>VZTZ01050175.1:1062266-1228327 GCA_013400955.1 Drymodes brunneopygia | reverse complement strand
ACGTCACCGCGCCGTGACGTCACCGGGCAGGGGGCGGCCAGCGGCGCGCGGCCTCGGCCGCGGTCTCCGTGAAAAAAATCCATGAGCGGAACGGAGCCGAGCGGAACCGAAGGGAACGGAACCGAGCCGAAGGGAACGGAGCCGAGCGGCGGCAGGGGAGCTGCTGCCCGGGTGCGGGGAGCAGCCGTCCCATGGCGGCCCTTGGGGCCCCCCCTGCCCGTGCCGGGACCTGCGGAGCGCCGGCTGCCCCGGGCCCCCCGGAACCCCTCAGATCCAGACCGGCTGGGCCGGGTTCAGGAAAGGCTCAACGTGACAATACGATATTTTAGCCACAGGGCAAAACTACGAGACCTTGGACTCTGTTAAACTTGCCCTTATCGCGCCTGAGCAGAGCTTTCCGAAGTTTCGGTTCGGTGTGTACCACAGCACTCTCAAAACATCAACAAACCGAGAAAAGGAAGAGTTTCAAATCTAATCCCATACAGCTGGAACGAGGAAAACTAAGTCTTCACAAAGACTGAACCTCGATTTCATTGTGCTTAATATCTTGACCAAGAAAAAAAATCACTCTTGCTTATCATGTTTCCATCGAGCCACTGAATGGCAGTAAAGTCTGTTTGTGCTTTGTCCTGTCCAAACCTGTGGTACTTTCCAGCATTTTGTTTAGATCCATTTAACGAGAATAACAAGCCTTTAAAGACCAAATTCAATCTTATATCTTAGATACACAATACATGAGAAAATAATGCAGCACAGATGCTAAAAGCTATACAAATATTGCATTTCCTAATAACTATTGCATTTACCTAAGAAATAACAGAAGCGGGGGTTGAAAGAGAAAAGCCTTTGCCTGCTATGTAGACCCTGCAGGAGACAGGAGCATGAAATGGAGTTGTACAAGCTGCTTCTGTGGGTCGGCAGAACCCAAAAAGCTAACTGTGAAATCATTACAATACTATTAAATGCAGCACGAAACAATTTCTCTAGTGACATAGCTGGCGTGCAAACTCCATCCCAGTTGAAACATATTTTTATGGGAAAAAATATCAAAACTTTAAAGTAATCATGTAGCATATGAAGATTTGGAAAATGTGTCTAAACCTAATGAACTCTGATTGAATTGTGAAGTCTGTGCATAGCTTTATCATTTCTGCTGGTGAATGCAACAGCCTTTAAAGACCAACAGTATCTGACGAGATCTTGTGCAAAGAGAACAATGAAAAGCCTGTATCTTAAGAAAGCTTGTTCAGTGTTGTTTAACTTTAGGGAGGGGAGCTGGAGCAGAGTAAATTTCCCAGATGGAAACAAAGAAACCAGCTGTTAATTTAATTAATTAGCTAATGTTATATTACAAAGAGAGAGGAATGCATAAAGGGTACATGAAAGGGGCAAGTTTCCTGGATAAGTGTGAACTTTTGTAACTGAGAGTTAGTGGAGTCAAAAGATCCAGACTGCACAAGTACTGTAAAGAAAAGCCTATTCTGCATCAAAATGGCTGTGAGATGGGGACACTCCCATAAAATGCTGCGGGCCTAAAATAATAAATGATCCTTACTAACAGTTCTCTTTCAATATTGGTTCATTTTCACCTCCTGCTTTTAACTACAAGTCCCCAAATCATGAAGCATGGAACGGATTGTTTTCAAGCAATGCCTGTGTTCTGGAGTTGGGTGGATGTTGCTGCTGGTCAGGACAGCATAGGAGAAGATCTCACAGTGAGAAACTTCTTACCTGGAAATGCCTCATGATGCATTCATGCCACTTCATATCATCCAGAATCAGCTGCATGAACTCAGAATCAAGAAAAGCCTGCAGCCTAACTCATTAATCCACAGAAACCTAAATAACTTGTGGTTTCAGATTCTACGGAGTGCCCTGCAAGGCTTCATCCAAAAATCAGAGAAAAGTGTATGACCTCTAGAGTTCATCTAGTCTAACTCCCCTACACAACCCTGAGGAACATCACTCATAACCACACGTCAGTTTCATTTCAGACTGATGACCAGTACTTTTTAAGTAGTGGTTCAGACTGCCATCCACCTTGTCCACTTACCCAGTCCCTACTGGACTACAAAGATGTTGTGGATGTCACAGCAACACCCTTGCTAAATTCCATGTGTGCTGCCCTTACCACTTCAGTCATAGAGCCAACAATCTCAAGACTGAAGGCAATTGTGTTGGTGGAACTATGCTGGTTTTTCTGAGTTGACTCCTCCTTTGTCATCCCAGAAATGGCTTCCAGAAAGATTTCCTTCATTATCTCCTCTGAGAGAGATGCTTGGTAAGGCTGACTGCTCTGCAATTCCCTGCACATTGCTTTGATGATGGATGTGACATTTGCTTTTTTCCAGTACTGGAAGTCCCATCTGATTGCCACAGCCTTTAGAAGGTGATAGGAAGCAGCACAATGAAGTTACTCATCTTCCTCAGCACGTTTACAAGCAGCTTCTGTCCAGCCCTGAGGACTTGAAAACATCTAATTTGCTGAATTTGCTAAAGTATCCTCAGTTCAACCTTCCTCTACAGTTAGTAGAAGCCTCCTCCTCCAAACCTTGCCAAGCCAGGCGTAGAGCTTTGTGGACCCTAAGGACTGACCTTGCTAGCAAAGAAGAAGGGAAAGAGGGCTTTGAGCATCTCAGCCTTTTCACGGCTCTTCATCGCTGGTGACCTGCCCCATTCATCAGCGAAGCTGTGTGGTTCTTTGGTATGCTTGCAATTTAGAATGTTTTCTCTACCTCTGGATGTAGACAGTTGTAATAGAAAGGCTGCAATTTGTCGTGAATGGAGAATGAATGATAATGTCTAGGCATGGGGTGGCTGGATGAAGCACACTGCAACAATAGAGTTCTCAGCATGGACTGTGGTTTTGGCATCCAAATTACCCAACCCAGCACATCTGTGTGCCGTTTTACAAGACATCCAGTTCTGGAGAAGAAGAGCAATGAAGAAATCCTGGTGACTCACAGAGGTGAGACAGGATGGCGACACTGATCACTATCAGCTGCTAAAGAGGCATATCCTCTTGTTGCCGGCCAAGAGGGACCGAGGAGGCATGAGGAGAGACTCAGAGCTGGTGTCACTTCTCTCCTGTGGAATTGTCGAGGATGCTGGACCCAGCACCGTCTGGACAGAGGCATCACCGTGGCAGATGGGCAGCCTGGTCACCAGTGCTCTGGTGCCCTGTGGCTGTAGGGGCTTGTAGGGGCTTCACGGGAGCACATGTTCCCGGTGCTCCGCAGCAGGGGGACACCCGGAGAGTGTGAGCAAGAGTTAAAGTTGCTTTGTTTCGAGGTCTGCTCTAAATACAACCGCCTTCCCCGAAGGTCTGGGACTGGCACATACTACATTGTTGATAGAATGTTGCAACAGCATTTCCCCAAGTGCCTAGGTTTATCTTTTCGCCGGCAGCAAACTGGTCTCAAAGCCTTAAGAGTTCAGCTGTTTATGTTACTTTCTGTCACGAATCCTGATGAGTATTAATGGACTCCCACAGTCCTGGTCGAATTTTCTGAGTGTTCTTTGCTGTATTGATGAGAGGCTTTTGAGTCCTGTCCTGCATCCTTCCATTGATCTTCAGAGCAGAAAGCTTTTTTTCCTTTTTATTAGTGTGTATTAACTGCTTTGAGTTGCCTTTTCTGTTAGCAACTCTATCATTCACCTAGTCTTAATCACCACATTAATTTATCTGAACAGAAAAAGGGAGAGGAAATAATCTTCAGAGCTTTTTGATGCCAACAGTTCTTTCCAGTATATACATTCAGCCAGCCCTGCAATAATCCTGAAGCAGGTTTGAACAACAAAATGAAGGAAAAAATAATATTTTTTCTGCTTTTTGGTGCGATTTGTAGTCTTTCCAAACTACAATCTGTGAATGCTCTGGGTAGATGAGAAGACTGGTGAGGAAAAATGAAACAGACTAATAATAACAGATGAGAAAGAAACCTGATGGGGGAAACAGAAACAAAGACGAACTCAAAAAAAAATTGCTGCAAGGTCACCTTACAGGAAAGAAAACTCAGAAATCAATACAGTAACTTTTTTTATTAAAAAACAATGCAAGTACAACCTGGCAATAAGTTCAAGTTCAGATAAGCGATGACCACCAGATTATTGGGAAGTTGTCCAAGAAACATTTGGTTCTATTACTGCTGTGAAAAGAAACATTCATTTTTGAACAGGCTTGAGATTAAAATTGAAGTATGTTCTCTAGATTAGAGAAGTTACTCTTATCTGCACCCAAATTATAAAACTCTCTAGTTCTCAGATTTCCTGTGCTGATAAAATATCAAATGAAGGTGGAATTTTATAAGATTTGTATCTGCCATGATGAGAGGATCAGTTTAGGAACCCCATCTCAGTTGTTTTTGGTTTACTGAAGTTTTATGTTTTGGGGAGGGAAAGTAGTTCAAGAGGAAACTATATGAAGTATTTTACATGGTCTTGTATTTCCAGCTGTTAATGGACTAAGAAACTATGGGTCAGAGATGTTATCTCAGTCCAATAAGAAAACTGGAACGAAGAGAATGGAAGTCCGTGAAACATCTTCCTTATCTGATGGGAGTATTAGCCCTTAGGATCTTCTTATCAGTGACCACGAGTCTAGATATCCCTCAAATGAGCAAATTGCCTGGTAATAGGCTAAAATGCTGCAAAAATGACAAAATCTCTTTCAGTAAGAAAGAAGAAGCAGTCATTAAGGGCAAAACCAAAGCTGCAGGTCTGCAAAGAACTTTTTTATTAAGTTTCCTAATTTGAGATTTTTTTTTTCAATCAGCATTGCCACAAGCATTGCAGATTTTTTTTTCTTTAACACTTAAGGAGTAAAGACAAATATAAAAGAAGTCTTGGAACACACAATGTTCAGCAAGTGTTCATTGCAGCTGAGTCTTGTATTTGCATAGAAGCTTTGCTTGTCCTTTTTTCAAATTGTTGAGTTCTTTATGGGAACAAAGATGCCATTCCAGTTAGAAGATGTTGGCTAGGCATACTGTGGTTGGATTCTGTTTATTTCAAAAATAAACAAAGACTCAATCTGTTTACACAAGATCTGGAGGCACATCCGGAGATAGGAGTCTGAGGGAAAACAATGGCAGAATGAGCGAATAAAATATTTCAGGCAGCACTTTGATTTCTGGAATCTGTAGTAGGAGCCAAACAACTTGCCAGGACACAATCTTACTGGTGGTGCAGGAGCAGGGAGGGATCTTGCTATCTTGAATATTTTGGCTTATCAGATTATAACAAAGTGATGGGTTGTTATATATTTTGACAGCTAAAGACCGTTTGGAGCGACAAAAATGCTTGTGGAAATGAATTACATTACAGATTTAGGTGATCAGAAATATGTTAAAAACTTCCAAGGAACAATCCTGGAGATCATGATGTGACAGAGTTCATCATCTGATCTGCTCAGAACATACATGACTACAACTGGTTTTGCCAAAATTGATTGCCAGACTGTAAAAGTCCAGACATTAAATTTTAAGAAGACTTTGATTGTGGTAATTTTGCATTCACAGTAAAATCATAATGGGTTCATTTGTAGTTCAAACTGTCTTTAAATGATCAGTGTAACCATTCCTGATGTTTAATGAATAGCAATATTAACACAACAAATCCATACATTAAAAATTATTTGCTGGCTTTTTCACTTTTCAAGCAATGTGAGAATTTAACCAATTTCAACACAGAAGTGAGAGCTATAGACATGACTCACCAAAAAAGGCTGTCTTAGAGGGAATGGAGAACAGAGCATTTTACCACCAAATGAAAAAAAAAAAGATTGCAGTATGTGGATAATATTTCTTTCACTTTCCCTGAATCTCAGCAAATCTCTAAATTTGCCATTACCTAAGCAGAGACAGTCAGTGCTTTGTGACTTCTTATTCCCTCCCTTCCTGCTCGACAGGAAACAAGGAAAAGCACAATCAGGAGGTGATGAGAGTCACTACTGCACAACTGCTTTTTATCTTCTAACAAGCATACTGACCATCTGTGTGAAAAAAAATCACAATTAAAAATATCATTTGGACAGAGTCATTTAGCACATTCTAGTGAGTGCAGCAATATTGAGGAGTGCCTCCTGGGACATGTTTGGGTATGTTTTCACTCAGAGAAAATAGTTCCTACTCACGTGTAACAGGAACTGTCAGGATGAAGTCTGCTTATTCAGGCTAGTAGAGGCGTTCTGAGGATCAGTTTTAATTTTCTCAGTGTCTTTAAAGTAACTGTTGCATTAAAAATAGTGTGAGTAGTAACTTTCAGAATATTTTTTTGTCTAAATAAAGGCTTACTTCATAATAGATAGAGCTGCTCTTTACCTGAATGAGCATGGTCAGAAAAATGCTGTCAGATTAATAATTTACAATGGAAATAATTTGTACCTTTAAGACAATATTTGGGATAAGAACAAAGACTATTAATGACCTTCTGAAGAAGCAAGAAGAAAGTGGCAAAAGCTTTTACTTCAAATGTGGCTTTGATAGTTTTAGAAGCTGTTGATGGAAAAGTGGAATGAGCAATCAATCAATCAGAGGTCAGAACTTCTGTGAGGAGGAGATTATATTCTCATGATCTGTGACTAACAGAGAGTAATAAAAAGCCTAGTGAACATGTGTACCATGTAAATACAATTTCTATTGTCAGATGGTTTGTGGTAAATTGAAATGGCTGCTCTGAGGTCACAGCAAGCAGACTGTTTCCTGGAATTTCTGCAGGCAAGTTGCATATCCTGTAAATAGGAGCTCTCTAGATCTGTGGCATTGCACTGCCAGGTACTGTGAGTGACACAGACTCAAATAAGATCATTCTGCAGAGGCAGAGAAAGCTGGTCTCAAATTACCCAGAAAGTTGAAGGAGATATGGAAACCACTACTGAGAAAATCAAATAACAGATATTTTTTCTTTGCCTCAATTTTCATATGTTTTGAGTTGGGTAATAGAAAGCAAGCATGGGAGACTACATCCTCAGTTACAAGGTCATTGGATACAGACCATTTTCCTACAGTCAGAACACAACCTTGGGCATTTGGTGTTGTGACTTGGTACAAACAGCTGTATTTCTCACAAAAAAAAAATTTAAAAAAGAGTAAAATTTCATCCATTACTTATATTTTCAGAAAGAACACACAATAGTTCATTTTTGTTCCTGCTTGCTTTGCAGGTTGTGGTACTTGCAAGGTTGTGTACAATGTTCCTTGAACACTGGAGTTGAACAAGCTTTCATGATCTTCCTTGGATCTGGACTTTTTTTATTCCTTTATCTGCCTTCATTATGAAATTGTAATAGTTTTGGTTAGGGTGAGACAAAAAAGTTCCGTATTTAGTGAAGTTTTTCAGCTTTCTGATATGACTTATATAGGACAGGTAATATTTTTTATCTTCTACTTAATGAGTTTGACCAGTTTTTTCTAAGCTGTACATGGTAGTTAATAGGAAATGTAGGAAAGGACTCAACTAAAAGTCTAAATCAGGGACAGTCAACTCTTAACCCCTTTAGAATCAATAGAGAGTAATGGGAACTTCAGGTTGTTCATTTCTTGCTAAAGTATGCATCTTAGGTCTGAAGCTTTTCAAATATGGAGAGGAGAGGCAAATCAACTGTCCGGAAAAAGAAAGTGTATATCTTCTGTCTCTTACCCATTAGAAAATGACCAACAGTGCCCTGATGCCTTTCTTTATTTCATGTTTTTGGGACACAGGAATCAAAATACCATTTAGGCCTTACAGATAAAACTAGAAAACAACCATAAAGGTAACTGCTCACCACATGAAGGAGCTGGAATGCACATTCCGTAGCAATGGGTAAACTTCTCCTAATGCTTTAGCATCTGCCTTCACATTAATGCTGCAGTAATTTTAGATAATATCTTCAGAATTAAAATGACTAAAGAGAGACTCAGAAGAGTATTTGGTTCCTAGGATGTGCTTCCAGTGGGATAGTCTGTGCTGACACCAGCAGTATTCCCCTTCCCCGGAAATTAGTGTCTGTGATCGTTCAATACTGAAAGTTTCGATATCACTCCAGAAAAAGTCTCTTCTACACAATCTTGGTATCTCTGTAATCTGTAAAAAGAAACAAGCTCAAGAAACAGCTACCTACATGATCCAAAAAATTAGGCTCATAGAATCATAGAACGGTTTGGGTTGGCAGGGACCTTACAGGTCACTGTGTATGTTGCCAATGGCTTCTGAACTGTACAGGCTGGAGGCAGATGGGACACCCATAGAGAGTCACCGGAGAGAGATTGCAGTAAACCACAAACTACGGCCATGGGTGTTGTTCCTTCAGGCAGGGTGGTTGCCTTGTCCTAAGAGTTTTAATCTGAAAAGAATGAGTGGTGTACTTATTAAATGCTATCAATTTCCCTTTTTAGATCTAACTGATCTCACAGCCTGAAAACTCACAGCGAAATAAGTGAAAATTTAAAATATATTGCATTATGGATGAAATAAAAAGTTTAAATGCCTAGCATTAATCCTCACTCAAATCTAATAAAGCTCTGAGTCTAAAAAGAGCATTTCTGTTCCATAATAGCCCTGCCTTCGAATGGCCAAGTCCCACCAAAAGCAGAGTGCACAGCACTGACCTGTTTGCATTGGAACAATTTCCTGAGCACTATCAGAAACCATCTCTGTTTAAATGTCTGGACTGAAGTCGGGAGGGAGTAATTTATCCCGCACTTGTCATTTAAAAATCTCACCATGGTGTTTTCTAAGAAGGAATAAAACTTCCATCTAGAGAAAACTGAAAAGTTGGCTTATATTTGCATCAAAAACACACTCATTTCATTGGGTTGTGCCCAGTTTTCTGAGAGATCTACAGTAAATTCTACAAAAAGAGGATTTAAAAAGCCAGTTCAACTCAGCATATTGTTTCAGAATAAGTTTGGAACTTGTGAACAAAAATCTCAATCTATGAAGGGCAATTTCTTCTATAACATTTTACATTGCATGTGTTTGTGCTGCTCAAAAAAAAGGTGATGTTTTCCTTTATAAAATAAAACAGAGTGAATCGAGATTTTATAATAATGTTCAGAACTGCCTAGCAAGAAGAATAGTAGCCTTGAGTTGAAAACACAGAATAACTGTGAGAATTACAGTTCAACCTTTTAAAACAGGAAAATACAAATACATATAATAATATACAAAGTTCATTATTCAATGAAAACAAAAAATCTCATCTGGATGGGCCAAGATGGACCTTACACGTCAGAAAGAGTCTTGCTCTTTATATCAAAAAAAGCCTTCACAGTTTACTTTAAAAAATTAACAAATTACAAACCTCAGGGGCAAAATTTCATCATTTTGCAGAGGCTAGGAAAAATCTGACAAACTAGAAAAAAGTGTCAAGCCACTAACGTTACGAATTACTATTATAGATACCACGCAAGATGATACTTGGCTTTTTCTTTGCCCAGATTGCTAAATTAACTTAAGCCTAACCCTAATCCTAACATCCTCTGTCTTTTCTCTGGAAACAGTATTTTCACTTCATCCTAGTCTCATGTTCTAGAATCCTGTGTAAAAATCTCATGTATACAAAACAAAGAAGTTTATTTGTACTATCTACCATCTTGGCCCTTCCCTCATCCAAAGTCTAGTAGTAGGGATGAGTTTTCTGGCAATGTTTTCTATTACTTGCTTGTAAGTTAGTGCCTAACACTCCTGTGCATGTGATTTCTTTCAAAGCCAAGGTGGCCAAGGTCTTTGACAGGTTTTTTCCAACTTTAAGTGAACACATAGGTTATCATCCAGCCTAAGAAAATCTGCACTTACTATGGTGTCTGCAACTTCCCTGCTTCTCTTTCACTACTCCCTTCTAACTGAAAGCCTGGCAGGCAATGCAGCACTCCCTTTGTCCACAGAGCTGTCCAGTGTCTGCATTTAGAATGGTGACCTCGGATGTTCAAGAAAACAACCTGGGCATCACTTCCTGCTGTTTCTGGAGGACTGCACTGACAGGAAGGTCTTTGATATATTTGGCTAAGATTGTAAAACTCTGTTTAGGTCTTTATTAACCTAGGTTGTTGCAAAGCCAAACAGCTATCACTTCCACCTTTTCATTGTGTGTTTTCAAGTCTGAATATTGATTAGCTACCTAAATAAATAATTCTTGCCGTAAACCAACTCTCCACTATAACACTTACCGCTTATCCATATTACCACCTACTGCAGGAATGGACTGATACTGAATCTTTGAAGTTTTTCCAGGATTTCTTTGCAACAGAATAGAAACACATTTCTCAGGGGAAGAGAAGAACTCTAATCAGAAAGGTTCCTATTTTCTGTAAGCTGTAAACTGTAATTCCCATAGACAGGAAACCCAGATTAGACAATGCTATGTAAGGATATTTGTTGAAGATTGCAAAAAGAGAAGAGAGAAGATAAAGCTCTGAAACAAAAAAATCTAGTGGTACAAGTCTGAATTCCAAAATTCATACAAATATATAAAAAAGACATTTTATCTTTTGTATGATTAACAAAACTTACTCAGGTTTTTAAAATTAAAAAGAATTAATTTTTGAATAAAGATGCAATATAAAGTCAGTAGAAGAAAGTGTACTTTGTTAAAAATACAAATAGCAAATGATCACTTTTTGTGTTGCAGAGATCAGTGTACAGCGTTTGAGCTGCTTTTTCCACACATCCTTTTCCCATACCTTTTTCCTTTCTTTCAATGATTGCTTTCCCCACAGTGGAAGTGCATTGCATGAGACAGAGGTGGCAGATGGGCTCCCCTGCCTCTGTTAATGGTGAAGGGCATTAATACTCCTAACACCACTTTCCCATGTCTATCAGTTAGCTGTAATGCCTTCAGAAACTGGGTATGGTTAGAATGTATTGCAAACTAAAAGGAAACATCTAATTATGTCTTAAGGTGAGAAATGATGGAGAGAACTTCACCAGTAATGTGAGTACTGCTAGCAACTGGAACTTCCTTCACAAGCTGTAACTATGCCAGTTTTCCACAGTTAGAACTTGATGTTAACATTAATGGGCTTCAAAGCAATGCTTGGGCTTTGAAGGCCATGATTGGGCTTCAAAGCAATGCTTGTTTTTGTAACCCAGATGCACCTGGAAAAAAAGGGAGAAAAGGGAAAATGTTGTGACACTAGACTTATTATCAAAAAGTTAAGATAAGAAATAGTACTGAACACATAGAAAATTAAATATTATTGCTTTTTATAACATATTTTGTGTTGATTTGCTATTTATAATTAGCCTTATTAGGCTATAACTATCGTAAATAGAGCTTTTCAGAAAAAAAACCCATAGAATGTAACACTCAGATAACAAGATTCTTGAATAAAATGAACAATCAGATACCTACTAAAACATATTAGGTGGATAAAACATAATATTTTGTCGTTGACTGTCAGATTCCAACTTGTCTCTTAGTAACACGATACAGACTTTTTTGTTTAAAGCAAAGCACAGAAATTGGTCACATGCTTTGTCTTGCACAGATTGTGTCTTTAACTCTTTTGTTAAATATTCCATTTATTTTGGTCATAATTCCAAAAGAAACAATTTATTCAAACTGTTCAGCCAAACACAATGTCATTTGGCAAAGCACTGTGGTCCTCCATAAAGCCAATTCTCTAGAGACAATTGTTTGCACATATCAGTAGCCCAACATCTACAACATGCTGATTTTGAAATGCGGACACATGGAGGCCCCTCTGCAACTGTCTTCAGAGAGCCTCAAGTTCGCTTCCTGTAACCAGCAATGTCTGACAAGACACAGAATCAGGTGAACTTCCCTGGGCTTAAACAAAGACTGAAAAAAAAATTCCAAAAAAGCAGTATCTCTCCCTTTGTGTTAATTTTAAGGCTAATCCCTGGTTTTTATGTAGCACAGTCAGATGGCAGTACCACTGTTCAGATGTTGCAGTCTTACAAAGCATTGTGAACCCAAGTCAAATATCTTGTCTTAACCACAGACTCGTTCTGTCCCCAGTAATAACTGCTGACTTGTACTGCACTGTGTCCTCTGCAGAAAAGGCAGGTATCCTGAGATGCTTCTCCAAAGCATAATTGGCCAGTAATACTGGAATTTGGTAGGTATGCTATTAAATGCATAATTTAAAAAATAATAAGCTGAGACATTTTAACACTGTTTTAAATCAGAGCACAACTGTCACACTGATGGATCAAAATGATCTTCCCTGTATTAACAATTTTGTTACAGTACTGAAAAAGCCAAGTATGAAGTGTACAGGAAAAGAAATCTTTCAGTGATTTCAAATAGCAGCACACAATCTCTGGGTCCTAGAGATTCCAGATTATTCCATGGTTATTTGCTGCAAAAAGTGTTTCAGATCACAGATGTGCAGCCCCTCACTACACGTGTGACCTTGTGCTAAAAGCCTGAAGCCTCCAGAAGGGCACTTTTGGCCTTCTATACTGATTCCTAAAGCTGTAAATAAACCCTGAATCCCAAAGGTGGAGTTGTCCTTCAGCACTTCTTCTGAAAGCACCCACAAGAATGATACCCAGTACCATTCCTATGGCTACTGGAGGGGGAATTATTCACAGGGGTTGTTTGTCCTGCCGGTGCTGCCCAGTCCAAGGGGAAGGCTGGCTCATGCCCCTCTGCCTGCCATTCCCAAGGGCTCTCACCTTGGCCCTGGCCATGGCCCTGCTGCACTCCCAGCAGCTGAGCTTCCTGGGGCTGGAGGAAACCTGCAGGAGCTGGCTGGGCAGCACAAACACGTGCTTCAGCTAATTGCGTTTCCTGTGTGGGCTGCGGGGATGGAAGCTGCTGGGCCAGCGCCTACAAGCAGCCAGGCATGGACAGAAATGGCCTGGAGGAAAAGAGGCGAAAGGAAGCGCCCAGCAGCTCCCACCACCCCAGCTGCATCCGTCCCCGCCCTCCCCCATTTCCTCACATAAAATACTGAACAGAATATTTTACTGATTTGTTAAAATATGTTGAAAGGCTCTTCCCCTTCCTCACTGAAGATACTGCCCTTCAGTTTTGCAATGTATTTCAATATTTTTACAAAATGCTTATTTTTATTGTTAATTCGCAGCTCACTGTATTGCTTTCCCCAACCTGATCTTTAAAGAATTTATAGCAATTCTGTTTCAAGGAATCCCTTCGGTGTTGTTTGAAGCATTGTATAAAATTCGTTAGAAGATAGTAAAATAGGTGCAAGCTTCTGCATTTTTTTTTCTGTTTTCTGGCAACAAGTAGAAATGTGTCTTAAACTGGAGACTCATTGCAACCTTTTCCCTTTACTGGGATATCTTACTGTTTTACAGTCTTTAAACTCCTGTCATTTCTCATAATAAAATTTGTTACTATGACCAAAAAAAAAAATCCACTAAAACTATAAACTGTTCCAGTTATTCAGTTGTTCCATGACCCAGCCATCAAGATTTGAGCTTCGATGTATTTTTGGAAGTACTGAAGGAAGATAACTTGGGTACATTTTTTAGACAAGCCTATTTACTTTTGCATTTTTACAACACTCTATTTGACATTACAAGAAATCCTTGACAGACCATAGCCAGAATCCTAAGGTAAGCGGCAAAAAATTTGATCATTATCTGTAAATATGGAGACAACTGGTTCCTGTACTGAAATGTCTGTTTATATTGATTTCAGATAGGGAGGAACAGACCAAAACAATTTCACTAAATAGAGCCACTGGACATTAAACTGAGCCTGTTTAAACCAATGCAATTATCAATTTAGATATGATTCTACAATCACATCTGGCCATTACTTAAAACAGCAAAAATGAAAAACTAATTTTAGGAATTTGGAAGTCAAATGACAACTACAGATGTCAAGAAGTCTGAACTGATCTCTAAAGTTAAAGAATTAAAACCTAAATAATTGACACTACCTATGTATGCAAGAGAAGTATCTAGCAGCAAGATAGAAACCAGTCATTTTAATATTAAAGAAAACTTAAATTAGTATTATTTAAGCAAAGGAGATTAAAAATACAAGTATCAGCCAGAATCTGAAACAAAGTATTTTGCTGGAACTAAATGAGTAACTGAGGGGAACACAAAAACAATACCACTTCAGTAAAAGCAACATTTTCAAATAGATTTTAAAAAAATCTATAAAAATCTAACAGTATAGTTGAAGCTTAAAGTGAGAATCTAGTTCATTTCTTAATTTCATCCTAATCTCATTTTAAAGCACTTAGTATTCCTGTATACAAGAAGGTGTGTGGGGACCCTCATGAGCTCCAGAGCTCAAGGCTCCCTGTCCAGGCATCAGGAGAAACACTGGTGCAGGTCAGGACCAGTTTAAGTGCCCCAGTGTGGAACATGGAGGGGATGCAAGGGAGATGGGAGATAAAATCAAACCATATTCTGTTAGTCACAGAACTGCTTGTTCAAACAAGGATCCAACAGTCTCTATCACTGTCTACTTATAGCATTTCCAAATTTATTGAAAATTAAAAAGAAAATACTGCTCAAAAATCCCAATCTGGAAAAGGTTAAGGTACTATTCAGATTCTCCACCATGTACTAGCAGAAAGCAAAGGGAATTAGAGGGTCAGCAGGCTTTTAGGGAATCTCCCTTGCTATTTAGTAAATACTTTTAATTCTTTGAAATGCCATGGAAACCTTGTAATGACCTTTTTGAGCCACAATCCTTGTGGCTGCTTTGTAACATTATGATTTCTAAACTGCTAGCCAATTTATGGACCCCAAAAACTGCAAAATGCTGCATTTTTAGAGGTAGATGTATGTGTTGTTCTGAAGATGAAATAAGATCTTGTGGTTAATACACAAACTGAGTATCCAGAAATGCAAATAGAAATTCAAGAGAGGAGAGACTCCTCACCTTTAGGAATTTACTCTGTAATTTTTAGCAAATCACTTCATCTTTCTATGCCTTCATTTCCCATATATAAAACAGGGTAATACTTGCTGTAAAGGATAAAAGCTGTCATGTGTCTTTTTTAAAAAAAAACCTCTAGTTAAACAGTTAAAACAACTCCTTGCACATATGAAGGAAAACATCAATTTTCTCTGTTATCCAAAGAAAATTTCCCCAAATATTCTCACACATTATATCTGGTAAGCAGTTTGGTTCTTTATATAGGAAGCGATACAACCAAGTCCACAACTTTACCTTTTACTAAATTAGCCTTATAGATTTACTAGCTCAGTAAGTTTCTACTACATTATCCTAACAGAGACAACAAGATTCACAGACATAAAGCTCATAACCCTATCTGAGACTACAGCTTAGATCTCTTGTAAAATTTTGAGCGAACTATGAAGGATTCATGTTTCACTGATTTACATTCAGTACGACAAACAATGACAGCTACATGTACATAAGCATGTGCATGTACATAAACCTGGTAAGACAAAAGTCCTATTGCAAATGCAGTGACTATATAACCCGTTACCATTTTTTGACTTAGAGCCTTTTTCAGGTGTGAAGATACACTTAATTAAATCAGATTACTGATTCCAACTTTGGTATTAAACAAATTAAACAGATTTTGTGAGGAAGACCTCACAAGAAGGTAGGACAGCTAACAGATGATACCAGCCTGACTGTAGTGACAATCCATCACACACTGATTTGAGCTCTTGCACTGAAGCCTGAGCTGTTGAATCATGGAGGCTGGAAAACTGTCAAAGGCGTAGCACCACTCTTCCAGAGAGGGTGTGGGGCACAGCAAAAGGACTCTTGGCATTGTTCTCAGAGCAATATATCTTGCCTCATGCAAAGACCAGCTCCAACAAGTTCTGAAGGAAGCTGTGCTCAGGCCTTCTCTGCAGGGGAACATATTTTATGCCTTTGATGGGGCTCTGGGGAGGAGTTCAGCAGACGCCTGAGATAGCTCTATACCTAACTAAAGATGAATGGGAAATGCATGACTACATCTCTCTGTATGAAAAGAATAAACAGGAGCAATTAACCTGAGAAAGAACATGGAGAAAATTTCTGTGAAAAGAATAGATAAGNACTGCCCCACCCGGCCCCGAACAGCCCATGGGGGATGGTGATAGAATACACACTATTGTAACCTAAGACACAAGGGTAGAAAAACTGATGTATGATCCCACCTTTTCCTTAGAAAATTAGAAAAATCTTGTAAGTATCTTTATTTTTTCACTTGACAGTATTGGAGCCAATACCCTCTAAGCTGTGAGCCTGAAAAAGTCACTTCATATTAAAAGAATAAGAGCTTTTAAAGCTCTAACAATAACATCACAAAACTCAGATCACGAATTACATTTACTTTATTTGATTTAATATTACATGCATTTTAAACAGTGATTCATATTGTTTACTTGCACAGGTAGTCATTCTCAATGTACGAGTAATAACCATTGCTTTTACAGTGAAATTCATTAGCATGCACTTCACACAATCGTGTGCAAAGTTTATTTTTCCAGTTATAAAATATTAAGGTAATTATTTCTAAATTGATTTTATACATGGAGTTTAATTTTGGTTTTATGCAGACATTGCATAGTTGATGCTTAGCTTCTCCAGAAAGACTGGAATGTGGTACCAGTATTGTTGAAGCAGATCAAGCGACAGTAGCAAACAAGAAAATTTGAAGAAGAGGCATAACTTTCAGGGTTGAAAGGTCAGCAAGTACAGCCTAGGATGAAAATCAAAAAGGCTTGTTAAACTTGACATTTGAATCAGATTTCCTTAAAGCAAGTTAAGAAGTCAGGAAAAGATTCAAATACTGACTACAATATTGCCAATGATTAGATTCGCACATGGCTAGAAACAAATCATACTGGTTTATATTAGTATCTTATTGCTTAACTTTTTATTCTAACATTTCAAAGAAAAAGCACATTTACCCAATGTATAGTACCCAAGTAACTTTATTTTAGACTTTAGCCTTTCTTCTAATGTACCCGGCATCATGGGTGAATAAGGGGTCTAACATTTCAACTTGCTTCTAAAAATAATTGGGAATTAAGAATCCTTATCCTGTGGCTTGGCTAGTACTTGTGAAGTAAGTCCAGTGTAATGCCTCAAATAATCGATGTCTTCTCATGAAAGTATGTTTTGAAAAAAGCCAAAGAAAGTGATCACAAACTCTCAAAGTCTGGAAAAAATCCATCTCTGTATTTTTGGGGAAAAAATTAACCAGTTACTAAATATAAACAATAATAATCTTCATTCTAATTACTTCATTTTCTTCATTTCCTACAGCAGTATGCACCATGAAATTTCATATTCACCTTGACAGAGTAATCTTGTAAAATCTTTGTAATTTGTAGAACAGAAGCAACTAAAATGTACTGAGGAAAGGGGTACAAACCTCTGCAATGTTTCAAAAACAATGCATCCCACTAACACAGGCTATATATTAAAAAAGAAAAAAACCCTTAATTGTACAAAATAATTTTATAACTGCACTTTTATAGCAAATATGCTTTATTTCCTTTTAGTGCAGAAAAGCAGCATTAGGTTCTGCATGTTCACAATTTTCTTATTTTTTATCTAAGGTAAGAATTTAGACAGAAAGATTTGCACTATGCACCATGTGCCATGTGAAGCTTAAGTTACTCTTGTTGGCAAAGCATCAGAAACTATTTCAATCCCCTCTAAGTGAAACTTATCCTTACTTCAGCTGCAGCCAGTGATGTCACCTCCATCAGGTTGACCGCTCGGAAAGCAAACACAGCAGCTGCCAGGACTGAAAGAAAATGTCCAGTATTTAAGTTTCTGACCTGATATTGGTTAGAATTAATCTTGATATAAAATACCAATTTTCACTTAGTTTAATTATTCTGATTCTGAAGAATAATATACAACAGGTGGCTGTGTTTGAGTTTCTTTGACCACTCTTTCAAACTGACAGGAAGAACACAACATTCTTTCAGGAAAGTGAGTGAAAATGCCTGAGTTTAAGATGACTGGCTTTTAATTAAAAGGGACAAGCTGTCTTATGTGTACAAATGGAACCAAAACCTTTTCTCTTCTACTCACCTACTTTGTATTTAAAAACTGACTCACTTGAAGATGCATGTTTTCTTTAAAACCTCCATCTTAAATCTTCATAAATATGAGGACATTATTTAACTACGAAACTTTCAAAGTGTCTTAAAATATGCCACTCCAAAGGAAGAAATCCAGTAAAATCAGGGGGACTCTCAATTGTTTTAAGTACTGTAGAAGTATTTGCCATGAATAACATGAATCCTTTATTTTGTGAAAGGTGATGAATTCATTTATCACTACCATTGAAGGTGGGAGAACATACTATGTTCTGTTCAGAGAGCACTTAGCATTTTTTGAGCATTGCCATAAAAAAAAATTATCTGACATATTTTTATAAAAGATCCAGTACTCATGCAATTCCATTTTTCCAAATGATATATGCTTTGACATGTATGTAATCTGCTGTCTGTATTCAAAGAGCAACTATTTTCTTCTCATCACAAAACACATTGAAGTTAACACGTATTTGCCTTACATTCACACAGACTTCACACATTTTGTAAAAATAATTCTATTACCAGCAAGAATTTCTAGAGAATTGTATCCCAGGATTCTGTCCCACAGAAGCAAGAGCTGGTCTGTAGCTAAATAACCAGAAAATGCTCGTACCATCCATTTAAACGAAATTCGTAGCCTGCAAACAAGTGACAAACAATGGTTATTATATTTCTGCCTCCCATAATGATCAGATTGTCCATAAATTGAAAATATTTCATTATCCTTCTGCATTTCTCTTCTGGGAAGAATATGCATTTTCTCTTGCTGCAGTAATAATCAATATTTTAATTTGCAACAGCCATCATAAAACTATTTAGCATCTCATTTGATAAAGTACTAATATCATTCTTATTATCATTCTGATCAAACAATCACATTGGAGTGATCCTCAGCTATTATCACCCTCAGTGTTTCATCCTTTCTGTTCTTATGCTATTAAGATGGATACTAATTAAAACAGAAAGGTTTTCAGGTTCTGCTGTGCCTGGCGCCATGAGTTCACTATGGAATGACTCTTGCTCTCTTGCCTCTTCCAGTACCTTCTGCTGCAACTAACACATCTCTGTGTCTTCTGTCCCATAGGAAATACATCACTTAGTTCCATCAGATCCAACACAAATTACTGAAACTTAGCTGAATAATGCAGCATAGAGCATTTCTCACAAAACAATTCTCTTTTCCACAGGGCATACAGAAGAAATGCACAAAGCACAGATGGACAGGTTAGACCAAGCACTGCATCTGACTCTCAAGGAAAAATGGCCTACTGATGTTTATACTTGTGGCAATTTCCCACAGATCTTAAATTAAAATACTACAGAACAGCGTTTTCAGAACAGTGAATCTGCAACATTTGTAACAAGTCAGAAGGAAGTACTTACGGTTGAGCTCCAATTTCTCGGAGGTGATAGAAGAGCTGGGGCAGATGGGTTTGTAGAAGAGTCTCAAAAAGCAAACACAATGACACAATGCCCTAAAGAAACAAGATCATATCCTGAATACTAACACTTATCCTGTGAAACCTGAGAAAACAGTATCAGCACATAAGGGTGTGTGAATTTTTAATTCAAGCAATAAAACACTACCAATGATATAATATTCAACTCTTGTGAGAAAGGTACAAGAAATTCTAATACCTTCAGTCACTAAAGCCTTGCTCTTGCAATTCTGTGTACATATTAGCAACATAATATGTTCTGATAGTCCCTTTCGACTCTGAGTTACTTATGGTGTTTGTATTTCAGGGTTGAAGTACTTAGTGAGTTATTAAAATGTGACCTACTTGAAATATTCCCACTTTGATGAAACAGATCTCAGTTGCACTAAAAAATAAAGGATGTGAGAAAAAGTATCTCTCTGATAAGTAAAATCAAACAGCAATAGGGATAACTACAAAAATAGTTAAACATGAATATATTTTTTAAATTGTTTCAAAAATTACCATGAAAATGAATAGACTCTGGTTTGACACCTTTCTCTGCTATAAAAGGTGGAAAGCACAATACATAGCCTTGAAATGGTACACCAAGGAAAGGATTTTGTTTTACCAGGAAATATTTTCAAAAAGCAATATAACTCTTCAGCACTTTTTGAAGGAAAAAAGAAATATTTACTCTGTCTTATTCTTCATAAATAGACGACAAGCGAATTTTTGGTTTATGTATTGTCATACATTCAAGACAGCTGGTCCTGGTCACAAACACCCAAATTATTTAAACTCATCTAGAAGTACTAAAGAGTATGTACTGTGATACCAGGATACTTCAGTTAAAAGAACAGATACTAATGTGATATCACTAAAAAAATATCTCTATACATATATTTTAGTCCCTTTACCCCAGACAATATTTCAAAGCCCATTTACATATCTTTACTGAAAGTGAATTTGCATTTGTGTGACTCTGTGAACTGAGAAACCTATTAGATTAAAAAAAGTGACTCTTATAAAAGATCCTCATAAAACGAGAACTTACTATTTTAATAAGGTACACGATAGTAAAGACTAACACTGACATAGAAAACAACAATATTCAGACTGGAATTACCAAATAATTTTCCCAAGCTTGCCTAAAATATTTTATTATATTTAAAAGGATGCATTTCAATCACATAGAAAACCATGCTACTGTATATTATTGTTCTGTAGCAAACAGAATACCAAGTGAGTGGATTTAATTCCTAATGAACTTACAGAGGGATGAGAAGAGATGGAATGGAGTCTGAAGAAAAAACGCACATACATCTCACGGAATATCTGATACAATTTGGAAGGTTCATGGTACAGAAAACAAAGTGGAGCAACTGAAAGGATAAAAGAATTGTAATTGACTCAACACTGTAAACTGCTAAAAGAGTTCAATGATTAAGCACATGAAGTATGAGGAAAAGCCAAGTAATTTATAGTACCACAATTTACAAATACAGTACTAAACCGATTATTGACAAAGAAGTATTCAATCACAGTCTATCATTTAATGTAAAAAATCAAAAAACGGAGTATGATACATTCTAGATACTATTCCTATGTATTTTTAGAAGCTAAACTGATTAGAACCTGCTTACTATAGTGCTGGCTTCTGAACCATAAGAAATATGCTGTAAGGAGAGCATCTCTGGGGTGTAGGGCAATGTGAAAAGTGCAAGTTTTTGATTCAACTGTCTGTAACTTTCAATGTACCATGGGGCCAGTGACCCACTCCAAACTGATGCCCCATTTGTAAGACTGCTTGAAGACAGATATTGTGAAAATGAAAACATTAAAAAAACAGCTTTTGGTTGCCACAATAACATCACTAAGTATGACAAACTCATAGAGACATGTTTATTTCTTACAAGATCTGTAAACCATGGACATTTGGTAGTTTACTGTTTAGAAGTCTTCTAGTACACCTGATTCAAAATAAGAGTTGATTACATTTGGAAAGCAGCAGCTCTGAAACTTTTCTTGTTTCATAAAAGTCTAGCATATAGATAAATCTGTTATATGTATATGCTGCTCAAACATAACCAGTTTCTTGAGACTGATAGTCCATTCACTCAATGCATTCCCACAGACAGTTGTCCATATATCTTTTTGTGAACAGCGTTTGACCTGTCCGCTCATCATGCTGGCTGCTTCATTTTAGAGGTGCATTCATTTTAGCTGACAGCTTACATTTTAACACACTCATAGTTTCTATCTCTACATTCACCTTCCCTTCCAGTTTTATTTACACTAAGCTAGGGATATGGATATATTTATTTGCATATTTATGTACACATACACACAGACATAGGTACATTTTTAATATACATACAAATATATGCACATGTGAATTTATTTTCATATCTAAATATCAGAGAAGGTGGCTTAATAACAAAAATGGTGTCTGTGTATGAGAGGTGAGGTGCAAAGGTTCACAGAAATGTGTATTTCCGTAGGGGTAAGAAAAGCAAAGGGTGTTACCTGTGTTTATGTTTTGAATGCTTGAAGATGGAAGTGGAAGACTTGTCAGCGTGTACATGTACATAAAGGGCAGGAAGGTAACACAACAGCCTCTGACAGCTGGCACCCTGACAGTGCATGCATGCAAACAGGAAAAAGGGTATAGGATTTTCCTAAGGACCCAGACACTTCCTCATATAGCAGCACAGCATGGAATACAGAGGATGCTCTGCTTGGTCCCAGCCACTGTACCCACAGCCTGAGCTACATTACCATGTTTCTGCTGCCTTGCTTTTCACCCTTCCTCCTTCTCAGAGCCAGCATATTCTGAGCTTGTGCAAAGAGTGAGGACAGGAGGGAGGGAGGAAAACTCACACCCGAGTTTGGGAGACACTGTTCTCAAGAGCAGAATCAAATCCAAACATTTTGAAAAGCAGTTCACACAGAACAAGTGAACGCCTTCAAGTGAGTCCCTAAGGAAGAGCTTGTAACTTAAATGCCCATTACCCCAAAGACTTTAGATTCCCTACTCAGGTTCAAATTTGCATTTCATATTTCAATTCCATGATTTTAATGATTGTGTGTGACCACTAAACTTTATTATTAACAAAACACAGCATTTTAAGTATAATCTTACAATCTGCTTGCCCTGTGATGTTACAAACATCTTCGATAAACCAAAAGAAAAAACCGAAAAGCCAAAAACATCTAATCTCACATCTGCAATAGGTCTTCAACCCAAGGAGATTTTTCTGCTTTTTTCCTAAATATCTTGTTGATATTTGTGCTTTCTTCTGTGCAGTAAATGAGCAACCATTATATTATGTAATGCTCTTTTAACACCTCGTGTTGGTAAATGTAGAGAGCAAGAAGCCTTTCACATTATTCATGTTTTTAAGAACTCTTGTCATGGGTAACTTGGTCTACCCAGAAGTGAAACACAAGGAAAGAGCACTTTGTTGGTAAACTTTATCCCTCTATTCATATACATTAAGATGCATAGCTTAGCTCAGCTATTAGCTCTCAAAGAAGGAATTCCCATTTGGCAGCAAGCTGTAATATAAGTAAATAAAACAGCCTAAAATTTTCAAGATTATATTCAACAATCTTCGTACATAAAAAAAAAAAAACAAAAGCACATACACAAGTTTAAAAGTTGCAGAAAAGTATATACAACTTTGAACTACAATATGAGGAAAAGCAGTCGTGAGGTTTTCACTTATGAGAGTCACACTTACCATACATAGAAAAGCCATGAAAAGGAATTACACCTACAAAACAAAAATATTTCATTTATTGTTCTTTTATAATTCTCTTTATCCATGCAAAAAGTATTATTCCCCCCCACTTTATCAAATTGCATTCTGCCTATGTCAGGAATAAAGTATTTCCTTGTTATTGCACCTGCATAGATCTCCATCTCGTACATCCTTAAATATAGTATCACCTATGTCAGTACAACCAATTACATGCTTAAACACAAGCTACAGTCCCTAGAAAGCCAAGTAAAGCTCAGTTTCCATGAAGTTGTTACATAGAAGCTTTGCTGATATCAGGACCTAATTTCAGATAAATGACAACCCATAAATGTCATGCACTGACAAGAATGGAGTAGGAAAAAAAGGAGGCCAAGAACTTTAGTAATTCATGTAGTACTCAGATAGAACATTCACAGTACTTGGCAGTTGTAGCATGACAGCTCTCTCCTCCTTTCCAGCTGATCTTAGCTCCCATTCACTAGATTTTATATGAGACTGGTAAGAGGGAGCTGCTTTGGCAGAAGGTCATAAGAATGATGCTTCATGGCTACAAAGCTGCAAGGAATTGCTGAGGCAAACATGGAAAAAAGCGAAACAAAGTATGTGCTGCAACTGACTCCACTGAAATACAGAAGACATAAAAGACAAGGCCAGAGACATAGATTTAAGATTGGTGATGTAAGGCCTTGAAAGCAAGAGGAAAGAGCTTGGCTTGAACTTGAAATACTAATGGAGGGAAAGGATTCAATAGGGATTGAAATGGTCAAGGGAAGAGCTGAAATAAATTTTAATAACTAATAACAACAGCAATGATATTAAAGTTAAATAGATCTGTTGTGTCAACACATATTTTGAAAGGAGAAGACTTTAGGATGTGGTTTGTTGAGTACTGAAAAGCTGGGAGGTCAGCCAGTTTCACCATGTAAATTCAAATCCTGAAAGTGCTGATACAAGACTGAATACACACTGCTGCACCACAAGTTGTTTTCCTTCTCCTTCCCACATACACAGACAAACTCTGTTTGTGACCACTAACACCAGGCTGAATGTGGGTTTGGAGTAGCTTCCGTCCAGCTTACTCCTTTAAATTAATGAATTTCACGGAGTAACAGCAAAACATAACTTGTAATAGAAAAAGAAAATATCATGTATTTGAGAAAAAAAAAAATCTTTCCAATCTACCACTAGAGGAGGCAATAGTACAATTCATACCATTCGGAGGATAGAAAACAGCATATTCTTCCATTCCGAGTTTTCCTGTGAACCATCAAACCACAAAGAAAACGTCATTAAGCTGTAAAAAGGTATAAAGATTTAAATAATTTAAATGAAAAAGTAGATTTTAAGTTACAATTACAAAATCGTAACTAATTACATTGTTGACCATCTGACACTGTCTAAAACAAGCAAGCAATGCAATGGGACAGGTACAATGTCAGATATAAAACTGAAATGCAGCACCAATAAAGAAAGATGACAAACAACAAAAAAGAGGTGGAAAATTTCAGCAATGCTGTTTCATTGAGATTCTGTTTGTATGTGTCTTAGGAGCTCTAAAAGGTGTTTGCTGCAGACCTTGAAGACAGTGAAGCGCTAGGAGGGATTAAGGGCAGACTGACCTACTGACAGGAAAGGCCTTTAAACAGATTCAGCCACAGATAAAAAATATTCAGGGCTTCATTAGGTCTGCAACAGAGAGGAACATGGATGTTCTGATATAACAAACAAATATTTAAGTAATCTGCTGGATACAAAAGACTTAATTAAGTCAAGAAAATCACTGATCATACAGACTGACTATATAATTTTTTTATCATCCCTGCAAACTGAACACATTTTATTATTAAACCATATTTTAACAACAGAACCTAATAATCCAAAATCCATTAATAAAATTTAACTAATTATTTAGAAATAAAAAGGTGTTATAATTGCAACTAATTAGAACTTGCAATTATTTTCATTCTAAAATGAGAACATTCAACTAAAAATTTAATTAATTACATGAAAATTTATAGAATATTATGTGTTCTCTATTTACTCTTCACAGTAGAATTTAGCACAGGGAACTTCTATCGGGTTCAATGAAATTTGGACCTTAACATTTTCCTATAGCATGAACTGACTAAAATAAAAGAAAAATTAACCTGCAGAACTCCTGCCTACTACCCCATGAAAAAAAAATCCAGTATTTTCCAATTATACAAATGAGTTGTTTCATTAAACGAAAAATTATTTTCTCCTTTTTCTTTCAATAGTTTGCTTGTTGTGCAGCAATTATAATCTGGGAGGATGAGTATTTTTAGCATAAAGCACACCTCTCGGAAAATTGGCTAAAAATAGGACATGCAAGCCTTTTGGATTTACACTGCACAGATTTAGGTACCAGCAACATCATTCCCCAGATCTGTCTACCAATATGCAGTATGTTCCCTATAGCTGTGTTTCTGGGCTGCCGTGGCTCTGTGTCTGAAGTGAGACCTGAGATCCCACTGATGTTCTGCTGGCAGTGAGCCCTTTGCTTATTTCACGAGTAGGTAAAGAAAACGCCATAGTTCAGTGGAAGACAGTAAAAAAAGCAATAAAAAAGGAATTAAAAAATTAGAAAATAGACATTACTTATAATGACATATGAAGCAGCAAGAAGGAAACCGTCAGCAGAGGTACTGTGCAAAAAGAGTACTTAGGGATCATATATGGCTAAATGTACAGGCACCAGAACCAAGGAAGTAAAAGGGAATGGAGAAGATGAAGATACAAGGGAAAAAAAAGTGATTAGATTACTGAATGACTCAAGAAGGAAGGCAAAATTAGAAACCTCTAGGTAAAATCAAGGCAGGTGAGGTTCTAAGACGCATAGAAACATTCAGAGGAATGGCATGAGAAGTTGGCAGAGAAGGCAAGTGGACTGAATCAAGAAATTTAAAGATTGTTGAGAAAAATAATGAGACCTCAAGTCAAAGAATATCCAAAAATAAGGAAATACTCTGGAAGATGCCACGCTTTTTTTAAAAAAACAGTGTTAAGCATGCTTGGTAAAGCTCTACTCTCCCACACTGGAATAGAGCCCACAATTCTTCAGCAAAATGTTCTGCTCCTGTCTACAAATATTTGCAAAACTCACTGCTTTGTAAAGACAACATTTTATAAAAACTTCCAGTTGTTAAATTTATTGGAATTGCAGAGGACAATATTGTCTATTTGAATGCCTAGATCTCATGAAGACAGACATTGTCATGATTTCACCATATTGTGATAGTTGTGTTTTGTTTCTTCTGGTAAAACACAGCAGAATTATACACAGAAAACTGGAGTAAAAGAACAACATTGCAATCTGTGATCAGCTTCTTAACTGTCAGAATAGAATCTGTGCAGAAGTCAGCTGGATACATGGAGTTTTTATTAACATTCTTTAAAGTGTAGCCTACTAGGTGTAACGAACACAAAGCAAATTCACATACTGTATTAGTGCATAAGTAAACAAAAATCTACATGATCTTTTTAAAAACAACTCTTTTTACCTTGTATATATGATTTGGGTGGGGTGGCACTACTGTAAGAAAAGTGCTCCAATACAGATGTATCTCGGGAAAAACACAGTAACACCTACAAAAAAGAAAGACAGCTGAGTAAGTGGATCAAAGCAATGTCAAATTAAAGGACCTGCGTTAATTAGCACCTATTAGATGCTACTTAAGAGATCAAATAAGGTTGAAAGCTCTTCACCACCTTAGTTTATTTTCCTATTCAAATTTCCAGGCTCACTTTGAACTTGCTATAATTTTACATTCACTTTCATTTGTTATCAGTTTTATATCCACATTCTTCAACCCTCCTCCTTCCCTCTTGGCAGGTGTTTACCCCCTTCTATCACAACATTAGTGACTGTATGTGCACCTGGCTGCTTTTACATCTTTTAGACTGTTTTTCTATTCAGTTACTATGACCTGGGGATGTCCTAGTAGGTGAATAAGCAAATGAAACATTTACATTCTCGGATATGTGCAGTTCTGGAAGAACTTAATTTGCTTTCATTCCTAGGATCTTTACAAAATGTTTGCATGCAATTCAGCTCTTTCAAAAACCAGATTATAATGTTCACCTTGTATCCTAAAGTTCAGAAATGCATATCGTATACTCTAAAGTATATGTGGGGTTTATTGTTTACATAAATGAAAAAAACTGTATTCACAGCAACTGAGTATAAAATTAAGCAGTAACAGCATTCACAGAAAAAAAGTAACAATAAAAAAATCTCATCCTTTCTGGAGTTGTAAAAAATGTAGTAATTTGTATTGTACTTTAAAATCTTCATGTTTTCACGCACTGAAAGGCTGCACTATGAAGAATGCACACGAGAGGGCAGACAGAAGGCAGACTTAACTCACTGCTGATTTTGCACACCTGAATCCCTGTGTGTTGAAGTTTAAACCCAGCTGGAAAATAAGCATCACTTAGATACTCGCTCAACACCGTCCCTCTCCCTCTCCACCCCGCAAGAATGGGGAGGAGAATCAAAGTAAAACTTGTAGACTGAGATAAGAACAGTTTAGTAAGTGAACAATGGCAAATAATGATAATAATAATGATAATAAAAGACTAATGCCAGACCCTTCCCAAACCCAGACTGGCCACCCAATTCCAGGTAACTCCCCCCAGTTTATATAGTGGGCATGATGTTCTGTGGTGTGGAACATTCTTTGATCAGTCCTGGCTATGCTCCCTCCCCGTTTCTTTTGTGCACCTCCTCACTGGCAGAGCATGAGACAAGGAAAAAGTCCTAAGGATCAACACACCCTAGCAAACCCCCAAAATATCAGTGTGTTATCAACACCATTCTTATTCCCAATCCAAAACACAGCACTGTAACAGCTACTGAGAAGAAATTAACTCTACCCTAGCCGAACCTAGGATACTCTGCTTTTGAAGATTTTAAGAATTTGTTTTAACTGCAGTCAAAGTGTAAAAGGTGGAAATATATCAGTACATAATTTATTGTGAATAAAAATGAACAGATTTTTCCTTCCCACTAATTGTTGCAAACTTCTTCAACATATCAGCATTTGTCAAAAGGAAAGACACAAAGTGACACATCTGAATATTATTGCTTTAAATTTTTTTTTATGGAAAGCAGGTCATATTTTGAGACTTTTGTTCTTTTTTGAACCTCAAAACTATTTCTCAAATACAAACAATACTTTCTTTATCTCAAACAGTTTAAGCTAAATATTATTTTTGTGCAATACACAGTCGTGTTCATAGCTGCCAAAATAACACTGGCAATAACAATACACAGGCAAATGTAATTCTATGTGTATGTTAACTGAGGTGAAAGAAAGAGAAACTAATCTGAAAAGGACATAAACTATGTTCCCTCATAGGAGAAAGAATGTAAACTTCATTTGAGGCCCTCTTTTTTAGGAATACAGTGTCCAGTACCAGTATCTGGAAGTCTTTAAATGAAGACTCTGCATCTTTATAAGAGATAGACTCTAGCTCAAACCTAAGTTATGACTATACCTAAACAACTCTGGGCAAGGTTCTTTGCATGTATTCATTCTGCAGGATGTAAGACTAAAGTATTCAAATTGAACTTCTGGCCTGAAATAATGAATTTACAAATTTACTAATCCATGTATTATTTTCCTCATTAACAAAATGTTAGTGCTAAAGAAAACAATGGCACAAACCCCTTTTCAAATAGAAATATTTGAAACAGAAATATTAACCAAATTACTGAATATTTATTGAACCCAAAGTCATAGCTTGTATCAAAAAGAAATTACTTTATTAAAAGCAACTGTATTTTATTTCAATAGTTATGAAGAAGTAATAAAAATATGTAAACTTTGGGAAAAAGAAAGCAAAGATACTAAAGGAAATAAATGACGCCATTTCAGTGTGTTTTTCCTGAAAACAATTGAATGCTACTAAAGATGTACCAATAATGCAACAAAATATCCTCATCATTATTTTAAGCCCAAATTTTTTTGTTTTGATGGACATTTCATCTATTCCACAACACACAAAGGACACACTCTGCTCAATGACTTGGAAAACTTAAGAGGCAGTAACTAGTCATGAAAAAAATCCATAAATCCAGTGCAAACCCAGAAATAACATATCTGCTTTAAACTAACATTTTCATTATCTGTCTTATTTAGACAATATTTAATTCCATTTATCATATTAAATCAATAAATAATATCCCATATCACAACGACTCATACTACAAAATTTTTCCAGGGGCTATAGAACAAAATAATTTGGCAGTAAAGCACTTGCAAATTAGGTTGGAAGAGGAAATTATCAAGGAAAATTTATAACTTTCTTCTGGACCAGAGTCTGAAGAATACCACAAAACAGCAATCAAAACTAGAGCAACAAATAATTAGAAGTTTGAGATATTCTCTGCTTCAAGGTCCTGCAGCAAAACTAACCACATAATTTTTCAAAGATTTTTGGTGAAACTCTTTCAAATTACTAAAGACAGTTTAGTCTTTTTTATGATTTTCATTCTGTAGCTATTATTTTAGTCAATAGATTTAACTGGGTTGTATATTGAGAATGATGAACAAACTCTATTTCTGATGGTCTTAAAAGATCATATCATATACTAGTTCATACTTCTTCATAGTTTATAACCCTGTGTCTACTGCAACTGTCAGTTAATGACTAATTAATGCCATAGCAGTCGCCATAAGGAAGGAAAAAGAAACAGGAATGAGATTTTCACATCTCAAGATGAAGACAGTGTTACAATAATGAAGATCATCTTGGACCATTAAATCAAGAAAAACTCTTACATGTAAATATTTCAGTGAACAAATATCAATGTTTGAGTTGGCATTATTCAGACAGATTGCAAATTTTAATTCTGAAACAGATACAGATCTTAATATTGTACCTATTTTTAAATAAGAAAGGTCATAATTTCATAAGGTTATAGCTTTAAATATTAATGTTTAAATGCTAAATTATATGTAGACACGCTTGAATAGTATATTTAAACAGCACTGCATATATTTATTTCTATATGGACTAAGCAGCATTAAGGACAGTTTCTTGCCTAGTTAAATTACTATCAGTTTTATATATTCCCATCAAAGAAGAAATGATTTAGTTTCACATAGTTCTAAACTAAAAAATTGAGAAAGTCTAATATAACAGATGTGACTAATGAAAAAAGCACTGTGGAAATGTTAAGTTTGCTGCATGACAGTTATGTTGACACTGCAATCAAGTACACTTTAGGAAATTCATAGATGTAATCTCCTGCTATTTATGGGCATTTGATAGGCAGCAACAAAGATAATTCTTTATTAATTAGCTAGATTCTTGATTGCTAGCAACAGCTTTGCAATGGGAGCAATCCTACAAGTAACCATACCTGTCACTACCTTATTCAGAAGCAATGTCTTTAATTCAAAAATATGCCAATACAATATCTTTTATGCTTATTGCAGAGGGTCACTGTAAACCAAGGATTTTTTTTAAAATGGAACCCTGAATATACCTCTGAAGTCTTAATTTCTGTGTACACCACAGCTTTTAATTGTTGGGCAAAGCCAGAAAGGGGAAAGATTGGGCTGACTTCATATTTTCCAGCTTAGTGCACTGGAAAGACATTGTGTATGGTCCTTTATAGCAGGAGTTTTAGAAGCTTGCCCTGCTTAATCTGTTCAAGTGCACAAGTTTGCTATTCAGAAGTGAAAGTACATGCAGCAAACTGTACTCTGCTTTACAAAGGCAGTTCTCTCTCCAAAGATGATACAATCACACAGGAGTATACCTCCTAGGTTTTCTAACCAAAAAATAGTTACATACCTGATATAAATAATCCTCAAATACAAAATAGTAGTCATCGTTGCTTGCTGTCAGCTTTACATCCTGTAATAAGAAACACAAGGGTTTGAAGCCAAAAGACCTCTCTTCAGACTCCCATGGAGGCTAAACTTAACATGGTGATAGAAGACAGTGTTTCATTCAAAGAACTATAGTTAAGCTTAGACTTCACATTTTAAAACTAAAGAATTTTGTATTAACTTAATGATTAAGTATTCAGAGTTGAAACTTGTAATGGAAGCAGTCATACCCTGTTGGTTCTTTCTAACAAACCCAGTTACTCCTTCAAATGAAGATACCATTCCTTTATGCCTCTATGGTTCGACTCAAATGTCTTACATGAGATACAACACAGGAATGAGTTCACAGTAATAACTACACACTAATTATTTTTACACTCCTCAAAACCAAACCACCTAGTATTTTCCTTGTTAAAAAAAAATAGCAATAAGATACCAGTGTGATGAGCACATAAATCACTCACCCTTTAGTGTATTACTTACTTTGTAAATCAGGCTGTCCACTAAAAGGTCATGCTGAATCACATTTGACTTAAGCTGCTCATAATACAAGATGTCCTAAAATTAAAAATATTACCATCATCTGTCTGCGACGACATGAATTCATATTTAAAGTAAAAAAATTAATTTTCAGCAACTAAAAAAAAGAGCATGTGTTCAAATGAAAAAAAGCACTGCATATTTATGAAGCATCTATCATAGTTTGTTCTAGTTTAAGCCCTAAGAATTGAGATTTGAGACATTACAAAATTACTTCCCCTTCAGATAAGTAATAAAATGAGAATGAAGGGACTGGTTCAAACCAAAGACCCGTATCTTCCAACCTTTGGTTCTCTCTACACCTAAAACCTTTTCAATGGTCAAAATAATTATGCTTTATTTCTTTGTTACTCTCTATTTTCATGCACCTCTCCACCAATAGGTTCTGCCTTATCTTTGAGCATTAGTGAATTGCTGCAAATATTTGACATTAAACTAGTATGAACCTGTAAAGAGTTTAAATTTGTGCAAAGATGAAATGATAAATACAAAAAACTGGTGAAGAGTACAAAGAACTAGGACCTGTTTTTAAACTCCAATTATTTTCTGAGTATCTATAGAACATACACATAGGTGAAACAATGGGGAAGAATCAGGACAAACGTCTCTGCTTTTACTTATTCTATCCCTTCCTTCTTAGAAAGAGCTTGCAAAGGAAAAATAGAATTAAATATCACACTGTCAACAAGTAACTCCCAAATCCCTAAATAACTCTCTGCCATTACACGTACAGCTGAATAACAGCAGCTGACTGAACTAATTGATAAATTAAATCAGCCATCCCAAAGATCCTTCCCACCTCACAAAACTATTTTGATTCCGAGGTATCTATATGGACACAACACAAATATTTGTATATTCCAAACTTAACAGATTTACTGCTGATTTCTTTGATAAATACAAGTCCAGAGCAAGGATTTGAAGAACAAGTGGGAAGTAAGATGAAATCTTGAGAGGGAGAGAATAGTACACACTTAGAAATTATTAGAATCAACATATTACTAAACTGTTAAGTTGAAATGAGGGCAAGAGATGTATTAAGCACTGATGCCTCCCACAGTGAAAATATTTAAACTTTCCTTTTGAGAAATAAAAAGGGGAGGTATAAATATTACACTATTTCTTTAGGAAGGAGCAGGCATAAATATTTACTAAATGCAAGTTATCTGCAGTATGAACATAGCATTCTGTTTTTCAATGCTACAAAGAACTACTTGAATACTCAGGTCCTAATTTTAAAGCATCAATACTGTAGTCTAGTCAAGTGTAACACTGCCAAATTAATAACTTTTTTTTTCCATCTCCAATGACTGTCTGTAATAAAACACAAGAAGCTAATATTAAAAAAAATCAATGAAAACCAAAGAAACCACAAACTAAAACAAAACCCCATGGCCAGGGGGTTGGAACTGGATGACCTTTAAGGTCCCTTCCAACCCAAACCATTCTATGAGTCTAAGAAGACCAGAAGGACAAGCTGTTCACTTGAAACAGAACTCATGCAAAAAAGAGTTTAGGAAACACATCAGAAATTATTAAAAAACACTTGCAAAGGAAACACAGTTTTAAGCACTCTAGGAATAAAGGTTTTAACTCATTATCTACCATTCATTCTCTCTTAAACTGTGATTGCTATGATGCAAAATGAAGCTGGGCTTGGGAATCATGCCAGGTTTTCAGTCACAGCTTGGCTACAAAAGTATCTTGCCCATGTCTCTTAGTAAGACAAGAGGGTTGTGATTGATGCTGTATTAGATCTGAATCATAAACAAGACTTACTTTCAAGACACAAGATTCTCTGGTAATCAGTCTCTCACACAGTGAGGAATATTTTAAGAACCTCTCTCAGTCTTTAAAAAAGAGTCAAGTCTTCTTTTACTATTTATTGGCTGCATTTCTTTCTCCAGATGAGAAATTCCACTACTAGCAAGTTTCAGGAGTGTCCAAAAATGTGTAACATTTCTTATGTTATTTAAAATGTTTTCATTTATAAAACAAAAATCATACCATTTTCATCTGATTCAACATTTCTTTGTCTGCCAAATCTTCATGTAACATTGATTAGTAAATTTTTTCCCTTTTAAAAATATGTTGTATTTTTATTAAGACTGCAGCTTTTCTGAAAAGTATGTATTTTTATATCACACCTCCAAATATACTCATCTTTCCAAACTGAAATAATGTACACTTGAAGATTGCAGTGACCAGCCTTCTTGATCTTATATCCCAAAATTTCACCCAAAACATTTATATTGTATCCACTTGAGAGCAGAAGGGAGCTCTGGAAGGAACTCATGGGCAAGAGAGAACAGTATCTTTCAGCAGAACCCAGCAAAGCTACTTTAAGCAGAATCTGTATATTCACCTTCTCTGAAATTAAGGTTTGGATTACTCAGCAGCCTCTGTGCTGGCATGGTCCACCTGTGTCCTGTCATGAAATCCCTGGCACTAGAGCTACACTCTCCCTGATCAACTGTTGGCAGGTCCTGACCCATTTTTAGTTACCTTTGCCATGTGATTGCTCTACTGCATTTGCCTCTCAAATCTAACAAGGACAAAACAAAAACCTTATCATATGACATAAAGAGAAAACAGACAAAAGAGTTAAAGGAAGACCCTCCTGGTAAATCCTTGAAGAGGGTCCAAAGCTTATTCACCACACCAGAGATCTGTGGAATCTACTTGTAAAGTACATCCTTCTCCAGCCAAAGATGATGACAGTCTGTTACTGCAACTGGATTTTCTGCTGTTTGAATGGTACAGTGGGGACCTTTAGCTACTGATCCTAATCTAAAAAACCCTTCTGATAAGGCAAATATACATAATGCTCCATTTATGAACTTACCAACTCATCTATTTATTAAGTCTTTAAACCCTGGAAACTACATTCAGTGAAACCTACAACAAAGTAAAGCATTACTAATTTTTGCATGCTGGAATTTTCAGGATTAAGATTTTTCCACCTATTGACTCAAAAAGATTAGAAGGGAGTAATAAGCCTATCAGATAATCAAGAAATTTCTTTCCTAAGCACTGTTTCAGTAGCATGCAGAGAATAAACAACTGTGTAACACTATGAACAGAAGGAACAAACAATAAACAGATTCTCAGTGTGTACCATCCATTTTGTGCAATAAGATAGACATCCCACAGGAAATAACTGTGATTCTGTGATTCAAGCTCATATGATTAAAATACATATTCAGCAAATTGGACTGTTTACACAGACAATATTAACTGTGACACTGTTCACCTTCAAATGTTTGTCTTTGCAACCTTAAAAAGGCTCTTTTAACACAGTTCCTCTAAAGCGTACCATTACGAATGAAAACTAAGAAACAATTCATTGTCAGGCAATGTGTTTATACATTTCTAAATAATCCTGCATACTGAGCTCACAGCTTATCATTTTTATGATTACAATGCTAGATTGCTAGTATCATCCCTTGCTTGGCTGTATATTAGCTTTATACAGAGACTGAGCTTTACTGAATAAAATTTTCCAAACAACAATATTGGATGCTAGCACACACAATGCTGCCCATACCAAACCCTCGTAATGCTTCACATTAAAGAAAGGAAATTCACAGTTCATGTGATTTAGAGATTCATACAGCTATAAATGTAATAGAGCCTAAACTGCAAATCAGAAATATTACAGCAAGGAATGTCTGCAAACAGACAACTCAACTCCAGCAGAAAAACTTAATTCACAAGAGGTAGAGAAAAGCTGTGTTAGATAAATCCATAAAGTCTATATGATATTCAGCAGATCATAAAACAGGTACATGTTTATGCAACTGCTTTTCTATACCTTACAAAAATAAAGCCATGTATTCAGTCTATGCAAGAAGAGCATCTCAGGGTGTTAGCATTTTCACAGTAGTCACAGCTTACTTCTGTGAAACACTAGTAAATGCAATGCTTAAACTGAACCATGGCCATTCAGCTTATAAACAGATGTGGTAACCCACGTGCTATTCTACCTGATCCACAGACAGTCTGCTAGGTCTCACTCAGGAAATCTATCTTTTAAATGCATTGCTATTTTTAGTACTCAAAGTCCATAAAACAACTTTAACTTAGAATCCAGGATAACAAATGCTATGCAAAAAATAGTCTTGGAAAAGAAGACAGAAGATTCTGACAGCTGTTATATTAGGAAAGAGAGGAAACTGAAAGATTAGGAAACTGAAGAACAGTTTCAGTTTTGCATGACAGAAAAACATTTGCATGCACTTACCTCACAGTTTAAATTGTTTTCTCCAACATAATTTCTGTTTTTTATGGGGAGTTAGGGTGCATTTTGTATTTTCACTGGTTTTCAACCTTTCTTTCAACATCTCAAAGTAGTAGACTAATTTCCCAGACTGCATCACTTTATCTGCCCTTACCACTTTGTCTCAATGTTATCATTACCATTTTCTAGCCACTTGCCCTCATCTTCCTAGAGTTCTTTCAGCATCATCACAAAGTATTGTCTCACCACTAATTCCCTGCACACAATCTACTCAGTTCAGTCTCAAGGCTCTGAATCCAGCACAATGCCTCCTAAAGGAAAATGTCTACTTGCACTCAGTCTCCGAATAATGTATGTGTACATAGTTTATTTTTCTTTTTCATCTATAGCTGACAAATATCTTTTGGTAAGTGTGTAAAAAATCATCACAATGTAAAATATTATGTACGTATAGAAGTCTCACATCAAAGTTTCCCCAAAGCTTCAGATACTGCAAAAAAATTCATTGTTGAGGATTTGCATCAAATATAAGGTACAATGAAAAACTGGTGCTGTACAAGGGAACATGGAAACAACCCACATCTTACTAGCTCCTAAGTCTTTTTGATTGTACATACGCCATAATATATAAAGCAATTTATAAGATGTGTAAATGCATGTGATGACAGGGTCAAACAACCAGGAAAAAGATAGAACACCTCTTCTTTTTATAAAACTTAGCAAAGATAAGAGAGATTCAGTCTTCCCAGATCTTTTTTCTTGCCCCCTTCTAAAAAAGTCAGCATCATACAGGAAAATCTCAGGAGACAGTCAGATCAGTTGAATAATTTGTTCTAAAGTATTTTGCTCATAAATCTATTAAAAATTAGGATGAGTGGCAAAGACTTCACCACAGCACAGAGCTTTTTAAAGCATAGAATGTCTATCAGTTTCTACAACAACTCAGTAGAGCATTTATATTTTGGAAAAAAGATCACTAAATGATATATGCTTGCACTTTTGTGTTCTCAGCTAGTCTTCACATTTTCCTCTCCCTTTGCTTCTTACCTCTGGCTGATTAGAAATGTTAAGAATGAGGGCCCACAGATCAGCTCGGAGTGCTGTTGGACATCCCTGACGAACATACTGCTGAGCTGCAGCACTATCTTGCTCTGCTAAAACTGTAATAAACAAGGCAGGTAAAGAGTTGTAAAGGTAAGCAGTGTAAGACTTCTATCAAATACCTTAATTTTTAACATTAAAAACTAGCTTACCATGCTGTAAGCATTAGTTAATAGGAAAATACTGAAAAGATCAGGTTTCCACAGTGCAATTTTTAAGTAATTCCTTGAGAAACAAGGTAATTGGTATTAATCAGCAAGGCTGTACTACCTTCTGTCAAAAAATAGCATTTAGTATGTACACATGACTATATCAAGGCTAGTTGCAGCTACTAAGCTGGCATCATGCAGAACAAGCAGTCATTTATAGCCACAAAATACACCCGTGTAACTCTGAGTGGTATCTCAGTTCAAATAGGAGATTGTCACTCATTCTGGCTTTTTTTATGTCTCTCTTCATGTTAACTATATGAGTATCTTCACAGATAACCGTGGGACCAGAATTTTCCATTCCAGAGTGTACTGTCATGTTCTCTCATTACTGGTATATTTACTCTAGAGGATAAAAACTTTCTCAAAATATGCTGGTTTGCCTTCATATCGACATGAAACAAATACTCTGTTGTTGACAGGTTTGCTTATATGGGTCATTGTTAGGCAACTCTGTCACAAGGGCCTCATGCTGAATATAGTACTGTATATACCATAAAACAGATTATCCCCTTCCCCACTTAAATCTATAAACTTGAAAGACATATATCTTTAGCTATCTGGTGAAAGTGTTCCTCACCAGAGTTATGTGATTAACTGTACCTTCATACCCAAAACGTCTTTCACAAAAGAGAGAGAGAGTTGGGAGAAATTTCTCTGTTATTATCTACACATTAGGTAAGCATTGGACTGCTACCCGGAAGTTTCCAAATCTATATCCTCTAATATATAATAAAATATATATTTTCCTGAAGTGTCTATGAAACACCTTGCTTTTCTGTATCTCACTGAATTTGATATTCACAATATCTGCCCTGACATGACTTAGAAGGACAAGGTTTGGAATTAAAAATCTAATTGATTTTTCTTTCCTTCTCTTTTTGTTTAAATACCAAATAGACCAGCTTGCCAAATTTTTGTTTAACTTGCAGAGCTCTGAAACAGACATTTCTATGATCCTTTGTTCCTGCATGAAGATGGCAAAAAACCCCCATTCCTACATTCTCCACAGAACTTCAGAAACACTGTGATTCATCTTGGTGTCCATGAGTGTTTATTTTTTCTTACTGACATATAAAATATTAAAAAGTAGTTCTCGTATATAGAAGATGAGTTTTACTAAACACAACAAAATAAAATCCTCAGACTCAGCAATACATCTAATATAAAAGCAAAATCAACACCTCAGTGGCAAACAAAGTCATAATTAACACCCATTAGAGCATGCAGCAGGACACCCACTGAATGGAAAGGGATTGCAGTTTATGGTCAAGGCACTTAACTTACATATTTACAAAATTTTCAGTCTTTGAATATAGGAAAAGCTAAGGCATTCTCTAGGATAGAGCTGTTCTGCACAGACAAGAGATAACGAATAAGAATGACAATGTGGAGTTGAACGAATGGCTCAAGAAGTCCAGAAAATATAGTTTATTTGGAAAAATGGGAAAAGAACATAGAGGTGGACAGAACCTAATGAGTTGCTGTTGGATTAGAAAACTGACAGGATTAGTGCAGGACAGAAAGATGACAACAAAAGAAGTAAGAAAGAAAGAAAGATCACTGTTTTATTACTGCAACAGTATAGGACAGTATCCTGCCTATTTTTTCCTTTGATGTTGCTAATGTTCAGCAGGAATCAGAAGAGACAGTAATGAGTAAATATTGGTGGATTTCAACCATTCCTTGTATGTTTCTTCTATAAGCAAACTTAAACTATTAAATTATGACTTCTTTTAACTTCCCCTTCCTTTTGTAGGTTATTTCTTAACCTACAAAAACAATCCCAGAACTTTTTCAGAAAAAGCAGTATAGAGAGACAAGTAAGTGAATTTTCCATAGTGGCTAAGTACTGCAATATTCTGCAATTGCAAGTGATCATTAAAGAGACTCTTCTGACACAAAGGTGTAAATCCCATTACAGTAATGAGAACTTTGTGTGCAGAGAAGGGACTCCACAGAATTTTGATTTTAAACTGAAATTCAGTAGTGGAATAAGTAAAGTTTTCACCAAAAAGATATGTCTATGTGCCTCTTATTTTGTTTTTATTGAAGTATCTGTGGAGCTTTTTATCTGGTAGCTACTGGTAGACTGCAAATGTTTACTTTTCTGTCTCTGTCTAAATGACACCAGCATTAGTGATTGTCTATCTAAGTTACAATGGCATTACCAATAATGCTTTGCGCTAGTCTAAGTTCTTTAAATTCTAAGAGGTACATATTAAGATGCAAATTAAGATGCAAATTTACTAAATGCATTCTTAACTACTCACAGTTTATTACAGATAAAAACAGATCCATACCTTTCTGCCCAACACGTACATGTTCATTTTCAAAGAACTCTAGAAAATAAAGACACAGAGAAGCATGGCAAAAATAAATGAAAAAGACACTCCAGTTGATAATGTATTTTGTATTTTTACCACACATCATTTGATTCAGTAGCCATTTACTGCTAACATCTCTAAAAGTTAACCTGTATCAGAGCCAAAGTTCTTTTTCAAAAACTAATTTTGTGATTCAAAAACACAAATATCAAAGCAACACTACACTACATGATTTTCAATTAGGCAAGTTTCCATTTAAAAAGAAAAATCACATTATACTATAGTGATTTTCATATGGAAAGACCATTTTAAAACCACTTTCTACAGCAATAGATGCATACATGGAAAACCAATAGAGATTATACACTATTTAAGTTATTGAATATTAATATATGGATATGTCCTGTAATATTTTCTTGACAACAGTAACTTTAAATATGTTTGTATATATATTTGTACGTACATATACATATATATATATATAAACATGCCTATATGTTAGCTGGATTACATTTATTGATAATTTCTGGTTTTTTGGAAACTGGCAATGTGGTTCTGTAGATCCTGAAGTGTTCAAATATATTGAAATTAATGTATTCTCAACTTAGGGTGATGACTTTAAATCTTCTCCAAATCTGACTCTTCATATATGCAGTGTTTTCTATTATTACCTATATTTTACCATGAAAATCACTACAATCATAGTTACAGCACAAATATTTATGGTTTACTATGGGAAAAATACACAAATTTTTTAATCATTTCAAAGCGTTCTACTCATGGGTGATCTATTTGATTGACTGGACCATGGCATTAGCTTACCAGGAGGCACTTGTGCTGAATCATCAATACCTAGCTGTCCTATATTTAAGCCTAGTTCGCTGAAGCCTTCTTTCTGAAAAGAAACAGAACCATAACAAAGTAATTAATATGCTTAAATCTCTAAATTTGAAATCTTGAGATTTCTTCTGAAAGGCTTAATGGGAATATTTTCTACACCAAATTAAGTTCTTCTAAATGCATACATTTGAAATAGAACGTCACATCAATTCTTACTCTAGTTTTAGTTACAAGCACCAGTTTTCATGTCAAGTATGAGCAACACCAGGATGATGTGAAGTGGTGAATGAAAGAGCAAGTTAAGGGTCTCTAATCTCATCGTTTTTCCAACCCAGGTGAAAGTTTTCGTACTAGCATAAGATCTCCAAGAGCCTCTTCAGTGAAGCCTTTAGAAAAACTCTCCTATATAATACACTCAAATATTTCATTTACAACCTGGCCATAAAGGGATTTAAAATTATATTGAGAAGAAAGTCAGAAGCTAACTCATTGTCAGGCTACTGATCTTGTACAGCATCTGCAGAATTAAGATGCACTACAAAACTGAGGTTTCTTGTACAGCAGAAAAATGATTAAGTGAGTAAAATGTACAGAAGTGTATTTTTGGCACAAGTTTTTTCACAGAACTTCTTTATGCTCTGTATTTTAACTACATATTTAGACTGATTTACACTTTCAAAAAAAGAAACTTATGATGATACTAATATTCTTTTTATTCTTTAGAATAATTTTCATTAGCAAGAAAAATAACTCTTACAGAAACTTCTTATAAGAAAAAAAATACACTTACCAATTCTGGAATATCTTTAACTTTTAAAGGAACCTGAATTAGCCCCAGATGATTTCTGAAACTAGGCTGCTCTCCATTTTCATAATTTGGGTTTCGAAGATTCATCAGTACCTTAAAAATTGTAGCTCTGTCATTACTTGGTTACATTCAGAACTCTTCTCAACATCATCAGTATTACAAACAGTACATTCAGCATAAAACCATTTCCCACAACTTATATTTATAGACACAAATTATCAAGTTATATCTCAACAGTTTCAAATCAAAAAGGATTGAAATTTTTAAGGAACCTAACATAGTCTACTTTAAAAAGTCAGCTCAAATGATGAAATAAAAAAGCAGAAATAATTTTTTATAGATGTGATTAAAAGCTGGCTACATAGTAATGACTAAAATTTAGTCTTGACTTAAACTTACTTCCTCATTTAAGCTACTCCAATGCCAACAGTATATTTCTGATGGCTACAGTATCCAGTATTACTATTCTCTGAAAGAATTTTTCCATCTTCTCACACTGGCAATCTTACAGACCTTCCAATAAAAGTGCTATATAATTTCCTACTAAAATAATTCCTAACTAAATATATCAAAATATCTTCTTTCATAAAGGAAAAAAATTACAGAATTGAAAACCTAAAGTAAGTATAATTTAAACGACAAGGAATCATGTCAAGGTAAGTACCTCTGATCTATAAATGAATTTACAGTCTCTTACATACTGTTATTCCAAGGTATAGATTTTGATATGATGTTGAACTGCAAAGATTCTTCCTAACATGAATTTCCAGCTCTTATGGAGTACTTTCATAACATCGTACCTCTACAATTCTCACTCTTATAAGTATTCTAATACCATATAATCTCACTGTCAGACTTGTAAATTTAAAGAAACAGCAAACTCTGGAAAGAAAACAGTATAAAAGAAAAAGAGAGTGATCACAAGGGACACTCAATAAAGCTAAAAAAAAGATGGATTTATTTACACATCCAAGATTTAAAACACACAATGATGGAAAACAAAATAAATGAAAACATTTTTAACATTATTTTGATTAACTGAACAAAAGGAGTAATATGTAATAAGTACTGTTTTACTCTGATGTTCTGTGCTTGAGTCATAGAAAATGATGATTAATACTTACATTTCAGATTTTAAAGATTCCACAGTCACCAATTTTTTAATGGTTCAGTATAATTACATACAAAAGCCTTGAAATTCCACACAGTTCTGTTTTGTGTTTGATTTTTTACAACCTTCCTAGATGATCTACAATTTCAACTGCATACAAGTCTGCAATCTACTATCAAACATTCTATCACCTCCACATATTGTGATTTATGAGCTTAGTATATTGGAATTTAAAATGTAAAATGGTTTACAAAATCAGTTGAGAATTGCTCTCCAGTGAAAAAAAGTTGCTCCCAGACTATACTTTGGAGAAGTTTATCACAGGTACAACTTAAAACTGCAGTTAAAAAAGAAGAGACAATAGCATTTTCTTTTGTAAACCAAACGTGGACTCATAAAAACCATGCAAAATTTCACTTGCTTTAAATGACAACTAGTATGAAATACACTTAGCAATTATTTTTCCCACTTCACATAAAAGACTATAATGGATACAAGCCAATGGCTGAGTATTGTTTCAAAAATGCTTACCTCAAGAAAATCTTTAGGTGCATAAACAGGCCGGAAAAGACTTAGATCTGAAGTAAGATTTCAATGACACTATGTTAAAACCAAAAGATGAAAAAAACATGCGCCATATCTATAACACAATCTAGCAATTAAATAACAGATTAGAACAAAGATCAAAATAACATCATCACAAATATCATGGCAACAACCATCACATATTCTGTCATGATTATGCTACTGCTAATGATATATTTTTGTAAACCCCAAATAAATGAAGAGGAGGGTGCTCTTTAAGGTCCTTCCGGTTCAGACCAAACAGTTCTATGATTCTATGAAGCTAACAGTAGCCACAGGAAGCTTTTACTTAATCCTTGTAAGTGTTTAGACTAGACCATTCTTAGACATGGGAGAGATATGATTTTCAAAGCAGGGGTGTTTTTTAACAGCTTAGATTGTTGAATTACATGTACTGCTGTCAAATGAAAACGGGAATTGTACTACAAAATCCATGAAAAGTGTTTGCCATCAGAGAGGTGGTAGTGTGATACAAACTAGCACTTCTGAAAAATCCTTATTAAGGAACTTGGCTATGAACTATCATGGGAGTTAGCCTTGCTCTCCCTGAGTGTAATAATATTGATTATTCCATACAAGAGTTATTTTTATCATTCATCAAAAAAACATCTGAGCTTAATTATCCATAGTTCTGAACATTTCCTGTTAGCCTGAGTTTTCAATAAGAGGAGCTGTGTCCTAGTTGAATAAATCTCTAAAGCACTGGAATAGGGAGCATTATACATAACCTCTCAGTAATGATTCCATGTTAGTACAATAACTTGAAGCAAAATAACAATGAAATAAGTATTTATTTATGCATAAGGACACATTACCAATGAAAGAAAGATGGAAATCAATTTGCCTTGAAGAGATTAGATTAACCTTTGACTAGTAAGTAAGATGTGCATGCTGCCTTTCTATGTACAAAAATTTAATGCAAGTAAATTTAGTTGACCTTACCTGGCTCATCAGTTCCCATTTCATTCCACTTATTAAGCAGTTCTTTTTGTTCATTTTCAGGCCTCTGAAAGGCACAAAGAAGTGTATATTCTTTTTTTTTAATAGAACAAATATTTCAAATATGTATTCATTTCAACTATACATTAATGCAATGTTTTACAAAATAGCAATACAAACTTATTTGCTTAAAATTATCCCTAGCCTGAAGGTACATGACACCGTAGAAAGTCCAGGTTCCAGTTACAGGAAGAAAAGAAACCCATCAAATAGTTTCAGGTGTTTAGCAATGAATTTACAATATTTAGTACTCAATTTCATGTTACTGAAGATTTACTGCTCATTACATAGAACTGCTGGACTCTAACAAATTCCTGTCCCTGGCAGTCATGAAAACCAAATACAGTTGCATCCTTTAGCTCATGACAAACCATACAGGTTCTGCCGTCTATCACAGAGCCATAACACAAGAATGAACAAAACATTCTAATGTTACTTCCTAATTCCATGATCATTAAAATGAAAGCCTCTATATTAATAAAAAAAACCCAAAAAAACCAGACCAGAATGAATGACAAACAAAATCAGCAATGTACCAGTATCTCTCTCCTCCCTCATGTACCAGTTCAGCTACAGCCTTCTCTGCACACAAAGCACATCTGTATCGCACACAGGCTGCACAAGTTATACAGCTGAGTCTGTACACAAAATACTCTGCTAAGAGCGATGAATGCAGTGATTAGCTTTCCAACATGCTGCTCCCTCAAGAGGAAACAGCAAAGAGGAAAATCTACCTAGAGCCTTCATCTTCCCCCAAGCTGAGCTGATGCATTCATTGCTACCATCTCTGAAAATTATTCTGCATTAAAATTATTTAGATACTGAACCCACAGCTCTTGATAACCATGTCTAAAATGAAGACTACTTTACAAGTGTGCAAGATGAGGCTGAATTTCAGAGAAAATGTCAGTTTGAAAACAGAAAATTAACAATACATTACCTTCTGTGCCAGTGGGATATTGAGTTCTGTGCACATGCTGTTCAGACTTCTCAGAATTCGCTTCTCCCAGCTTCCCTAAAACACACACAAAAGATAAATTATAAGCAATTTCTTTTTCCTGAAAATTGAATTCACCATGTAGGAACAAGCAGTTTTTTGAAGTCAGATATATATAAAAGGATAGCAAGAGTCACTGACTGACATCTGCCAAAATATGAAGGGAATATTTACATGCTTCTTTACATGGAAACACTAGATCAAACAGATTTCATTCCTTACAACATAAAAAAGAACCAGAAAATTTAGTTGTTCATATTTCAGATCTTAAAAAAAGCACATATTTAACAATTACTGATTTTTATATATGCCTAATGATCAAGCTTCTTTATAGACCAACATTTAAGAATTTTTTCGAACAATTATAAGAGGTCAATCAACTATGCATAGCAAATACCTTCTCCACTTTGTGACCTCAAGAGACTGGCAGTCTTTCTCCACAAGAAATATCTTACATGTTGTCAGAAATTAAGGCAAGTTAGAAATTCGGTATTCTGTAAAGCTTAAAAAAATAGTTCTTGTACCACAGTGCTCAGGAAATAGTTCTCTAATCAGAGAAAACCAGAAGTAGACAATACCTCAGTGGCCAGTGGATAGCTTAAAAAGCAACCAGACTCTTCTGACCATAGCATTAGGCTTCAATAGTGCCTACTCCATGGCTAATTCCTCTGAAGTTAACGACAATTAGTACTGACTTCCTTGTCAATTGACTTAGTACTTTGCTTTTGTGATTACAGCACCACTGGTGGGTTTTATACTTAATTTAGATTTCTGTGGATGACAAGCCAGACGTCGATCACATGAATGTAAAGACTCCTCTTAATTTCATTTAGTTCCATTTATTACTTATAATTTGCTCTAGACAAATTCTGTAACAGTTAGTTACAGTTTAACCAAGCTCCTCAAAGTTCTGTTCAAAAGAGGCTGCAGCTTATTAGACAGGAAGCAAATGAAGGGAAGGGCAGATGTTCAATTGTTTTGTTTAAAAAATAAATTAAAAATCTTGTCTAATTGTTTCATTTTAGCTTCCATTTACAAGATCCTCTCATACCTTCCTCCATCAAAAAAAATAGCTCTCTTTCACCAGAATTTTTCCCTCACAATCAAGTCATCCCTTCACTTTCTTTTATATAAACAAAACAGATCTGAGTTTTGATTGTAAGGAATGTTTTCCAAATTGCGTATTTTTATCATACTCTGTATAATATTTTTCTTTAACTGTATTATCATATTTAAATTCCTTTCAAATGCTGCAGTTACACAACACCATGCCACAAACTGGTTCATCTCTCACAAAGGGAGAGCATTTACTATTTTGCTAAGAAGTGAGGGTTTGTTGCTAGAGAAACAAGAAGTGAGAGAGCATGAAGACTACTAGGCCATACAGGATAAGAAAGTGGAAATGGAGAATACACAGGCAGTAGTAGCAAAACCAAAGTTAAAGGTACAGTCTTTTTTGGTAAAAGCATGGCCTAGATCAGATGGCCCAGCCTCCTGTCCAGCCAAATCCTAAGTGTCCAATGTTGTCTCCCCAAAGAGATTATTCCAATTGCTGATTGTTCCCAATGTGAAAAATTTTCCTCTTCTGTCCAATCAGAATCTCCCCAGGAGTAACTTCTACCTATTACTTCTCATCTTCTCCATGAGATTCTTTGTAAAAAGGAGTCTCCATTTTCTCTGTAGCCACCCTTTAAGTACTGGAACATGGGAATAAGGTCTCCCCTAAGCCTCCTTTTCTCAGGGCTGAACGAACATAGCTCTCTCAGCCTTTCCTCACATGTCAGGCTTCCCAGTTCTCTGAATATCTCTGGGGCCCTTCTCTGGACCCTTTCCAGTCTATCCACATCCTTGATTGTACAGTAGGGACCAAAACTGAACACAGTACTCCAGTTACCTGACGAGTGCTAAGAAGAGTGGGATAATGACTTCTTTATCTCTCTCTGCCGGTGATGCCCATATAGATGCAACCCAGCATCCTGTTGCCTTTCTTTGCTGCAGCAGCACACTGTCCACTCATATGGAGCTTGTTGTGCACCAAGTCCTTCAGGTTCACTTCCTTCAGGCTGCTCCCCAGCCAGGTAGATCCAAGCCTGTGCTGCACTCCTGGATTATGTTTTCCCACATGCCAGACCTTACTTTGTGCTTGTACATCATAAGTCTATTGTCAGCCCACTCTTTCAGCATATCCAAGTTTTTCGGCACAGTGACTCTCCCTTCTGAAGCAGCCACTTCTCCACTCGTTTTGGTACCATTGGCACCATCACTTCATGATACCATTAAAATTACGGGAGGACAGGTGGGGGCATAGGGAGGGGAACAGCACAGACATGCTTAAAAACACGAAAGCTACAAAAGATGCACAGAAGAGGCAGATGGCAGCTTTGCAAGACCAAGAAAGATTTTATTTCAAGGAGCAATGGAGGTCAACACTCTTGGTGTGACTTACTGTCACACCAGATAATTAATCCACTTATCACACTGGGGATGCAACATGTTGGTAATAAACCACTTACACACAGACATAAACTATGACTTAATTCAGCTTTCAAGATTCTACCCAGTAAAAGACATTTAAATAAGTGCAAGAAAGACAAAACAGAGGTGAGGGTTATACAGCCTTTCCAAGCAAGATACTGTGCCCTCTCTCCAGGACAGCAGTTATCTGAAGTGAGCAGAAACAGAATGCACTGTTCTTGACTGAAATAAAAGGCAGAGGCAGAGCTCACAAAGTAATTTTATTGATGGGAACAATACATTTAACAAGATGATTCCTCTAGTCTTATGAATTCAACACTAAGAAAACACACTATTAGGATTGCTTTGGTTACAATTATTCAGTAAAATAGCTGAAACTGAGGAAGGTAGTACTGCAAGTTGAAAACAAGTTCATAGAATCACAGAATGGTTTCCAACACCTAAAGACCTCCCACGGAGGGAGGGGAGATAAGGATTAATAACAAGGGCACGTAGTGATAGGACAAGGGGGACTGGATTTAAACTGAAAGGGTAGGTTTAGATGAGATATGGGGAAGAAATTCTTTCCTGTGGTGAGATATTGAACAGGTTGCCCAGAGAAGTTGTGGATGCCCCCTGCCTGAAAGTGTTCAAGGACAGGATGGATGGGGCTCTGAGCAACCTGGTCTAGTGGGAGGTATCCTCGCAAGGGAAGGCTGAAATCAGATCTTTAAGGTCGCTTCCAACCCCAACCATTGTATCATTCTATGACTTACAGCATTACTACTCATTGCCACTAATGCTCTATCCTTTACTAGAAACCTGGTTGCCTTTCAAGGTAGGAAAAGAAAGCAATATAAGAACTTCAGTCTGTTACCTAAGAGAGAACAGAACCAATGTGAGGAGAAAGAGGGTTAATTATGAACATTTTAATACCTACTCCAGAAAAAGTATTAGTATAGTTTTAATCACTGATTCAAAGTCATTCCAGTAACTATCAAAGATGGTTTTCCAGGAGTGGTACACTTATTTTCAGAATTCTGAAGTACAGCAAAATTAATTAAGATAGAAAAGGATAAAGAAATTGTCGACAAACTTATAACAATGGAAAGAGCATCTTAAATGGTGACTGTATAGGCCCATTATCTACAGTAATAAATATGTGTCATCTTGAAAATCAAACACTCACATGTATCTCAGTGGTTTTAGAAAAGATAAATGTCAGTTCCCTAACTGTGCATTTATTAGTATGTCACATCTATCATCATTTACCAGTCTTTCTCTATGGAAAGGATTCACAAGTCTTTAATAAAGAGCTGTATTTCAAGAAAGGGTTTGAAAGAGCTTCCAGTAGTTTGGCTGAGATAGAGCTGATTTTCTTCACAATAGTAGGTACAGTGCTGTCTTTTGGATTTGTGACTCAAAGGGTGTTGACAACACACCAATGTTTTAGCTATTGCTGAGAAGTGCATACATAGCTTCAATATCTTCTCTAACGCTTCCCCAATGGCAAGGAGGCTGGGAAGGCACAAGAAATTGGGAGGTGGCAGGAGACAGCTGACCACTAGTGAGCAATGGGACATTCCAGACCTCACAACATCATGTTCCAAATAAAGAAGCTGGGACAAAAGTAGCCCGATGATGGAAAGTGATCAACGTGTTCTTATTTTGCTTTGTTGACATGTGTAGCTTTTGCTTTGCCAATTAAACTGTCTTTGTAACACGATTTCTCACTTTTGCCCTTTTGATTCTCTCCTGTTTTGCTGGAGGAAAGTGAGTGAGTGGCTGAGCTGCCTATCAAGGTCAACACACCCAGAGGACATGGATGACTAACAGTCTTTGAAATAGGGAATCAGATTTTGAAACCAGCTAAGATAGGACTTCTGCTCATTTTTCAACTTCTGGAATATCAGGTCTTTCTACATACAGCTAAAAATACTGCAAGTATTATATACACTTTTGTAAAATAATAACCCATGAAACTGGTTTAGACAAACATGCATATAATAAACTAATAAGAGTGATTCCTTTTAGGCAGCAAATTGTGGCATTACCTTTCACACCACACAAGAAAAATTGATTAAAGCAATCTTCAGCCCCAAATCCTAAAGACTGAAACCCAGTACAGAGAGATAAGACTTAGCGGAATAAGCAATATGATAGTAAAAATAACACGATTTGTTGAGTATTTTGTAAAAGAATACTGCAATGTATTTCTAGGCACAGCGGAGTTAAATACACTATTATCCCTACCTCAGATGTTTTGGTTAGATCATATTCCTGAAGCCTGTCAATTTTTATCTACATTTTTATGTGGATTTTTTTTTGTTTATTTCAAATGGCATATATTGGCAAAAAAAATAAAAACAACAAAGCAAAAGTACTTTTTTCCTGACACCAAAAATCTTTATAGTCCAGTTTCTCTTATTCTCCTTTAATAGCCATAAGCTCCTTAGCTCTATGTTTTTCATCTTCCTTTCACATTTCTAAGTACTAAATATATCTCTTCTTTCTGAATATCTCGCTGTCTCTGCAGCCTGTTATCTTTCATTATGAAACTGCCTGTGTCTCTTCTAAAAAACGCTTTTGTAACACTAAGTGAAATGACCTATACCTACCCTTTTTCTTCTTCTCAATCACACCAAATTGTCTTCTTTGACATATTCACATCATCTGTATTCTACATTTTTCACCTACCTGCGACTATATCCTACTAATTTCATGGCTGGAGAATTACTTGAGCATTTTCTGTATTTACGTAAAATGTCAAAAATACAGTATTACTACTAACTTTGATGCAATTACAAATCTGTGGTTTTCCTAAGGTACAAAACCTAGAAATACAATAACATTTTACAGAGTAAATCTCTAATTAAAGATTTGATATGAATGATAACTACCAACCTGTGCTTTCCTCATATAGGCTAAAGGTTCTTTAATATGCTCAGGAGGTGCTGCAGGATGGCAGGGCGAAGGAAACCTTAAGAAGAAAATATAGTAAACTTTAAATATTCAGATTTTTTATTTTGCTTAATTAATCCTGCATTTGTAAACCTAAATAACTTCTTTTATGAGAGCACTAGCAAAAACAGAAGTGTATGTTGATCAAAACTAAGTATTATTATTAGAAGTATTTTTTCCTCATCCATTCTATGGATACAAACAAGATAACAATATGCAAGAATCAATAACATTTCAACATGAGTTTTTCTTATATTAAAAATAACGCTCCATTATAATTTCACATGTTTATAAAATAAAATCATTTAATTACATAAACAAATTAGGTATTTTTAAAGTATATTCTCTTCACATCATGTCATCTTTATGATTCCCTGGAACTTTCACCTTCCAAGCCATCACATTTTTTCAAGAGACAATATATTTTTCTTAGGGTCTCTTTTTAAATATCAATAGTGAATATGTCCAAAATAATTAGAAGTTTGAGGTGTTGACTTAAGCAAAGTTGAATATCCACTCATAAATTGCATTATGACAAAATACAAATACTGGAACAAAAATTAAAAACCAAACCAAAACACCAATTTATCTTTCAGTAATTCAGGTTATTCCACTGAGATTTTGCCAAACATTTTATCCAGCTTAATTTTAAGTGTCTCAAATGTCTTCCAGGAAACAAAATTAACAAATAGCTTCTCTAATAATTAGCCTAAATTTTCATTTGTTCAAATGTATTCAATCAGTTCCTATCATGTGTTTTTGGGAAACCTTCCCCAAATTTCTTCCCATTTTTAACTGATAAAGTCATTCTTGTACTTGCTGCAAATTTGTTATGGACTATTCTGTCCCAGTGTGTAAAATGGAATCAATACCACCAGATACCAGTGATGCTGTTTCTTGGCTTTTCCACAATGCTCATGAAATCATGGTGTTCACGGTTAATTTCAATTTTCCAGGGCTAATTTCATTATTTTGTTGCTTATTTCCGAGCATTAGCCCTAGAGACAGGTAAATATTTTTCCCTGGAAAGATATGATGAAGATGAATCCTTACTAACAGATAGAAGCATTTTGCTGAATTAAGTCCCTCATACTACTAAATAAACATTGTGATAAACTGGTAACTGTAACAAGCTTATTTAAATTAGCACAAATAGATTTGCATACACACTCCTTATTTTATAGTTGCATTTATGGCTATATCTGTTATGAAATTCACCTTTTCACTGTGCCAGAATATAAAAAAAAATTATGCTTCCCAGAAGTCTAGCCCAAAGTTTACTGAACAATAATAAACAGGAAACTTGACAGATTTTACTGTGTTTATAACCATATCCCAAGCATCATGAGCACTGACTTGGTAAGTCTAGAGATCCAACATCTTAAAGATTTAAAAAATAATTAATGCAACAAATATGTGCAATGCTGTGACAAATACCTCAATTAAAACTCATTTGCAGCAACTACCTCATTTATATAAGAATTATATAATGACCCTTGGTACCTTTGGAAGTAAAGCAAAAAAGAAAATACTGAAGTAACTACAAAATGTAGTGATATTTATTCTTTAAAATGCACTTGGGTCCAGTATTTTCACTAGGATGAAAAAGAAATAATGGTACTTTAAAAACAGAAATGAAGCAGGTACCCTTGTTATGACAGATATTTGCAGATTATAGTAACACACCATACACCTCTATATACAAATGGATCAAAAGTAAATCATGTGAGTAGAACTCATTAAGTGAAAACATTAAATAAACTCACACATTGAGTTCACTATAAACAGCATTCTGAAGCTTCTTTTCCCAACCTGTTAAAATAAAAAAACAACCAGAAGACAACTTTAGGAATTACTACTAACAAAACATCAATCAGAGGTTACTTTGCAGTCACTGGAGTTTTATGTCTGGTCTCAGTTCATGTCTACCTACCAGAGAGACAGGAAGAGACAAGGAAACCTTAATCTAATTCAGATAGGAAAACTGCAAGTTGTAACCTCTATCGAGACCAAACATCCTTTATTTCCATCTGCTGTTCAAATAATTACAACACAGTTTTGGTTAAAAAAATTATATTCTATTTTTTCAAAGTCATCATTTTATTAAACCAACAATTAATATTGATAGACACAGTGTTCCTGATGATTAAAAATCTTAGGTCACTTATCATGAAATCTTCACATTATAGTAACATAGACTACAACTTTCAATGCAAATTGGAAATTTAACTAAAGGTAAAATTTTCAAGAGTATCTCCATGGAAATTAATTTCCATTTTCAGAAGTGACTGAACTCTTGTTTCACTCAGAACTTTCCAAAAAATCACCAGTATCTTGTAAAATGATAAAAGCACTTTGTATAGTATGTTTTTCAAAATGCAAATAAAATCCAACAACACTTTCCCTTTTCAATTTTCTCTATCTGGTTTAATAATCTGGAATCACTGAATGTCCACACCAAGCTGCACAAACTACTGTTTTCATCACTTATATCACATATGTTCTTACAGACATCTATCCTATTCACAAATGTATCAATGAAGTATTGCAAACCTGATGTCTTCAGAAAATCCTTAATATCCTCTTTTAGTGATTCCAGCCTAATTTCTGGTTTGTGTAGGCTAACCTAATATGAAAAATAAATAAATAAGCATCAAGAACTAAAGAGAAATTACATTATTTAAGTTATGAAGTAAATAATGAACATGCTTAAAGTTACACGCGAAGCAAACTCCTTCCTTGAGCAATGGCTATTGCTATCAAAAATATCAGTTAACTTTTTCCTCACTCAGTATTTTTGCCTTTTACATCAATGCTAAAAGGTGTATGCAGGTAAGGAGAGAAAAAAAGGAGCAGAATATACAATGAATGCATATAAACATATAATAATCTGAGCAAATACCTCACATACTTAGCACAAATGCTAGACTATACACATTAAGGAATTGGTCATAAGGTACACACGGGAAAAACTAGAAGCCAGTCACTGTATTACACCTGAAAGAATAAAACTGAAAACATTCTATAATTTCTCACTTAACCTCCCACAGTTCACCTCTTTCAGATAAGAAATGCCATTTTCAAACCAAAAAACCAGACTGTGCACCAAACTTTCCCCACTGCAGCTGTGACTACTGGGTATACAGGACCTCCTGTAATGAAATGCACTCAACACACTAACTAGCACTAACCAGCACTAACCAGCTTTACAACCATACTGTGACACAACCACAGAGATGGTGCTGCACAGCTTTCAGCAACAACAGGACCAGCTGCTACACCACCTCCTTCTTTTATAGCTAGACCAAGAGGAGAAAAATAATACATCACAAAGGCCCAAAAGGACAACAAGCAGAATCAGAAGTTTCTGTGAAGTGCCTTCTAATACATATTCTCCTAAGCATGGTACATGGCAATAGCTGATTAACATCAGATAGTAAAGCTAAAAGTTTAGAAAAAAAATAGCAACGCTGCTTGGTGACCTGAAAAGATCTGTGTGCAACTTACTCCACAGCCATGACAGCTCCAGGTGTATGTCAGAAAACCTATGGCCATATCGTCTACATAGAAATGGGAGGCATCTCTTACCAAAAGCTACTCAACATTATGCCATAGGCATATCAGCCACTGATTCTATTACAGTAAGTTATCCTGCAATTAAAAATAGTCTTTCACCAACTTGTGCAGTTTGCCAGCCCTAACAGCACTGCTGACAGCATGGCATGCTTTAAGTCCATGACACACAACTAAAACTCCAAAACCCTTTAATTTGCCTTACAGTTTATACATAAAAAAGAGTGTTTCTGCACCGGAAAAGTTGGTCTAGGTGAATTCACAATGCAGAATTTTAAGGAAACCTTTCCATTTTCCCCAGATGAAAAGAGGAATGGACAATAATGGAGAGAATGACAACACCAGCATTCCTGCTTTTATTTCAAGTCCCCTTGCCATTACAGGTAAGGAAGGCATTTATATTTGGTTTATTGACTGCCACAGCAAAAAGACTGTAGCATGCTTTTCTGGTGTCCTTTTTCTCCCCTTGGCTGAAAAAAAGCTCTACTCAGATGAATTTCCACATAAGAAATGTGAAAATTCACCCCCAAATTATGGGGGCACTTTAGCCTCCACTTTCACCAATTCAGGGTTCAGTCGCAAAAGCCTCCACCCATTTACACTCTCCCTTTTGTTTACTTGTGTGCTACAATCAACACATTCCTAAGTGCTCAGCTGAACAAGAGAGCCACAGAAACTGTTACAGACTCATTTCCCACTGGATTGCTGATCAGTTTACAAACCAGAAATTAGCTGAGAACGTGGCAAACAGTCCAGCTGGCAGCTGAGGCTCAAACACAGACCATACTCTGGCTCTGTATAACACAAGAAGGGAAAATACTCATTTTGGTAAGTGAAAGGAATTCTCTGCAGAATTGTTTTGCTGTAACTTAACAGTATGGTACCTCTTTGGAATTTATATGGGTGTTTATGGGAAATAAACTAAGGAATCAAGGGGACTTAGCAGAGCTGATGCTCCAAAATTACTAGTCCAGATCTCCCACATAATCTTGTTTTTCCTTTGGATTAACTGATCTAACTTACTTCTGTGTTGTACCATGTTGGAAAACACATTTAGGAGTTTATATTTCAGGTAGGGTTGGTTTGTTTTAAACTGCTTGGCACAACATACTGACTAAATATCACTTGCATTTTCATCCCCTGTGATTTTTTGGTAGAATGAAAAATATGTTGACAAAGTTTATTTATATAGAAAGCTTTACTACAACTTTACACAGATAAAAATGCCTGTCTAAGATTTACTGGGAAAAACCCCACATTGATGAGATTTGTACTCATGAACTGAATTAATTTCCTGCATGATCAGAACACAGCAAACACCCAGGTAGAACTAACAATTTCAATACACACATGTTGATGAAAGAGTATCTTACTTCTGTAAGAAAAATACTATCTGATACTATAGGGAGACTATCACAAGCAGGGCATTAGATAGTGAGCAATATAGGGCAACAATACATGAATGCAAAGGGTGACAGCTAGAACAGGGAAAAAGTGAAATATTCAGAGGCTGAGTCAGGCGGATACAGAGCCCTGAAAGGAAATAAGGATGAAAGTCAAACATTTCAGCAAGAAATAACAAATTACCTCTAATAGATGTTTATGCCTAACAGCTTTTTCCTGTAAAACCAGCATTGTGCATAATCTTACGGATACGGCACTGAGGTCCAGGTGTTGGATGCCTATGTTCCTCTACAGACTTGGTCAGCTTCTTGCAAATCAAGACACATCTGTCACTTCCACATTCCTTCATAAAACAAGCTATCATTACAGCATTTCTTGGCACCCCCCATTCTTCAGCTGTACAGAACAGTCAGGTAGTTTGGGGACTTTCCAAATTCTGCCAAATTTGCTGGTGCCTAAGGTACCACTAGCAATCTTGTGTATGTATGTCTTTGATTTTGGCAAGCTATCCTGCTGAGATCTGGGCAGCCGCCATCGTAAGTGATACTCTAAATGTACACTCTCTGTACCTGGATGTTAAGATGGAAAAAAATCCAGACACTCAACACTGATGAAAGCAAGCAAAAGGATAGCATGACAGTAAAACAATAAAGTTGGTGGAAATAGTAAATTGATTCCCAGAGGAACTGAACACAGAGACCAACCTATGTGCAGATTAGCATTTAAATTTGAAAGTGGCATTCAGTCATCATAACTGGAGCACCATTGATCATGCATGAGATGATCCATCAACCACAGCACCCAAAGAAGTGTAGGAAAATAACTAGAGGACCAGCAACATACTACAAAGAGGAGACTTGACAGAACAAAGTGTTCCAGCACAACTCCTGTGTTAAACTATTTCTTTTCTCAACAATAAACATTGCAGAGAAGTGATCCAACTATATTGAAATGTGGAATTGCATCAGGTGAACATATATTTTTATCCTGCAGCAAACAGTTCTGCAAATAACTTTACACAATCCTAATATTTTTACAGGCTATCCACTATAATTTCTCTTCAAAGCCTTTTTTGTTTAGATAAACACGTACCCACTCAAAGCATTTATTACAAACCATTTATTATTGTTCATTATGCTTTTGGACAAGTGTACAATGTTTTTTGGTTTTATTGGTATTATTTCCCAAATTACAATAAAACACAATCCCCAAATATAATCCATCTTTAGAAGAAGTAAATTCAATGAAAACTAATAAATATTCACCTTTCCTTATGTATTCCATTCTACCATAACTGGACTTTATTAGGACCAAGCTGACTTGGTAAAAACCACATCAAGCACAATCATAACAATTTCAACATAAACACTCACTAAAAACTTAAAACCCTGCAACTTCAAGGGAGAGATTTTAGTTTTGGTTATACATTTCTGTAACAGAAAGAAGAATCATTCTGAGCCTAACTAAACAAATTTCAGTAAGTGTGAAACCCTAGTGACACAGACAATTTTCCAACCCTTCTACATTTCTACATGAACTACACTAAGGGAAAAAGTATTGCAAACTTTCTTATACAAGTAAAAATAACCTAGCAGATACAGAGAGCTTCAATCAGCCTCACATAGGAGTAAATAGCTTCAAATGTTGTGCTGTGCTACAAGATATGAGGATATATTTTAATGATGTAATTTTAATGTTTAATAATTTTTCTAGGTTTTGAAAGTAAAATTAGTGCTGAAAATAAAATACACACACAAGGCAAAAACCAGAATCCACATCACTAAAAAAGTACTACTCTGCCAATCAAGCTTGCATTGCTTCTGAACTCCATCATCTGATCAACACATACTCAACTGCATTCAATTTAAAATTCACTGTAATGCAAATATTACTGCTGAACCACTTAAAGGTACAAACTCTATGAGCAGGGATAGTAAATCCTTTGCCAAATACAATGCATGAAAATAAACCATTAATTATCTATGATGACTCATAAGCCTACATTTATTTGCTAATTTTTATAAAATAAATGCTACATTGTACAGAAACATTCTCCTTCTTAATTTGATCTTTTATTTAAGTTGAGATTGGTATCAAATTTTTTTTTTAACTGGCAAAAAATGTCATGAGAACAATATGCTGAGATCTCTTGCAAACCATTTGCTCCACATAAATTATTTGAAGCTTATTTACATACACTCTCTTTAGAAGCACAGTCAGGCACTACTCCAGCTCCAGCATTCCTAGAGCTCCCAAAGCAAGTCTTCTCTACCCCATCTGAATTCCTGTAAAGACCCTCACCTCTCCCTTTGAACAATATTGTTTTAAAACCCTTCTGTTTCTATCACAGGTCTGCTCAAAAAATGCTGGCAGATTCCCCTCCCCCAGACAGTGTTTCTGACCATGACATCTCCTCTCCACCCTTCTTCGTACCTTCAGGTACCTCCACCAATCTATTCTCACTCCCAAATTTAATTGCTACAGTGGAGTGGGATGGGGTATCAGGCCTGGTTCTGACACATTATCCCTTTTAGCCTACTTTAACAGCCCTTATCATGCTTTTTTACAAGTTCCCCCTTAGGTTGTCCCACTCCAGACATATCTGCAAGAAACAGATCTGAGTACATTTACGCAGACAATGCCGGGGGGACCCCTTGCGCTGTGAGTCTTCCATGTTCCATTTAAAACATTATTTAGAACGTTTATTCTTTCATTTTATTGTCACATTTTGTTTTAGAAAAGTTGCTTAGGAATGAAGTTTTTGTGTGTTGGTTGGTTTTGTTGGGGATTTTTAAACTTTATTTCTTGTTGGCCCCTGGTCACTAGAGGTTCTGGGCAACTCTGAGAGTTTGACTGATTTCTATTAGAGGTTTGCATGGGACAAAAATTAAGATTGAACTGAACAATAAAGACCAGCTTCCTTCAAAGGTTATGAAAAATGAAGTTTCTAAACTGGCTGCAAATGAAAATGTGCTAAAAAGGTAGCATTTTTTCATGTCTTTGAACTGTCTCATTTTTATTGTCAGTTCACTGACAGATTTTCCCTAAAACAGAATTTTAGCAAGATTTCGCAAAATAATTTGTTTTAAAACTGCAATGTCCATATCTTAGTTTTTCTAAACACCTCTAATCTCTACCTTTAAAATATTTACAATTCAGAAAGGGAGGAGAAAAATTAAGATAAAAGCAAGCAAATTTGATTACAAACTTGCACAGTGAAGTTGTGCCCAGAAAATGAGGTCTCTCCACTGTTACCTCAATAACCCCAGCAGCAATTGTACCTGTTGAAAAGTTGCTACCTAATTGTCTCTCTGTCACTGTTACTCCTTCCTTTCAAACACGCTACAAAATATGTTCAGAAGAAATTCCAATGCAAATGATAGGCACATTTACATTCTTTCCTGCATTAATCTCTCACATTAACTGCAGTAACATCATCAGTATATCAAAACTTAACCTACAAAAATCAACCTAACATTTATTTAGTTATTCATTCATCACTTACAAGCATATGACACTACCTCTACTTCAGTCCTTGGGATAAAAATATGATTATCTTGGTATCCCCAGAGGTCAAGCTGTGACAGCAAATCATTTGATGCCCATGCCAAAGTTATTTCAAAGAGATTGTGTATCACAGCCCTTGACACTAGCTCAGGCTCTCAGTGACAGCCAAGCAAAGCACTGGTTTGATCAGTTCATAACCACAGGGCTACTCTATCACCTCTCACAAATACTGTCAGGATACGGTGTTTTCCCCAAAATGAAACCATTCATTCTGAGCTCTCCCTCCTGGAAAAAGAAGAAGGGATGAATTTACAAAACGTAACTTTTGTTAATAGCTAAAATACTGCTTGTGAGGCCACATGTTCTCTCAAAATTTCAGGCAATATTATAATGGACCTTACAATCCATTTTGACTGTAATGTTTTCAGACACAGTAAATATTATTGAAGAACAAATATCAGCAACATTGTTTTCTACACCAAGAGACGAAGAATATCTGTGAAGTGTAACTGCAGTATAAATATCCAAAACAAAAGTAAAATTCACTCTGATGCACTGATTTCAAAGACTTCTCAAAATACAGCGTGCATCTCCCAAAATAATAGAAAATCCCCTAAAAAGGGACCACCCTTCAAAATCACAACTGGTGCAGACTAAGCATTGTTAACCAGCAGACAAAAAACCCCATCACATCCTACCAATAAACTGGAGTTCAGGTGTGACGCACAGCAACAGTTAAGATTTCATATTTGACAGTGCAACTCCCGCAATACCCCATGTAATGGGAGAAATATCAAGCATTAATTTAATACAGAGTGAAGCAAAATTCAGAAACTTTCAGAATTCTGTACAGCTGCTAAGGGAGGGACAGGAGACAAGCCACTGACTGAGGGGCCCTTGCAACTGCACAGTATAGCACTATCCAAGCATTATAAATAAAACAAGTCTTCTGCACATGAAAGAACACAAATACATGCAAGGTCAATGCAAAAACCCTCTCTATAAAGATTACACAGATTCCTGACAAACATGGTGCACATTTGGCCCTACTAATTTAAACTACAATGTCCAAGAGAAAATTAATTTGATTGACAAATCCCACTGTTGATGTATCTATAAACTTTCATATCACTACACTATAGCTCTGATTTAACCTTCTATATTAAACCTTTCAAACAGAACTCTAAGAATCAACTTGAATATTTGTTGCCCTGTTTCTTTTCTTTCCTCTTAGCACTTCATATGATAAGAATGATCACCTGACCTATGTTATAAATAAATAGAGTAATTCGCGCTCAAATATGTAATATCGAAATGTATAAACCAAATCAAATTGTAAGGGGTTTTTGAAATCGACCAGAGCCAGTCCCAACAGGAAAGGTTTTGCATCCAAAAGACGAAGTCACAAAGAACTGACAGACCATCGAAAAGGCATCCAGCAAGGCACTGGAAATTTACATCTCCAAAGGGAGGTTCCCGGCAGAGCTGATGGCCCATCTCCAGAGATCTCCTCCCAGCTCGAGTATGAATGATTTGATCAACGACTCCGATATAGAACATCTAGAACCATCAGATAACTCCTCCGGTGATCTGAGAAGCAGGATGTGCTTTGTCCTCCTCGGTTCCAAGAATAGCGTCCCTCATGAATATACAAAATAATAAAATTATACCCAAGATCCGGACCCCACCGAAAAACTGTATATAAACTGGCTGCCGAAAGCACACGGGGTGAACAGAGGGAGGTCTGATGCGATAGAGGTCAGACCTGTGTTCACCCAGCACCAATCCCGGGCTTGGTTCTGTCTTTTCGATCGTGGCATTACTTATACAATTTCTCGGACACCTAATAAATTCTTCTTAACCTTATCCTCGAATTAGGTGTACTTATTTATAACACCCATATAAACACTTTCTTTGTCTTCTCCAAGAGATTGTAAAACAGTAATCTGCAAAGCCATCATAGCAGCTACACCCTCAAGTCCAGCAGGGATTTAGGCACCTCACTGCCCTTTCAGACTCCAAACACCACTTTGGGAGCTCACTGCTCACGTCCTCAGTGTCCACCTGTACCAAATGGCTCCACGGAACAGCCACCCATGAGCAGCTTCTGAACACCCTGCCAGGTCCTGAGGACACCAGGTCTCCTGTCTCAAAAAACCCATGCAAAATATCAAATGACTGTGAAATCAGGCCCTGCCAGAGACAGGAATAAGGGAATGTACATGGAAGGGAGTGCATTCGGGTTTGTTACAAGCAGGAACAGAGTTGTCAGAAGAGAGCCCTGTTCACTGCCTGTTTTGAGGACAACAGGACACTGCCTGTTCTCCACTCCTCGTGTCAGGCCATTAAGGATACTCAATTTCCCAAAATTTAGCAGAACCCAGCCTTTAAACTCTTTTATCAATCCAGCCCCCTTCAAGTCATGCACATTTGCTTATTCAAATATTTAGAAAGCCCTGTCAACAGAAGCAAGGCAGACAAACATTTATAAAGCATTTAGAGATCAAATCAGCAAATTTAAATACAAAACAAACAGAAGACAGGCAGTGATGTCACTTGCTATAGAAATGTTTAGGGATATTCAAAGAGGAAAATCATGTTTCATTGAAAAACGCAACAAAACCAATGGACAGATTATGGACATGGTATCCTAAACAAACAGAAAGAACCCAACAAAAACAAACAAAAAACCAACAACAAAAACAACCCTGTATAATATTAAGCAATGTTTGAAAAAACCAAAATCCAAAATCAAAAGCGCATGATTTTATAAAACCCAACCCAAAATATTTCAGTAATGCCCAATATTTGTTACAGCACCATGACTAGGTTATTATGATCATGAAAATTGACGCAATTTTAATCTGAAACATCCTAAATTAAATTCAGCTGAAATATGAAAATCTGGCTCTAAGGACAGATAAATTATTAAATACAAAAAAGCGCAACTGTTTCCCCAGCTACTAAAATGTACTTCCATGCGTGTTTTTTCATTTATTTTCACTTCCTTTCACCAAATCCTCATTTTCTTAGGGGCACCAGGGGAGAGGGGAAGGGTGGGTGGAATTTAAAGCTCTCCAAATTAAAGATTAAAAAAGCAATTCGTTTCAGGACCTATATTTGAAGCAGTGAGATTTCAGACGGATAGTCTTCATATTCACTGCGAAATCCTTGGGTCCCAAGGGGAAACACAATAAACACGGCTCTAGACTCCAAACACACGGCTCTCCGGCCCCTCCGAGGAGGGTCAGGAGAGGGACAAGGAAGGAAAGAGGGAGGGGACGAGCGGTGCCGGGAGGCCCCGGAGCCCGTGCCCACGCGGAGGCCACACGGTCCGGGGACCACGGCCGGGAACAAAGCGCCGGGGAGGGGCTGCGCGGAAGGGAGGCGTGCGCGGGGGCCCAGCGGCAGGTCAGGGCTCACCCGGGCCTGTCGCTCCAGCTGCGAGTGGAGGCTGGAGCCCTGCAGCCGCTGCACGACCCTGGCGATGGTGAGGGACAGCCCGCGCTCCGGGTCCAGCATCGCGGCCCGCGCCCTGCCCGGCCGGGCCGCCTTCGCCGCCGCACCGCCCGTTACCCGGCAACCGCGGCAGCGGCGCCGCGCTGCGGCTGCGTCCGGCTGGGAAGCGGCGCCGCGCTGAAAGGTTCCCCGCCGCCGCCCCGCCCTGAAGGGGAAGGAGCCCTCAAGAGCTGTAGGTGCTGCTGATCGAAAGGAAAGACAGAAGTCAGAGGGTCCGCAAACAACCAGAAGGGCTTATTAGAAAACTGCTGGCATTTGTTATGCCCTGACCTGCTATATAAGCACAGAAAGAAAGAAGGGAAGAGAACGAGGTGACGAGCCCTGGTTCCAGCGCATGGATTCAGATGCTGCGATGCCCACGGTCCTGGGCGATACCTTTTCATCGACAGGTTTCTCCACCCCGAACACACGTTTCTGTGTGCTTCTTGNCCCTTCAAGTCATGCACATTTGCTTATTCAAATATTTAGAAAGCCCTGTCAACAGAAGCAAGGCAGACAAACATTTATAAAGCATTTAGAGATCAAATCAGCAAATTTAAATACAAAACAAACAGAAGACAGGCAGTGATGTCACTTGCTATAGAAATGTTTAGGGATATTCAAAGAGGAAAATCATGTTTCATTGAAAAACGCAACAAAACCAATGGACAGATTATGGACATGGTATCCTAAACAAACAGAAAGAACCCAACAAAAACAAAAAAAAACCAACAACAAAAACAACCCTGTATAATATTAAGCAATGTTTGAAAAAACCAAAATCCAAAATCAAAAGCACATGATTTTATAAAACCCAACCCAAAATATTTCAGTAATGCCCAATATTTGTTACAGCACCATGACTAGGTTATTATGATCATGAAAATTGACGCAATTTTAATCTGAAACATCCTAAATTAAATTCAGCTGAAATATGAAAATCTGGCTCTAAGGACAGATAAATTATTAAATACAAAAAAGCGCAACTGTTTCCCCAGCTACTAAAATGTACTTCCATGCGTGTTTTTTCATTTATTTTCACTTCCTTTCACCAAATCCTCATTTTCTTAGGGGCACCAGGGGAGAGGGGAAGGGTGGGTGGAATTTAAAGCTCTCCAAATTAAAGATTAAAAAAGCAATTCGTTTCAGGACCTATATTTGAAGCAGTGAGATTTCAGACGGATAGTCTTCATATTCACTGCGAAATCCTTGGGTCCCAAGGGGAAACACAATAAACACGGCTCTAGACTCCAAACACACGGCTCTCCGGCCCCTCCGAGGAGGGTCAGGAGAGGGACAAGGAAGGAAAGAGGGAGGGGACGAGCGGTGCCGGGAGGCCCCGGAGCCCGTGCCCACGCGGAGGCCACACGGTCCGGGGACCACGGCCGGGAACAAAGCGCCGGGGAGGGGCTGCGCGGAAGGGAGGCGTGCGCGGGGGCCCAGCGGCAGGTCAGGGCTCACCCGGGCCTGTCGCTCCAGCTGCGAGTGGAGGCTGGAGCCCTGCAGCCGCTGCACGACCCTGGCGATGGTGAGGGACAGCCCGCGCTCCGGGTCCAGCATCGCGGCCCGCGCCCTGCCCGGCCGGGCCGCCTTCGCCGCCGCACCGCCCGTTACCCGGCAACCGCGGCAGCGGCGCCGCGCTGCGGCTGCGTCCGGCTGGGAAGCGGCGCCGCGCTGAAAGGTTCCCCGCCGCCGCCCCGCCCTGAAGGGGAAGGAGCCCTCAAGAGCTGTAGGTGCTGCTGATCGAAAGGAAAGACAGAAGTCAGAGGGTCCGCAAACAACCAGAAGGGCTTATTAGAAAACTGCTGGCATTTGTTATGCCCTGACCTGCTATATAAGCACAGAAAGAAAGAAGGGAAGAGAACGAGGTGACGAGCCCTGGTTCCAGCGCATGGATTCAGATGCTGCGATGCCCACGGTCCTGGGCGATACCTTTTCATGGACAGGTTTCTCCACCCCGAAAACACGTTTCTGTGTGCTTCTTGAGGGATACAAGCCGGCCTGTATTGATGCGACGGTTTATTGCAGTTTCGGGTGTTTTACCCTTGTCTGCTCGGCAGCGTGGGGCGTTAGCTCAGCTCAGCACTGGGAGCCGGCACAGCCCTCATGTCAGCCCAGCCCTGAGCACCTCCCTGCCTGGGGTGCATGCAAGGAACTTCCGTCTATTTAGCCTCTCTGGGAAAATCCATTCCTATGTGCATCAGTGACAGAACCGTGTAATCAAATTTTACTTAATAAATTAATTAACTAAGTCAAAATGCCCATTTTTAAAGTCCCAGAAGGATTAATAAACAAGCTAAGAGAGGAGATAACATGGAAAAGCTGGTCGTTGACCTCTAAAGCATTAGGACACATTTTCAGCTCTGAGGATGACCTCTGTAAAACAATGTTTCAAGAATCTGAAACGTCTGGAGTAGCTTTCACTGTTGGGAGTGACAGATACGAGGAAAAGATAGCTGTTATCAGTTACTCCAGTAGAAAAAACGACTGCATATAATAGGTGTAAAAATGCACCTGAACTCATTTGTCTGCAACCAGTTTTGACTTATCTGTGAGCATTTCTGGATAAAATTAAGTTTAAAGAAGAATAGTAATAGAATATCAGAAAAAAAGTTCTTTAATGAACTGTAGAGAAACCTGAAAAAGTCGCTTATGTGGATCAAAGTACTGGGGAGAGGTTGCTTCTCAGTTCAAGGAGAGCATGGGGAAATCAAGCACCCAGTGGTCTACCAGTGCTTTGAATGTCTATTCTGATTTACATCAGGTTTTCTGTCAGTTCTTTTCTTACAAGCATGTATGATGTTAGGGGTAACACTGAGCACATTATTTTTTTCTGTGAATTGAGAGAGTTAATGAAATTTTTGTCTACATTCCCAACTGAACAAGTATGCCATGTGTAATAGCTTTCTGTGCTGGTTCGTAAAAAAGTCTGCAAAATGTTCCTATATAGAGAGTACCCGAGTGTATCATTTGTTCGTGTGAGAGCTTTACCTGCTAAGGAAGGCATATGCAGAAAACTGGCATGACCATAAGCTCTACAGGTCAATAGCTGAAGTCCAGAGTTTTGTGTTTCAGCTGCAAGTGTGACACAAAGCCCTCCCTCCTTGCCTGGCACAGTCCTCAGCAGCATTTCCCTTTCCAGTTTGGGAGCAAACCTGTGGGCTGCCACAGGGATGGAAGTCTCACATTGTGTTTGGTGAGTGTGTTATTTGTCAGGGCTGCTTGATATGTGAGGACTCAGAGGCTGGGTACATTCCTACTGATAGCACAACATCGTCTGGGGCTGCTTTCCATGTTGTGATCTGCAGGCACCACATTCGGCCACATGGCAGCTCATGGAGTGGGACAGAATCCACAGCACCTTGCTGATTAGAAGTGTGTGTTCCCCTGCTGCTGGGGAATATGGGGAAACGATAAATCAGGTGAGTTTCGTGTGCAATGCGTAAGACTTTGCAGGTCTGCAAAAACCATCCTGATCACTATAGGTCAAGAAAACAGGACTAAAAACTAATGTCAGCTGTGGATGAGTAATTTCCTCTGCTCTAAGTTTGCCTTTATAACCCTCTGCCTATGCACATCTGTCACTCTTCATTCCCTGTTTTTTTAGGCTATTTCCAGTCTGGTTTCCTTCCACTAGGTTTCCCTTTGGTTGGTTACATCTCCAGTATGGGCAGGAAAACTTACTTCTTGTAAATGCCAATCCAAGCTTAAAAGTAGGGCAATATAAAGAGATACTCTACAGAATCATACCAAGGGCTGTTAACAGATTCTTGTGTATCCCTACCATATCTAGTTAAGAAATCTCATGCGTGAGTGTGTGCTTCTTTTTTGTTTCCTTACAAGGAGTGTACCGCATAGCAGCTTGAGAAATACAGGGTCATTGTTAAAAAACATCACTTAAATAACAGGCATTGGCAGAAATCCCAGCTAATGCTTTACCCTATCCCTCTGGTATCACACGACCGGTTTAACTTCGTTCATGTGATAAGTTTTTGACAATTATGGCTTTTTCATCATGATTTACTTTTAAACTGCAAGTAAGCAACTGCAGTACAGTCAGCATAGAGTGGTTTTATGATGTCCAGTACCACATACCAGAGGTAGCTTGTTGGTTTTATCAGGAGGTGTGGTGTAGATGTCAAAGTTTTCTGTTTTGGGTGGTTGGTCTTTCCCTACCAGTGTCAGTCTTACACCCTTGAACACCAATTCTCTTCCCTTTATATTCCTCCTCCATTTGCAGCTGCAGTGCTCTACAGTGTTATACCTTAGTTTACTGTGGTTTGTGTCAAGTTACTTCACTTAACTGTACTTGATACTGGTATCCCAAGTGTCTTTTATTAATCTGCCATGACAGGTTCGGAAAGCATAGAGAATTTGGAAATGGAAAATAAAAATTACATAGTCAGTCAGCTTACATTATTCCATGTAATACAGTCATTGACCTAATATCAAACTAGGCTGTCTGCAGGTATCACCAAAGGAGGCAGTGGTGTTGTATGGCAGATAATGGATGAGGGAAGACAAAAAAATCCCAGCAAGGTCAGTAAAATCCCAACAGCCCCGATTACAAAATCCCAGCAGTCAACAAATTCTAGCACTTCCAGTCAGCTGCTCACAAGACATTCTTTGCCTAAGCAATTCACAACACCCATGCTGCCCTGATCACACCTTCACATATCATTCTGCTGCTGTGAGAAATGCCAAGTCATGAAGGCTCCTCTTAGGGCTGCTGTCTCTGCTGGGGGAACAGGGTTGCAGAGGGGCTGCAGTGGGAGCACTGCCCCCTTCCCTGTGCTGAGGGTGGGTGCCTTCATGCACTCAGTGCTGGCAGTAAAAGGGAACAAGGCATGGTGCAGAATAGGAGTACGCATGCAGTCACTGGGATTTATTAGTGTAGGTGAGCCACTTCTCTTTCCTTTGCAGCCTGAGTGCCCAAGGGGGTTAATGCTATCCAGGGAGACCTACAGGTTGCATTCAGCCTGATAATGTATCATAAATACTGTGTAGCTCTCTAAGTTATTCCCTTTTTTTTCTGTGCTTCATGAGACAGTACCAGGAGGATGACAGTGTGGACAAACCCTAGTGGCAGTCTGGGTCAGGTGTAGAGATGGCTGTGTCCCTGATCAGCCAAGTGCCACATAAACCCAGGTTTAGAAAAAAAGCCAAAAAACCAAAACCAAATCAAAACCAAAAAACAACAACAACCCAACCCAACAACTTTCTATTTTCTGCCAAAACAAAAGGATAAGACATTACAGGAAAAAACCCCAACAAACTCAAACAAAAGCCACACGCATATCCTCCTTTACCCCCCAAAACCTCCAAATCCACCTTTCTTCAGAAAGGGTACTTTTGTCTTCGCTCAGATAAACTGGATTTTTTGTGTAGTTGGTTAGTGTTTTTTTCATCTAAAGAACTACTCCTGTCCAAAACTTCTTTTTTTCTTTCTCCGCTTGGAACCATTTTAAGTCATGAGGGCTTAAAATCCATAACCCCTGTCCTCCATTTTAAGCCATTATCAGGACTTGACCTGTGCACTAAAGTGTCAGGTTCCAATAGGTTTCTCATCCAAGCAGGTACTTTCAGAGAACATCATATTCAGTCTTTTATTCAGTGTGCTCACTCTTTATATTAGACAAATATATATTAAACTTTAATCTCTGTTATGGGCCAATGCTGCAAGCTCCCCTTTACAATATCCACTGGTTTCCTTGTGCAGTCAGAATCATGATAAATTGTTTGGAGCTGATAACAGATGTATGACAAAAGAAGAAGGTTCTGTCAGTGACTCACCCTCCTGACTTTCAAACTTTATTCAAATTACCAAAAGAGACAGTGTTTATTTTGACAATTTTCAATACTTTCTTTAAAATAATCAGTTCCTGTGGAGTAATGAGGTTTTTTTTTGCCCCAATACCACTGATGGAATCTGAAGAATGTAGGAAGTTTAGATGATGTATATTCACTTATCAGAGCAGAAAACATCTCTTATTGCAGACTGTTGTTCATGAAAAGTAATATATTTTCTCTAATACATGGCTGAACTTGAGAGCTAGACTTTGACCACCAGTGATGTCAAGGATTATCAGTCTAGTTTTAGGAGTTTCACGTTGCTTCAGTTCTTGATTTTGGGTAATTTCCTGCCAAACCTTGGCTTTAGATAGGTGTATGCCTCCCTAGAGAGGACCATGTATCTCAGATCATAATATCTATCACTGGTACTTTTTTGTAGCATTTCTGAGCCATAGCAGGAATTGTGAGTTATCCGATATATAACAAAACTAACATGCACAAAGTCCCCAGTTTTTCTAGTGTTACAAGATTTAGTCCATGTTTTCACATGTTCTATTATTAGTCAAGTGACACAGGTTTTAGCAGTAATATTCTGTATCTTTTTGTTGGTAAAATCCCATGTCTGCACTTACCATGTTCAGCATTCATGAACAAGCATTTTCTCAGTTCATGCATAGCAGCTTACTTTAGATATTTCTTTTAAGGTTTTTACAGACTTTAACCAGTTGTTCTGTAAGGAAGAAATGCAGTAAAAAGAACAGTCTCAGTAGATTCTCAGTTGACATCTCCATGTCAGAGTTTACCAGGGTAGGGGTGTGCTAGGGTGAGATTCTGTGTTCTTTTCAAACCTATTGACTCCAGTGACTCCATGTGATCTAAATACAAGCAGGACTTGGGTCTTGTCTGTCACAAGAAGTATGTTCTTTTTAAAAGCAGGAACAATCTGATCTAGTGAGTGGCATCCCTGCCCTTGGAGCGGAGGGGATTGGAACTAGATGATCCTTAAAGTTTCTTCCAACCCAAGCCTTTCTATGATGCTATAAAAATATCTAAAAACATATGTGTGGTGATGCTTTATATCTACTTTTGAAAAATATCAAACTCTCTCATTCTCTGTTCATTTGTTACACAATATTGAGCATTACTCCACTGAAATAGCTTCTTGGTGCTACATCCTACTTATTGCAGTAGGGGAGTTTATCTTCTGTGGAAAATGTAATAAATGTTTTAAGGTAGTCTGTTATACTTTTGTTCACTGCCTGGAATATATACAATTTACTACACAGTCATATCAGTGCGTGTTGCAAGTCTTCAACAACCAGCAGACCACCTTAGATACATTATTTAGTGTCTAGATCATAGCTGCCTTCTCCTTAATCATTAAGAGGTAGAACTATAAACTTCAGTAGCAGAACAAGGATCTCTTCTTCGGTACGTTAGTCTTCTGATTAAAATTTGATGACAAAGTTGATGAATCCTTTCTCTTCTTTCTTTTCTTTTTCCATGTGAAGGATTATTCTGTTGTTTCATTTCCTTGTTTGATAAATTTTCAAATAGAATATTCAAAAGCGAAGAATAAACCAAAAGGAACTAGAAACTTCTAAAGGATTTTTGTAATGGTTATGGTTAACCAGCTACTGAAACTGTTCAAAGAAACAATCTCTTTTCTGTCATGGAGATTTCTACTTCCATTACAAGGATTTTTCAGATATCCTTTACCTTGATTTCCACTTCCTTAACTTGATGTCTGCTCTGTTGGAAAAACAACTGGAAGTGCCACAAAAAGGAAATGCTGAATAAGCAGAACATAGCAAGCAAACCTTCGTAAGTTTCTCATAGTTTTGTCTCCAGTGATGGTGCTTTCCTTTCCCTGTGTGGACAAATGCCATATATCATCAACAGGGAGCACTGGGAACTGATTAAATGTCATCACCAACTATGGAATAGAATCTTTTCTGACACATCTCAGGCCAGAGGTGGGGCCTAAAGAATCCTATGTTGGAATACTTGCAGTTGTCCTATATTAGTTCAAAAGAGTTTAAGTCAAAATGCAAAACTGAGCCCTAATTTCTAAATTTCTACTGTTTCTCTGTTTATATACAGGAATACATTATTGCAGAAAATTATCTGAAACACTGATTACTAATACTGCCTCTTGCAGGAATTGTTGTGCATATATGAAACACAACTAGATCCTCAAGCTTTTACTGTGGAAATAAGTTCATTATAACAACATGCTCAAAAATTCACCCAAAAAAGAGTGGAACAGTGGGACAGAAGAGCACACATATGTGAAACACATCTCTGAAGGCTGGATTCAGAGCCATTAAGTAGCAGACTACCCTGCTTTCACTAACCCAAAACATACAAATTAATATACGGATCTGCTTAAAGGAAAAATAACACCAAAATATTATACACAGCTCCAGGGAGCACAAACAAACCCAAATGATTTGATTTCAGATGAAGCTCTGCACACTGAAACCTAAAATTTCAAATATAAAAATGCAGTTAGGTTTTCTGTTTTGCATCACTGTTTAGAGGTCTGTAAAGAAATCTTTCAAATGCACAACAAATTTGCTAAATCAAAAAAAGGACAGAGGTAGTACCTAAAAAATTGTATTATTTTGTTAATTACAGGATACAGGCTTGAATCTTACAATCTATATTGCAGCATGTTTCCAGAAAGACCAGGAAGGAAAATTAGAAAACATCCACAAAGGTGAATGTGCTAAAGGGCTTAGGAAGGGTTGAAATAAATTGTATTTATTGCAAAAAAAAAAAAAAAAAAAAAAAAAAAAAAAAGTAAAGTCACAAGGTATGAAAGCGAGAAACCAAAAACTGTACAGCCTAACTGAGACTATTAGTCATTAATAGGAGTAAGCAGTCATATAGCAATGCAATTTATCGTTGATCACTTTTGTTCTTCATAGGAAGGATCCCTGTGGCCGACATTCCTAACTGCTGTTTAGCAAAGGACACACTTTCTAGAGCAGATGGGATAAAATGTGCTCTGAGCTTAAGTAAATACACGTATATATTCTAGTAGCTAGTGTAGATAAAATTTCCTGCTCTTTGTCTGAAACTGCATTGAGGCTTGCACTCAATTACTCTCTACACTAGAGAGTAGAGCAGGGTGAATTCCTGCTGGAAAGTGTATAGTATCAACCTAGAATGTAGAATTAAAATACCTCATTGAAGTTATTCAGCAGCAATTGAACAGGCTTTTCATTTTGGCAAAATTAGGCTAAAAACAAAAGCAGCATAATAAAATTTTAGATCAAAGGTGGGATACATAAGCTCATCTTCCCACATATGTATTGTCATACAGGGAAATAACAGCACGAGATCATCATAGAATCACAGAATATCCTGAGTGGTAAGGACCCTCAGGATCATCGAATCCAGCTCCAGACCCTGCACAGGACCATCTCCAAGAGTCACACCACGTGCCTGAGAGCATTGTCCACATGCTTCTGGAACTCTGTCAGTCTGGTGCTGTGACCACTGCCCTGGGGAGCCTGTTCCAGTGCCCAAACACCCCCTGGGTGAGGAACCCTTTCCTGATATCCAGCCTAAACTTCTCCCGACACAACTTCATGACATTGACTCTTTTAAGGAAGCTACTTTTAAAATGTAGGGTTGGGTTTTTTTGTTTCCAGATGTATCTGTGAGGTTTGCAGCGAGAATATGGATGGGACAAATATTTAAAATAGATTCTACTAGCTTTCATGATCTTATCCAAGAAGCACAAATCTTTGGGGCTTAAATTATTTATTTCTTCCTTAGAACTGGAAATGACACCGCTGTTGGAGGAACTGAACCCAGCTCAGTTGGGTTCCCTAAGGGATGAACACTCCAGACTTGAGGTGCCATTTTCAAATTTACAGTTTGGTTAAGTTGGCCTAGAGAAGGAGAAAACTACACACAAATAGGATGGTCAGTAGGTAAAAAGCACTCATGAGGATGCACTGAAGAAGGAACAGAAGTTGTTATCATGTCACTAACTAAACGAGCCACCATGTCAGAATGATGGGAAAAGTGTAAGCAAGGAAAAATCCTGAGGTTTTTTCTCATTCCCCTGTACTATTAAGGGAAATTTGCTGCCTTCTTGATAAGTAAGCTGGATTTCATCAAAAATGATGTCAAAAATTTGTACTGCCAGTTTCTTCTCAAACTGTGTTAAATCTGTAGGGCCTTGGATATTTAGTAACACATCCAACTACAGGAATAAAGGTTTCCTATTATTTTAGGTTCTATAATTTTATATATATATATATCTATATATGTATATATGTACCATCTACTCCTCTTGAAACAGAAAATGAACACTTATTTACTGATTTATATCATTATATGATTTTTTAGAATTTATTTGAATCTTCTCACAGAATCCAATTTTAAATTTCCAGGCTTCTCTTTATAAGATCTTGTGAAAAGGATATTCTGGTATGAAATGGCTCAGTTTAACCGCTAATGGAATAGTGATTTATTTTTTTTACCAGAGCATTCCCATTTGACTCCTAATAACTTTCATGAGCAGTCATTGAGGATTAAGTGAAGACTTTGGGGATGTCTGTATCTATAAAGTATAAAATTGCAGCTGACAATTCTGACTTTCTAACAAAAAAGTATATTGAAATTAAAGAGATAAGATCACTGTTAGATTATGGTTTGAGCAAGATTATACTTCAAGTACCCCTGAGTTTAAAACCAGAGTGGGTGACAGTATAATCTGGGAGCATTTCACTAGAATATTGCTTACAATATTTTAGAAACTCTTTACTTGCTCCAGGAACTTCAGTCAGCAAAGCCTGTAAAAACAAAACACTAACTTACTGATCTTTTGTCATTATCTCATCAGAAATACCTTTCTTACTTCAATTTATTCATTTTCCCCACATTTTAGGTTTGCAAAATGAATGCATTAGAATAAAAGGAGAACATTGTGAAGAAGTAAGGTATCCAAGAAGAGACACAGTAGCCACAATTTGTGTATGATCTGTGACTGTTTTGCTCTGCTTTTTCTGTACAAAGCACACAGCACCAGTGCAGCGGTTCTGTAAAGGGCCAAACCAGAATGCATGAAATTGCAAATATGAGATAATTACTTCAGGCACACACACAAAAATATTAGAAAAAATCAATTGGCTAATTGCAGTTAATATACTGCAAATTTACAAATGTTTGTTAAAGCAAAATCAAGAGTGCAGTATGTAGCTTTTCTATACACAAGGATCACATCCCAGAGATCCAACTTCTGATATTATTAATTTATAAACCCTGGATATTTGGGCACACCACAGCAGCCTGACTGAATCTGACTCTGTCAAAAAGTGAGCGTAGAGAATTCAGAGCAGAGTTTGTCCTTGGACTTTTGTTTCTCCCTTCTTTTGAGAGTTGAGACTTCTTGGCAGATTTAAAACAGTTTTGTAATGTAAGCAAAGACTAAACAATGAAAATTAATTTAAAACTTACATACTTTCAGTCACATTAACTCCCTGCACTATGTAATATTGTATAAACATGAGCAAGTAGTCCAAACTTGGGGAAGTATTTTCAGGATCGGGGGGTTGGATAAAGCTTGACCGAAGCGACGCTTGCTTTGGTCGAAAAGGCTGAGCGGAGATAAAAGGCAGGTCAGAACTTTTGTCCTGTTCCTCTGACTGAATGTCCGAGGGAGAAATCTGCCTCAAAGCTCTGCTTTTAGGAATGCAGGGGGAGGGCACAGGAGTTTGGGAAAGAGGGCTTAGGGAGGGAAAAGATTCCGAACTTTTTTCTGAACAGGTCCCCGAGTTAGCAATGGAACGGTAAATTAAAATTTGTAAATGAAAAAAAGGGTAAACTGAACTGTCCCCTGAAATCGCAACCTCTGTTAATTTTGTTCCCACAGTGTCCCAGAACTCGAGAGTATGAACAATCAAAGGATTAGTAATAGAAACTGAACGCACCCCCCATTTAATAAACTTTTTCAAAACCCCTTTATCAAATTTTTCCCCGCTTGCTGCTAAATAAAATTTTATAAAATAATAAATCTCCTTTTCCTTCTTTGAAAGTTGTGATCCCATACTTTCTTTCAAGAAGGGAGCCCCCACCCACAGAAAACTAAACAAACAAAAAGAAAAGCTGGCAAAGAACTATTAAAGAACGACAGATGTCTTACCGGACCCTAAGTCTCGGCTCTGTCCACAACGTCCAAGAAAGGTGCTGCAGCCTTTTTCACGGAGCCAGCGAACAAAAAATGTGAGTGAGGGTCACGCCAGCGGTCAGGCTCCTAGGTCAAAATGCCTAAGAGAAGCTGACCTCCCCCCAGGGACCTCTCGACAGAAATGAGAGAATTCTCTGGGGGGCTGAGGCCCACAACCGCGTCTCCAGCGATGGTGGCTGGGCAGTCTTCGGTGGATCCAGAAGAAACCACCGTGGTTGGGCGGCCAACTATTAAATAAAAAGACTATTTAATATCAGTTCATCGGTGTCGGGACCGTGGGCAACCTTGGGACAGGCTGCCGGTGGTCGTGGTGTCTCTTTGTCCCTAGGACCGAGCCAGTGGTCAGTCGAAGGGGGAGAGCAGTCTCTCCAAGAGACCCACGAGCCCAGAGATAGGGTTTTAGGGTTCTTGTTGGTTTCCCAGATCCACGACTGCTGGCGGAATAAGGAGAGACTCTTGGGGTGGCAGTAACAGGTGTTTACTTAGTTAGATCCATCTCCCAAGAGCCCAGAACAAAGGCTGTGCGGGAGTTTTCATACCAAGGTGGTAACAAATCAGGGACAAGATAAGGGGAGGAGTAGGGGCAAAGCCAGGCTAGCTTGACCATTGAGCTGGAGAGGAAGGAGGGAACAGGGGTACATAACCAATTAATAACTATACTACAACGAACTTTCTAGAACAAAAGAGGAGTGGAACTTAGATTGATACACAGGGTAACTAATAACAAAACACAGGGGTGGAGAAATATAGAACAGGCTCAAACCATAGTAACAGGATCAGGGGTGAGCTTCCTTGAGGATGGATTTGCCCACCAAGGGGAGGAGTTCAGAGTTGCAAGGGGCTTCTTTACAGAAAGAGCAACTCCAACACAAACTAACTACAGCAATTGTTACTCAGAACATGTTTTCTTAAGGATTATGTAGACAAAAGCATGGCAAGTAAGGCAAATGATACCATCATTTAACAGTCCATCTGTGCTGAAACTCTAGAAAGTATTATTTTCAGTGTTTCAGTGTTTTGAAATCACTATCAAATACTTCCAGGACTGCTTAGCACAATAATTGAAATAAATTAGAGTATTTTTTGTCACTGTGGACTTGACCTGCCTCCCCCAGTTTCTCAGAAAATTATAACTGACAACTTTCTACATACAGTTATTGGACAGCATTATACCTATCAAAGAAGTCCAAAATGCAAAGAGCATTTAGCTAATTTACAAATAAAGCTAAACCTTCCACCTAGAAAAGAACTTCAGCTGGAATAAATTGTCTTTGCTCCTGAGGGTCTCCTTGTACTTCCACTTGCTTGGTTCAATAATTAGTCCAAAGTGCCAGCTAGCAGAGTTCCATTTAACTGAAAAAACTGGCCTGGAGATTGTCACAGTGAGAGAACAAGAGTCAAACAGTAAAATACTTAATTGTGTACAACAAAACACAGGCCATGAGCCTAATTTAAAATCTTACTTTCATTATATAAGCCCACAATTTGAAGAGGACAACCTGTCGTCTCGCTGTCTGAGTACCCTTCCATGCAAAATCATGACAATGGGAAACCAACAAAATTCTAGACATCCCATGGTCTTTTGCTTTTCTTTTTATTAGATCAAAATCTTTGGTTGCGTACTTTCAAGGAGTGTTGTTTCCTTGTGGCCTTTGCTGGCAGGGGTTTATAGTGTGCTGTAGCTGTCTATGTTGTACCAGTAGCAATGATAGATAGGTCTTCTAATGAAGAGACATTTTGCAATACCTTCTAAAATTTTTGTTCTTTACCCTCACTTCATGGTTTGAATTGTTTCAAAATATTAAAATTCATACTGAGGTATCAGTTGTTGAGAAGAGGTTTAGTCAGTTAGTTACCCTTTAAAATCTGAGACTATGTGCCCCTCTTCAGTACTGAATAACAGAGAATTCATCAAAATATAATAAAATTGTATGTTCTATTTCTTGTGCAGACTTGTGCAAATTTATGTCAAATCAGATGACTGCTCATAGGAAGTTTATGTTTCCTATAAAAAAACTGAAACTTTAAAGAATTACTATTGCTGATTAAATTTATTCATTTTATGCAAGTGCAATTTTCAGTATTTGTCTAATAGAGACAATGCCTCTTCCCATATCATGAGTTCCCTTAAAACAAGGATTAGATAACTCTTGGGAACTCAGATGTCAGTGAACAAATTTCAGTAGTATTACCTTAAGGGAATTTATTATCAACAGACACTGATACTCCTCTAAAAATGTTGTTGTTAGATGAGATGTTATGGAGCACAAAGTAATTTCTCTCTGTACATAGTAGGACACACAAACTTTGGAATCTTAAATTAAAGCCCTGGCTTCAGACATGCTGGTACCAATTCACCCAATAATACATCAGCTGACCTTCTCTATTTCCTCCCCGCTAATTGCACAGCCAGTCTCTAAATTGCTTAGTTGGTGTTGTGAAACTAACATCTCTTTATCTAATTCTGAAAATCCATTCTGGAAATGTCGAAATCCATTTGATCTTAACGTCATGTGGATAGTGTGGCTTCTTTTGAGAGCAGAGTTATCAGCAGCAGTATGAAAAGACTTCCTTGCTTTTCCCAGCTCTTCCACTCTCCCACTGAGTGGCCTGTGCCAAATACTTTGCTTTGCTTTTTCGTCTTTAAATTGAAACTCATAGCAGCTGCAGTTAACATAACTAACTTCTTTAATATACGTCTGTGAGATATGCTAATGAAAATCTCTTGTGGTAAAATAGTTGTGACTCTTTGTTACATGCCTAATTGAAATCTTAAAATAAAAGACCGTTGTTCTCAGTTGTTACAGATGGGGACTTATTTAGCAGCCTGTTGCTGTTTTTAACTTTGTTAAGGAGTTGAATACTGTCAAGAAGAGCTTTACCTTTTTGTTGCTGACATTATAACCCATTGGCATTGTTTCTGGTGGCAATCCCTGATCTTTTATCTGTTTGTTACAAATCATGCCATGACTGTACCTCAGAAAAGTTTCCGGTGACTGGTACCTTAGAACATGTGATAGATTTTGACTTTGACAGAGGTTGGTCTGGTATGCAAAGATGTGCTCAAAGGAGAACATTAATGGTACCAACACTTAATATAATTTTAAAAAGTGATCTCTTGGGCCATGTATTGATGCAGGTTACTTGGCATGAGGTTTTAACACACAATATAGCCACGGTATAAGGGTATGCAGGGCTATTTGCTTGTATCTCTAGCTTAAATCCTGAACTTTTTTTCTAGCAAATTAACATTCACAGAGTGAAGGGAAAAAAAGGGATTGTACGACATCATGTATAGCCTGCAAAAGAAACAAACACTTTTTAAAAATATCTATGTTCATCTTTCATGGGTGTGTATTCATTCCTCATAGCACTTATGTATCCATTATGATAAGACACAAAAAGGAAAAGGATCAGCATCAGTTGTTCAGAGAGCATTGATGTAGCTTCTGCCCTCAATTTTTAATAGTTAGAGGGCCAGATGTGTGGGGAGAGGAGATGCAGCTGAGCTCAGTGACAGGCTGAGAAGTGCCGACATGCACGGTAAACCATTTGGGAGGAATGAGTGGATAATGACTCATCCCAGCCTTCAGTAATGACACAGGGCATCAGAAGGATTTTTATGAGAACTTTTGTTACACTGGACAAATGATTTGCCCATATTTCTTTGAAGCAGTTTCCCTAAATTGTATACAGTACTTGCATAAAAATCTCTGGAGCAGAAATCCCTTTTGCACCCTGGAAGCCCATAGAAACTTTACCATGATTATGAAATTGGACCTGAGGATTTACAGAGATACTATGCTTTTTTCATCCCATTCATCAGAGAGCCTTGAACACTGTACAGAATTCACAGCCATCATCTGGGAGGTCTCATTTCCTCTCTTACGAGGAAGGTGATAGGACAGACTGCCCAGATGCCCATGAAGGCATCAGGACCAGCTGGATTGCATCTGACAGGTAGATGGTACTGCAAATATCCAGGAAGTTCAAACACTATGAATTGGCACTTCAAAAGAATGAAAAGTGGTCACCCCCAAACAATTTAAAAGATACCTTGAGATGTGTCTCGATAACAACGTGACCCAAATATATTAATTTGTAGGCCTCATTGAAGACCTGTGGAGTCTTCCAGAGATTTATTGAGCAACATGCCACGTAATATATGACTTTTGCAGAAGCACTGCAGGGGCAGCAGGAGCACCAAGTTTGCCTTTGATCCATCTATGGTTGGTGAATGGTATTTCAGAAATCACTGATGGCACAACAAGGTGCTGGGAAGTAAATTTCATGCTTACGTTATTTAGTTCAGAACAGTATGAAATAAATTGTTTAAATGCAGTTACTGGGAGACACTGATAGGACTCAGGCTCAGATTGCCTTGAAAAAGTTTGTGATAAATGTGTCTCTGAGAAATTTGTGTGTTCTCCAAAGTGTGGCCTAGCCCTGATCTGCAGTTTGTGCCTGTGAGAGTAACTGCAGTGAATCAGAGGCCTAATGCCAGCATAAACCTGGCAGGTGAGAACAGAAGTAGACCATGACTATCTATATATGTTTTTTCTGAATGTTTTATTTAATTTCACTTGTCATGACAAAAAAGACCTGGCAACAAACCTAAAACAATTTGTAAATTTGACACCAGATGAAGATATGCTTTTCCAAATTCATCATTTTATAAGTGGACTTTCTATTTAAATTAAGTAAAGATCGTTGTCAAATTAATGAAAAAACAGAACAGAGTATTCTTCAGGGAAAAAGAGTGAGGTAACTGTTAATTGATGTGGTTTAGTTTTGGATGAGAAAAGATACATACACATAGCAGGAAATGACAGAGCACAGCAACTGTTTTGGCTGCAAAGGCAGTGTGTTCAGTATATGACATCATGGGAGAAAAAGATTAAGACTAGAATTAAAAGGAAAAAAAAAGGGCAGATTCTTTTGTTATCATGGATCAGCAAGCATCCTTCAAATATAGGGAAAAATATTTTGTATACTTTTGTCCAAAGTATCAACACAGTCATATTAAGATACCTAAATTATTTCTTAATTAAAAACCAATATTTTTAATAGATCAATATTGCTGATACAGAAGCCAGCTCCAGAGAAGTTCCTGCCTAAAACTTTCAACATCCCAAATAATGTATGATTAAGTTCAAGTGGCCAGACACTCAGGTTTTGGTTTCTCCTAAAGGATAAAACAACATGTGCAATGAGCAAGCATTTTATAGTAACCTTCTTTTATTTTTCTCTCCTGGAACTTGCAGGGAGACAATGAGATGACAATGATCTGCATGGAGAGTGATTTATCATGCAGTTAGCTAAATGTAGTGGAGAGAAATTATAATATAAAGGCAACTCAGAACTGTCCAAACATGAGGGCTATTGACTGTACATTTGAGTAAATCTATGCAAAATAAAGGCCTAGAAAAACAAAACTCTTTGATCTCGATATGTTCCATGCAGTAATCCACTCCAAAAGGGGAGTCAAGAGTTCACAGCAAATTCTTTCTCATTTACTCTGGCAATTTAACTAGCAGATGCAGAATCGAGCTCAGCCCAGGACCAGATGGTATTCATCCAGAACTTCTAAAGGAAATAGTAAAATTATTAACTATGATGTGCAATCTATTGTTTAGAACTACATTGTTGCCAGGGGAAGAAAATTTGTGTAAATGTGATGCCAATGTTTAAAAAGGACTCCAGGGGAACTAAACCCTTGGAATTGTGAGCCAGTCTGTAAGCCTGGCGTTCAGAGAAGGAAAAATCATGAGGACTCTATTAACAGATAAAAATCTTGGGATGCATGGTCTGGACAAATTTGTAGAGGAAAGCTGCACCTTACACATTCAGAGTCCTGAGCATGTGAACAAGGTGATCCAGTTTGTTTTAAACAGTAGCTCCACAGTTGTTGCGGTTTGTGCAGAACATAATTCCCTCACACATTCTTCTCTTGCTTTTGGTTGAAATTAGTACCTTCTGGAGTTAGTCATGGCTCAATACTTATCCCTCAGCTCTTCAAGCCTGTGCTGCACATGCTGTCTCCTACCACTGTGTTCTCAGCTCCTTTGCTGTCTGCACAACACACAAAGCGAGCTGTATCCAGTGCAGCCTGGTTCAGTTTACCTCTTTGCTAACTCTGTGAAGCTTCCAACCATGGCTGCTGGCCTCATTGACTTCATCCATTTTGCATGTGCTTAGCAAGCATGTCTTGACCCTGAAGTGGGTCCATCCCTTGGGCTGGGGCTCAGTGAGGAGCTCCTGCTGTCCTGGGGAAGCTGGTCCTTCAACCTGTCCCAGATATGTTTGAGACCGATATGAGAGACCTGCACTGGCTTTACAGTGTCAGTCACACTGTCCTGCAGCCCTGGCCAGCCTCTCACACCCTGAGAGCAAGGTGGTCAGTGGGGCCATGCAGTGCTATGGGCCAGCTGCATACAGGAATCCCAGAGGTACAAAGGATAATTGAGAAATTAGAACATACAATGGAGCTTTTCAATCTATTTTCCTACATACCCATTCCCATTATTCATACTATAGAGCAAAGCTGGCAAGACTAGAAAAGAAAGCCAGGTTTTCCAATCTCTGCATATCAGCTTTGAGGGGTCAGGACTTGTTATAAAGAACTTGTTACTGGCTCTGCTTTTAAGTAAAAGGGATTTTAAATGTGAAATTAGTTTTTCATTCAGTTATAGTGGAGATTAATTTCTAATATTAATTTGCATTTCTGACCATAAACAAGCTATATACTGGAATGCAAAAGCCCATGACTTTGTGAAAACACCAGTGAGGATGATGTTTATGTATTTAAAAAGCAGAACTTTTAAAGCATCAAGATCTTGTTCTTTTCCACTAGTGTGTAACTAATGTGCCACAGTTTATCAGTTTTATCAAGTTTGTGAAGTCATATACAAGTTCTTGCACAGGGGAAATGTATAGGCTTCTAGTTATATTAACTGACAATTCTAATATACTTTCATGAGGTTTGATCCACTAAGTGAAATTAGTAAGTTTTTTTCTTGACCTGCTGGGGTTTGGATCAGGCATGTACAGCACTTTCATATGAAACTAGCACTTTGACAAATAAGATAAATGTAGATGCTTTTATTTTTCTGAGTCTACCCTATCTTCAGTTTACTCTGAAAAATATGAAGAAAGAATCATTTCCATGTAAGGAATGCAAAATCTTCAGTACATTTTTCTCTTCTCTGCCCTTTTATTAAGCGACTCTTACCATTCGAAATGTTGATAGTTGAGAGACAGATTTATCACTCTCCACACTCACTGGGTCTCATTTATAGGCTGTGACATAACAGGCTGACTCTGAGAAATATTGCAGAGACACGAGTAGAAGCAATCTTGCAAGGGGTTAATGCTGTAATCTTTTTCTAGCCTGTTTATAATCCCAACAGTAGTGCAGTAACAGAAGAGGGTGGATCTAAAAAGCACCAGAGGGCAAATGTGTGTCTGTGTGTGTGTGTGTGTGTGCATACGTGTGGGTGTGTATGTGCACGCACGCTTTGCTTTTCTGAACTGCCGTGTGTGCCCCTGGAATAAATCTTGTTCAGCCAGAACAGGACTCTGTGTGCTGGGTGCTCCTGCCAGAGAATCAGAACAGCTTCCTTGCACAGCTGCCTCTCTTGTGTTTCTTCTGAAGACTTCATTCAGAAACGTGTTTGTTTACTGAAAGCATGGGCAGATAGGTACAAACCCACCTTCTTCTTCATCAAAGCTAACCTGTAGATACTGAAGAATGGAAATAGTTGATGCTAGTAGCTTCCTTGGGAATGGTACCAACATTACTGATTTCCTCTGCAATATCATCTTGGAAAATGACACTTTTTTCTGTGTGGATGATGCACCTTATCCTTCTAAAGGTATGTATGAAAAATTTTTTCCGGGCAGTTCTAGTTCTAGCTGGATGTAGAGATACTATAGAAAGAAAGAGCTATGCAAGGCATTTTCTCTGAGAGAGTGCAAAATCAATTGCTTGCTTTTAAGTTAGTATGAGAAACAGTCAGCAAAAAAATTAGTATGTGCTGGTTTTCCAAGTTCAAATTGAACTAGGAAAAATTTTGGATATAATGGAAAAGCACTTTGGAGCACAAAATGCAAACATCTCTGCTCAGGTCTTGGAGAAACATGATTTTTTTACTCAATTCAATAACAATGGAGTGATCAGATCTGATACCATGCATGAAAGTGATTTAATATGAAATTATAGCTCTCTGAGGCTGAAAAAAATCTATGTATTACAGTATTTTTTGATTGCTTGATCTTTTCTTACTTTTGCATAAAATAGGATCTCCCATGGTGAGTAAGAGGTGCACAGTAAGTAGCACGAGAAGCACATGCTTTAAGAAGTTGTATTTGGCTCTCCAAATGTACATTGTATTGCTTATATTGTAGTTTAACGCTATGCAATTTAGGTAGATCAGAATATATTTAAGAATTTCAGTACTTTCCCTGATTTTGCGTTGGTGTAAACACATAAATCTTTGTCAAATTGAATACAGAAAGGCTTTTACCTTTTGATTAAAGATTGAAATATGAAATATTAATCTGAGTTGGATACAGTGTAACTGATCTTTTCTTGTGATAATTTTCAGATTTGCATCAGATAATTCGGATTCTGCTGTATTGCTTGATATTTCTGCTGAGTATTTTGGGGAACATTCTGGTGATTACGGTGCTGATAAGAAACAAGCGGATGAGAACAGTCACCAACACATTTCTGCTGTCACTAGCAGTCAGTGATCTGATGCTCTGCCTTTTCTGCATGCCTTTCACCCTCATTCCCAACCTGCTAAAAGATTTTATTTTTGGAAGTGCTGTTTGCAAAACTGCCACTTATTTCATGGGTAAGTCTGGGAAGTTTATACCTGTTTTGAAGACTGACTAATGAGACAGGTGAGAAGGTATTTAAAGACCTACAAAAGGCTGATTGTTTCCATCCACCATTGAAGCTACCAGTATTATGAAGAAGCAACTTTGTAGTGCAAATCTTCATGGTTCTGGTGTCCTTAGTCTGATCCAGCAAAACACAGAGGCACAGACTTAACTTTAATGACTTACAGAAGTGTTTTGCTGGATGTGAAGATGTTGCATGATCAAATTTTAATGAGAAACCCAGCGTATACACTTGCTTACCCATCACTGACAAGATTCTTAACAGTGTTTAGATCACCCACCAGAAATGATGGGCTTGTACGCCCTCACTAAGGGCAGATTTTACCCACAGATTTTTGGCAGCAGTGGCACACAAAAAAGAAAAGAGAATAGGCCAAAGTAGGTGTAATCTGCAGAGCTAGAAGTTCGAGCAAGTACTCTTTGCGGACAGACCAGGTATGATCAGAGCTCACCAGAAGGCCATAAAACACAGATATAGATTTTAGAGGCTGACTTTAAGAACCATCACTTTTGTATGCCTTGCCATGCTCCTTTTGGTGGTGGAGTCAGGAGTTTCAAAATATACAGGTATGTATATGTGTGTAAGTGATTTTTGTCTCACTTTGAATAATTCCTCTGCATTTGTTTGTTTCTTAACAAAAAAAAACTGCAAACAAACAAAACCAAACCGACCAAACAAAAGAAAAAGAAAAAGAACAAAAAGGAGAACATTATGTAAAGTTTCTGCCGCTTTGGGGGACCCTTAGTTGATTACAGAAACCTCAGGTCCCCTTTCAACCCTTGCCCTTGAGAACTTTGATGTAATGTGAAAGTACACACCTAAACTGTGCGGATGGGAAATCAACATCTTTTTGTAGATAAAACCAATCAAACTAAAGGCCATGTTTAAACAATTATAATAAATTGCTGGCAAAAATACCATAAAACATTACTGAAGTATTGTCATCTTACTGCACACAGTGTAAAAAAAAAAAAACTATTAAAAAAAAGTTATAAAAAATCCAGTGGAATAGACCAAATGTAAAGTTTCTCATTATCAAGCTGTTTTATTTTAATAATGAGAATGTGAAGATTTCCCACTAAAGGTTCAGGTAACAGAGGCATCACCTGAAAAACAGACACTGACAACCATTGCATCAACTATGCTCAATTTTTCATTTTAAGATGTAGAAAGATAAATTTTAAATTACACATGATTTCTGTAAAGCAAACTGTAACAATATTGGCATTTTATAGTCTGACCCACAATGACAAATAAAAGCTCATTCATTGAAAGAAAAATTTGTGGCAAAGTTAAGAAGAAATATTTATAATTTTACAGTGATGAACTTGGGCACCTCAATGACAGAAATCTCATATTTTATAAAATATGAACAGAAGAAATTAAGAGTACTTGAAGGACAATGATTCTGCTTCATGACTTCATTTCTCCTTGTTTGTAACTCCATTAGCATCTAATTAAAAAGTTGTAATAAATTTAATTTCCTTGAATGAGAAAATCAGATCACGAGTGAAGCAGGACACTCAAAAAAATTAAAACAATAGAAAAGGGACTGTGAGCAACTGTGTAAAGAAAGTAATTAACTGATTTCAAATGCTTTGTTTGAATTTCAGTGCAATTAGTGGAGCGAATAAACCACAATAACGAAGAGAATAATTAGGAGTAAAATTGTCATCTTTCCCTGTTACCAGAATTTTATGTTTTGACAGAGTATGTATAATTTCTTGAACTTTTGGAGTAAGAGAAGCACAGAGCAGGAATATCAGTCTGGAGCAGTCTGGAGACCCAGACCCACTGTCCACACACTCTTCACGGACTTAATCAGTGTGCTGTTTATAAATACTTTAACTTATAAATAGTTTGCAATAGTTTTAAATTTCTGTATGCATACAGCTAGCTAACAAGACTATTTGACCATAGCACAACCTTTAAAACAAGAGAACAACCTTTTTCTTTATTTTTTATATGTATAGGTGTCTCTGTAAGTGTCTCTACATTCAACCTGGTTGCCATATCTCTGGAGAGGTACAGTGCCATTTGCAAACCGCTGCAGTCCAGGGTCTGGCAGACAAAATCTCACGCCTTGAAAGTGATTGCTGCAACCTGGTGTGTCTCCTTTACTATCATGTCACCATACCCCATCTACAGCAAACTGGTACCTTTCACCAAGTATAACAACACCACAGCAAACATGTGTCGGCTCCTTTGGCCAAGTGATGTCATTCAACAGTCTTGGTAAGGCATAACTGGCCGTCAGCAAATACATAATTATCTGCTGGAAAACAGGATTTCATGGTAGCAACAAGCCTATGAAAAATCAAGTATTAACCTTCAGCAAATGTTTACACTCTATCATGCTAATTTAAGATGCAAAAAAACCCCCAACATTTTTAAGCTGCTTACATTTTGACATTTGCATGATTTTCCTTTGTCATGGGAAAGATTGCCCAACATGGCAATGATTCTCACACCTAGGTTGGGTCTGCTAAGCCCCAACTGTCACTGTAAAGAAAGCATCTGTCACTTGTAGTGGGAATACTGCTTTCACTCATTCACACATAAACTTCAACATTTTCAGAGAAATCCTTGATTAATCTTAGAGAAACGCAGACACATACAAACACCCCTCTGTGTGCCTGTTAATTTGATTGAAGGTTCTCTGTAGCAGAGAAGTAGAATATGAGGCTACAAATGTCTTATTTGAGAATTCTTTTGGTTGCTCATGGAGAATAGGGGCAGAGAGTAGTGGGGACAGACATGCTCCCAGTCCTACACATCCGGGCAGGGTAAACAGCGGCACTATCAAACAGCAATACAGTACTCAGACATGATGTCCTTGCACACTGACCAAACACTAACTGGCACTGAGAAAGTTAAAGATTTTTTTTGATACTGAAGGTCAGTTGGAACTGGGAAAAAGATTAAAGTCTGCACCATTTTGGTATGGTCAATATCCACAAAGAGAGTAGCTTTGTGTTAATGCTTTCAGTTGTAGTCTCAGGTATTTGGCAGCATGAGGAGGAAGGGTACAGGACAAAATTCTCTTCTCTGTGGTCTCCTTACAGATTCCCAGGCGTGTTACTGAGTTTGCACCAAAGTCACGGGGATCAGGAGAGACACAGGTTCATGGATGCATTTAAACACCATTATTTCCCCAACTTGACATCACATCAGAGAAGCTGACTAGGAGAGTAGCAGATGTGAAACCAAGTAAAAGCTGCTTCCTTTACCAAAGAGACTGCCAATCCTGGCATCCCTCCTCAGAGCTCTGCATGGCTCCAGGGATGAAAACCCAGGTTGCAGCTGCTCTGTCTTTGCCCACGTGTGCCACGGCCCTCAGGAAGTCAGATCTCTCTGAAGCACAATAATAGAATAATTTACATTGGGAAATACCTCTAAGATCAGGGAGTCCAGCCATTAAAATATTTTATCATTGCAAGTCAGCAGGTGCTCATTTAGCTTCTGCAAGACAGTTTTTACATTGCCCAAAGCTACAGGGCATCCAATACTCATCTGGTTACAGCAGGGAGTCCCACTCATGGGCAGAGAGAGCTTCTGCCCCCTTAACCATTGTGGGAGTGCCCATCTCCTCTGGCCTGCATAGGTGGGATGAAAGATGGTTTGCAGCCATTACAGTCTTGTTCCTGCTGTACCTTTCTGGGGGAAGCAGGAGAAGAAGTAGGAAGCTTCAAATTTCTGAGGTGTCGAAATGATACTTTGTATTGGCATGAAAAAAAATCAAAAAGTCTTGAAATCCTGTCTTCCCCAATTCTTAGTTGCATAAAAAGGAGTTTCCTGGTATTCTGCCTTTCCCTATTCTCAGTGTGTCTTTTGATTCCTTAGGTACACTTTCCTGCTGCTCACTCTCTTTCTTATTCCTGGGATTATAATGATGGTTGCGTATGGTCTAATTTCTTTGGAGCTCTACAGAGGAATAAAGTTTGATGCCAGTCAGAGAAAGTCTTCACGAGGTAATAAAACATTTTTGTTAGGGGTGGGTTTTTTAAGTCACAGTTGAAGATAAAAGCAGTAATTTTGAGGCTAGTAAAAGGAAAGCCTTCTACTTGCAAAAGTGATCATTGTGGTCAGTTATGTCATGAGCTTGCCAGCTGCATTTCTTGATTACAGTTACTCTGCTGTTGGCAAATAAACCTCACCTATGGTTTGTTTGCAAAGATTCAGGGCAGAACATATAAATTTCTAAGTTGTTTATTATAGAAATACCAAGATTTTTTTTCTGGCCATGGATGAGGACCATTTTTGTCAATAAATGTCACAATTAAAATTGTCAAATTAAAACAGAAGCATATAACCTTGAAAACTATCTTCTGTCCATACTGGACTAAGCAACATTCTTACACCTTTTGCATCAGTTAGTATAGAGGTAAGATGTGAGAATATTGGGAGACAGTGGATTCAGAGTAGCTAATAACTTGACTGACTCAGAAGCAGGCCAGTGCTTTCTTTGCAGCAGTTGCTCAGCTATGAATTATATTGTTTATTTAGATTTAGACTGCATTCTTCATTTTTTATTTGGCTCACTGTTCAGAGATATTTTGCCAGCTATTTAAACAGCACTTTATATGTACAGAAAGAAGAGTAAGTACCTGCAGCGCCAAATACGAGGATGGAGATGGATGTTACCTCAACAAAACCAAAAGAAAAAGGAAAATGCCATTGCAACAGCTCTCTGTGAGCCACAACAAAGTGGAGAGAGTGAGAAGCAACAGCTCCTCTGCCAACTTAATGGCCAAGAAACTCGTCATCCGCATGCTGATGGTGATAGTGGTTCTGTTCTTCATTTGCTGGACTCCCATCTTCAGCGTCAACGCCTGGCGAGCCTTCGACACGGCTTCCGCAGACCGGCGCCTCTCGGGGGCTCCCATCTCCTTCATCCACCTGCTGTCCTATACCTCTGCCTGCGTGAACCCCCTCATTTACTGCTTCATGAACAAGCGTTTCCGCATGGCCTTCCTGGCCACATTCACCTGCTGTGCCAAGGAAAAGCCCCCCACAGTACGGGGAGAGGCTGGTGATGAAGAGGAGGGGAAAACAACAAGGGCTTCCCTCTCCAAATGTTCTTACACACACATGTCTGCAACTGCACCCCCCTGAGCCACACCAGGGGAGGCAGTGAGTGGGGAATTGTCGGGTCTTGGAAAGTGACTGTGGCATCAGCTGAATGTGGTGTAGTTCTGAGTTAATGAAACACTTCAGCTGACAGTAAGCACAGCGAGAATTTTATGGGAAAGTGATGCTATCACTGTCTGAGTGTTACATCACTTTCCCTTCAAAAGTACAAAGGAGGAAGAGAGCTCTGAAGATAAAGGACTTTATGAAAAGCCTTAGAAGTTGCTCTATTTGTCATAAATTCCACTGCAAAAACTGGTGTCCTCTACATCAACAGCTTTGCTCAGTTTTTAGATGCAGTTCTGAGTATCTCTTAAAATTTCCAGATGCTAAAAGATTCTCCTCAGACATGAATATATGTAATGCAATCTTCACTTCACTAGCTATGCCTCATAAGCAAAAATATTTCTGTTATATTTGTATATTTTCACATTATTTTAGCATGTTGAGATAATTTTGATGTCACTCACTTATGGGAATTCTGGGCTGGCGAGAATGGGCTTGTCCATGTGAAACTAATGCTTTTAAGTAAAATAATGTCTTTTTTAAAATAAAAATAAATGTCGTTGGCTTTGTGGGTGGAATTCATTCTTCACTCAGGCAGTATCATAAGTTAACATAATTTAATATTTTTCACTTAAATAAACCCCATAGAAAAAGGACAAAGAAATGGCTTTCTTCTGTTCAGCCGAAAGCACTCACACAAGCAAGTGGCGGGGTCTTAGATGAGCCACAAAAGCTTATGTGGAAACTTCCACACTGGAAAGCACAGGGATAAATGCTTGGGATAAAGGAAAGAGGTATTTTACAGAACATGCAGGACTGAAGACACAGGTTGGTGCCCATGGCAGTCAGGTTTCACAAATACGTTCAGAGCCACTCCAGGCGTGGCACTGCCAACATGGAAATAAAGCCACTGGGTGCAGAATGGCAGAAAGGGCAGATACAGCAAGCAAAGGCTGAAAGGCTTTGCCAGAAAACAGTTTTTCTAGACTTTGGAGCAACTATTTTCTCCAACTACATGTACTTGTAAACAGATTCAACACTGAGTAAAACAGCTTTGAATGATGCAATTATTGGCTTTGTTGAGCAAGGAATCCAGTCTCTTTCCTGTGCAGCAAAACAGGTGAGAGTGGGTGTTCAGGTCTTGTCCTTTGCGCTGTGGGACTCAGATGGAGAACTTACATCACTTATTCTGGTTTGTGAAAATATCCTGTTGGAGATGTTTCTATCTTCTAGTTGAATCAATATCATTATAAACCCTTGTTATTAGACAGAGATTAAATTTGAGCACAGCGTGGAATGTAGATGTGGATATTAAATATAAGCCCTCTCAAGGTTTTTAATCAGGCAAATCTGATCTCTTTACAGAATGATTTTAAATTAGAAATATACTGTGAGTTCCAGCACCCAGATCCATGTTCTGCACTCAGTTATTGCCTGAAATGGCTCACCCTAACAACTTAGCACACAACTTTGGCTATTATTTTTTTTTCATCCAGCTTGTCCACGGACAGGAAATTAAAAAAAAAAAAATTCTAAACCCTATTTATGCACAATCCATAGAAACAATGTTTTGCCTGCCTAGTTAATAAAGTAGCACTGCTCCTGGAACAGTGCTGAGACTACTGACATTGATCTGACCTTTTGCAAATACCCAACAAATTAAATTACGGGATTTAATTCATAGCAATAAAATAAAAATTTTACTTCACTTAAGGATACAGGTTGAGATCCTCTACAAACCTGTCCTGTGTATTGAAACTGAAGGAACAAACTTAGCTGCTTATTTATGTGGAGTTTCTGTGGAATAGTGACAGCAGAAAACATATTTGTGAGGTATTTTATACCATTTGAAAGCCTGTATCTATTATAGATAACAGTTTAAAAATTGCTGTTTTAGTAAGAAAACGCCTCACATTTTAATAATATACAGGATATGACTATTGCTGGCTATGTGCTGTGTTGCAGGACAGCCCATACCACAGTTCTGTGTGCACTTTCAAAAGCAAATTCCTTTTTGTAAATGTAGCTTCTCCAGTACCTGTAGAGTGACATAACAGGACATGCACAGTTCACCTGCTCTCACTGATTCAGTCTGAGTACAGTGGTTTCAGATGAAAGCCAAAAGGTATTTTCAACAATGCCTTAATCAGATCTCAGCCCCCCGCGGGCTCCAGTAGCTGCAGCTGAAGGCAGCAGAGTTTCTGATTGATTCCCCTCTCGTAACTGTCAGGGAGCACAATTTGGAGGTGATGAAATGAGGAAGGCAGGAGAAGATCCTGATGGAGTGGTGTCTGGGAGATAATCAGGGAAGGGTTGAAATGTGCCATTTCTCCAAGGCCCATCCGTGTGTGCGTCACTCTTCCCTTCCATTGCCCCCTCTGCACCTATTTTCTTGTTACACCAACACAATATTTCTTTTGATCAAGCTCCCAAAGCCACAAATTCAAGCAAGAAGTAGGAATTAAGCTTTTAAAATGTAATATTGCAATCCAGTCATTTTGTCTTCTTCTACCCTGGTCTCCTAGCACAGGAAATTTCAGCCTTTCTGCATCTTAATGCCATTTTTCCTGATCTGTGCATTGCAGAAGTCATTCCTGGGTCCAAATGTTGCCCATTCATTTTTAAAGAATCATGGCATCCTCCCAGTACCTTTAATTCAGATGCTGATGTCACTGACAAGGTATCTTCAGCAATAGATTCAGGTGGAATAAACATATCAAAATAAAAAGAACCTATGAAATCTTCTCATTTTATCAATAGTTCACAGGAGTTGTGGAGAAAAATCCTATCCTACTACAAGCAGTCCCTAAAAGCAAACTGTTTTCCAGATATAGCAGTCAAATGACAAACCAATGAATTTCAGGTGCATAATGTCCATAAATCTCTGAAGGTTTTCTCTTCTTTCCCTTTCTCCCAACTCCCAGAGTTTTTTTCCCCCTCACTCTGTCTTTCTCTTATCTCTGTCAGCTGCATGACACCATCTGATTTTTGTCCTGCATGCTTCTCAGTCTCTAGGTTACTTTCCCACCACCACCAATCGCTAGATGATTCTTTTCTCTTTGACAGGTTTATTTTCCTTCCCAGATTTACTTTCCCAGAAAGCACTCTCATCTTCATTTCCCCCTATCATCTCCGGCTGACAGACTCCGGGAGCACATTTCTCCAAGCAATATATCCTGCCCACAACACAGCAGTTCTGCAATCACTCCCTACAGTCCTGTGTCTGAGCTCACACAGCAGCTGTCCAACACCAGCTCTCAAGCAAGCAGGATGTCCTGGTTCAGAAAACAAAAGTGGAGCATTAAATATCACCCAGATCCTCCTTTGATGCTTCTGTCACTATCCCTTGCAACCTCTATTATCAGGGCATGCTTTAATACTGATGGCTTACTATACTGCTAAATGCAGGACTTGGTGAGGGGTCAAAGTAAAGGTGTTTCACTGTTGCCAAGGCAAAATTCCTTAATGCTCTTAATGGAAAGCTGCATGTGGATTTGGAACTCCAGCCATCAAAGGTTTACACCCCCTTACACAAGCCATGGCTTCTCTTCCAATACCAGCAAGTCCTTCTTGGCAAGGTGGGGAGCCTGTCCGTGATCCCACCTGCTCCTGCATCCCCAGCTGCTCCTCCTGCCTCTGAGCCCAGGGATGGTGCAACCCCAGTACACCCACCATGGTTCATCACAATGCTTTTCTGGCCTGGAATAGACGACTTCAGGACCAGTCAATACTGAAATGGATGTTGAGCTGAACTGAGGGTTTCCAGTGGCAAAAAATGCCTATTCTCAAAAGGAAAGTAAAGAAAGATAAAACCTAATGGTTTTGATTTTGAGAAGGGATTATGTGAGAGCAGAGGCTGCAGCCTTTTTATTACAGCATCACAGAGAGAGAGTATAAAATGAAAGTTTGGACTTTTGGTTGGGTTTTATTTCTTTGTAAAATATTTTGCTTTTCCACTTCAAATACAACATGGACCAACCAAATACCACTTCACTCAGATGTGCATGTAGGTCAGCAGTTTGCTCACCCTCTGGCCGCAGTTTTCCGATCAATTTTTCTATATGTATTATTAATTTCAGTTAAACAGCTTCAGCTTTTTATGAACAATCCATCCAGCATGCACCCAGCTTTTCTCATGGGTTACATCCAGCATAGTAGTGTATGCCTTTAACAGGCCAGAATTTCCCTCTCAGGGTGTATAAAAGACTCCACTTCTACCATTACCTTTCTTATCTTTTCCTCCTGCAATGCTTGTTAGGCTGCTTTGGGTACCTCCTAAAGAAAAATATGCAAAGGAAATGTTCATGAATTGTAAAGCTCCTGTTTTGCTTGCCTAATGGCAATTCATCCCTGCTAGGAGCTATTTGTCTGCATCTCCACAGATAACTATTTCATGAAGAGTTTTCTTGGCTTCCACTCCCAGTTGTGTCCAAGAAGCTAATTTTGAGCTAGTGAGACGTCAGTTGTTCCACTGTATGGTGAGACAAGAACAAAACATATTCATTAGCATCAGCTGGTAATAAACATCAAGTAGGAATCATCCCCTATGGGGTAAACACCAGTTAATTGATGTCCTGCTATTTTGACAGTTATTAAAATTCTAAAAAATATTTCCTGATAGAATGAAGAAATACAACTTATATACAAAGCCTGATTTAAAAGAGTAGACAAAAATCACTGCATAGGTCCTGTGAAAGTCACACAAACAACAGAGTTACAAAACTGGTGCGAGGAAAAGTCACACGTACAGAACCTAAATTCACAGGAAGGGGGGCTACTCATGCTCTTTGCTTGCTGTCAGAGACATTTTTTTATTATTATTGAATGGACATTGGCTCAGGGCCTTGTTCTGAGAATATTGAGCAACTGCTAAGAGGCCTCATTCCTGACCAAGTGAAGAATGACACACAGAGGTGAAACCACAGAGGCAACTGTGCTAAATAGATAACGGTGCCCAAGAGAGAACTGCCCAACCAGCTGGGAACTTGGCATTGACTCCTACAAACCTGCCATGGGCCTTCTGACACCTGAGATCATCCGGATTTCACAGCTAAACTGGAGGCTGGTGTGGAGCAACCAGGGATGCTCCTTGCCCTGCAACTGGCTCAAATCTCAGGCTATATCCCTGTGGGGACATCTGGCAGTGCAGCTGTGACTGAGGAATATGAGGAGAGCAATGTCATCCAAGACACTCTGTCTTTGGAGTTGCTTTTTCTGTTGTCATCTCTAAAGATGGTCCTGCCACATGCAAGTAGGAAAAAGTACACTACAGGTAAGGCACTGAAATGAATTCATTGTATCAGCAAGGGCACAGCTTCTTTGTTGCATCTTTGGAAAACCAACATCTTATCATGTCTGTTCCAGCTTCCCAGGGTGCTACATCTGATTTAATGTACCTCTGACCATCCTGTGGGAACCGACAGAGGTTATCACAGGATCAGGAAGAGGCTGTGTCTTTAAGACAAACAGCTTTTTATTTGCTGTCCAGATGTGTCAGTGCTCATGTTACAAGTTGCAAAAAGGATTAGTGGTGACTAAAGCAAATAAGGCTGAATCTATCAGACCGCTTCTCACAGTGCATTTTTAACAAGAATATCAAAGCCTTTACTTCACTGAGACTGCAGATCTAAGGAAGCATCCAGAAAATATATCTCAGGGCCCTTGTGTTTATTAAATAGGAAACCTGTTTAAATACTATCAGCTGACTGAGGCAAAACAATACAGTCCAAGAAAGCATGACAGGCATAGTTCTGTATTCCCTGGTATTTTTCAAGCATTTTTTTCCTTTTGTATTTATTTCCTTCTTTTTTTTTTTAAGCAGGGAAAAGTAACAGCTGATGGAAATTCAAAGAATGTTAATTGAAAGGCAGGGTTTTCCACAAAAATCAAATGTTCATTTACATCCAGCATGAGTCCTCTACTGCATTGATTTATCAAATATTTATTAAAACCTGGATAGAGTTCCTTTGCTACACACTGAGGTCAAGACTAAGACACCTCCAATGACAGAGGCTATGGAGTTGGAATGGGAGAGCAAGCTGCAGGTGCACAGCTTTGTCTGACAGTGCTTTTGTGAGATCTGTACGAGATTAGTAAGACTGGTAGAAGAGTGCTTAGGAAGATAGTGATTGAAGTCAAAGCTGGATCTGATGCACTTGCAGCTGAAATGTGGCTCTGCAGGGCCCAAACACACAGCTGGGGCAGGAATGGAAAGGAAGCTGAACAGGAAACATTTTGGCTTTGTAGAGTGGTGGGGCACAAAAAGTCCTAGTGAGGTTAAAAGAACACGATCTTGGGCTGTGGACAGAGGTCATTGCAAACACTTTTTAATTTGGGATTGTCCCCCTGAAAGTAAATGAAAAGGCAGATGTGTCCTGTATGGGAAGGAGGCACATAATGTGGGAGGGGCCAGAGGAAGGTTTCTCCAGGCAGCGAGATGGAAGGAAAATCAAACTTCATTCTTGGTAGAGAAGCACTCATTTTAGGCAAGGTGGAAAGTGAAGATTTGAAGACATAGCAGCTACACTGGAATTAATTTCGTTTCTACAGGCCTTGTGTAGGGTTTTGCAGTTGAAGGGATTCTGTCAGCAGCACAGACCAGGCAGGCAGAGCTGAGGGTCTCAGCCATGTGCCCCAAGGACAGGAGCCAGATGGAGAAGAGCTCCTGGGCCACGGGGAAGCTGCAGCATAAGCTGGGCATCTCTCACCTGAGGAGTTCAAGCTGCACTGCCAAGGTGTCATTGCACTCTAGTCCAGCAGACCTGATGGGCTGAGAGAACACAACCTGCGTTCCTCTGTCCCAAAGGCCAGTGCTCAGCACCCTGTGTGCCCACGGGACCTGCTGAGAGCTGCTCCTCCACTTCTTGAGCACCACAGAGCTCACCTCTGCTACCACTGCCACGGTGGGAGGCACATGATACTCCATCACACAGAGTGGGAGTGACACAAACCATAAAAATCAACTGCAGTCAGGTAAGTAGAAAAACAACTACCAAATGAAGCGAGGAATTATTTAAAAAAGAAATCAAAAAACCCACAACGAACCCCCTCCCCAAGCTACAGTGTTTGCATTTAATAGCTACCAGTACTGGAACAGGCTACTCTTCACTAGCATTCTGTAAATGAAGTTTAAAAGTAGCCTCTGCTAGAAGGAGGGTATTGCCTTTAAGCTCACTTTTCCAAAGCTCTTTTTCACCACAGAGCTCCTGTGTCCTCATTTTGAGGGCTGACAGCAGCAGTCTGCTGTGCATCTTGGTGCTACCACCTGGCTTCGCTAGATAATAATTTTCAAAAGTATGTGTCTGCTTAGGCTACAATGCCTTGAGGGTTCAGTTATTCTCCCAACTCTACCAAAAGTAACATGTTTCTAAATTAATATAAACTTACCTAAATGCAATTTTATTACTGATTCATGTTGTGCCTGTGCTTCCTCCAAATGTAGTTTGAATGATGTTTTCTAATCTACTAACACATAAAACAAACTGAAGAACTTTGATATTATTTCCATGCGCCTGTGGGCTCAAACGTAGCCATCTGTGCAACTTCAGGCTCTACTTGTGTGCCAAGAATTGTTATTTACTTACATTTGTCCTTGTTCCTCTCTGGAGGAACATTATTTGTGCAAGTGGTTTTGAGCACTGTGCTGTGTCTGTGAGAGTCTGTGCAGCTGTGAGATCAGTTATCGCAGGTATCAGGCGGGGAGGCTTTGAAGGAGGGACACTTGGGAACACCTGCTTTTTAGTTACACCATCAAGTAACTTTACATCCCCTGGGTTTTTTTCTTAAATTTTTTCATACTGCAAAATTTCACAACTGGCTTGAGGTCACTCTACTTCGTTTCATAGCTTTAACATGAATCTTCCTCTTTCACCTCCTATGACTGATCTCTAATTCCAGCAATTCCCCTTTTCCTTGGGGAGCATCTCACACACAGGTCACCAACAAAACTACTGTTTTTTCGTATCCAGGAAACTAAAGCAATTTTTGATTGCTTCTCCTAATGCATTGTGTTCAGCTTCATCAAATTTAAAAGGTTAATTTTATTAATATTGCAGGATTTCCATGTCTGTTCTGACGAATCACTGTTCACAATTGTTGGATCATCTTGCACATTTTGGTTTCTTGCATTTGGGCCTTTCAGCTCTTTCTGTGGGGTGAAGTGAGATGTGACGACTAATTACCTGTTAGGAGCAGCCCACAGGGGACACTGAAAATAAAGGGAGACACAGATGTATTTTCTAGATTTCACTCTCTGCAATGCAGTGTAAGGAAGGAGTGACAGCACATAGACATGTATTGTTAAGGAAGGTGAAGGTTTGGGCAGCAAGGCAAGAGGAGATTAAAATTTTTAGCACCTGGTGAAGCAGGAGGCCACTGAGTACATAGATTGCATCTGTACTGGAGAGGAAATTAGTCTAAAATGCAGACATTTAAAGTCTTTTGGTATGGGTGAGTGGATGAGGTAGTTTACACCTGCAGCAGAAACATTCAGGAAGGAAGAGCTCTATCTTGCACGAAGTGGTGTAAATAAAGGAGCACAATACCTGAGGTGCTGATGATGATCTAGAAACCTTGTATACATTTATTAGCTAGTTCTACTTCAAACTCAGTCTAGGTCAGTGCCATGTAATCCCACTTGTTCCCAAACTCAGTAAAAAATCTTGGGCTTACATTTGCAGATTCTGTTGCAAGTGTTAACTACTACATCCATAAAGCACAACTCTCCTTTTCTCTGAGTATCCAAGAAGAAACTGTATATTCATTTTTAAGTGCTTGTCCACACTAGTCACAAATGCATCTGCCCCGAATCCTACTCTGGGTGTGTCCATCAGGACTGAATTCTGACTCCAAACATCCATCTATGGTGAGGCTGGGGCTTGGAAGGCCACAGAAGCTGAGAGTCCATTGGATCAGTCAAAGCTCGGGTTTATTTATTATTATTTTTCATGTCATTTTGAGCAGGCAGAATAGGTTTAGTGCTGTAGTAAGGCAGTGGAAGGTTTCTATCATTTACAAACAGACAGTTCTTTCACTTTTCTAATGAACTTTTCTAATGAACTGCTGCTGAGATTCCTCCATGTCTCCTTTCAAAAGCTCAGCTGATTACCAGACTGACTAACTTAGGTGCCTTACCAAGTAGAAACCCAGAACATCACTGGAAAATTCCTCATCCAGCAACTGCCAGAGCAGGATTACTCCAGGCAGCAGCTACAGTGTGAAGTGCAGTAGTCCCCAGTTTCCCTTATACACAAACACACTTTTATCCCTTGCATTTTTCTTGAGGTCTGCCACGTCCAGATCCTTATTGATGACCTGAAAGCGCTAAAGGCAATGGTTCTTCAGCATCCTCAGTTAGCACTTTTCATTTGTGCACTTCAAATAATTCGTATTTCTCCATATCAAGAATGTAATTCACTCTTTGAAGAACTTTATACTTCAACTCCAGCAGGGAAAATTAGGTGAAGTGAGAGTTCTTCAGGAGCTTTCCTATTAAACTCCCCAATAGAAAATGTTTTCATGGAGATAACCCAGTCAGAGTTAATCCTTTCTTTGGCAGGAAGAAAGCTCCTATTACCTGAAATTTTGATTTAAGGTGAGAGAGAAATCAGGTTTTAGTTCTTTCTGCCTCAGAAAAGGGATTTAAACCTCAGTTTGCTCCATTCCAGGCAAGACGGACTCACTAAAAGATTAAGATGGAAGACAGACTTTAGAGTCTCTCTGGTCTGATGTTTTATCAATGCCTATAAACCATTCTTTATTGAAAAAACAAGAAAAACATAAACCTCTAGAGAAATATTATTTCAGTGAGATGCACCCCAACTTTGCATCCAAAGTAAGCATCTTGAACAGACTTTTTTCTTTACCCTTTTCCCTTTTTAAATTTTAGTTTTAAACTTGGTCCCTCTTACCCTGGCAAAACACATCAAATTGGTTAAGATTAGGTAAATTCAAGATGATTTCAACTTGGACACATGCCTGAGTTTTCTTAGTAGATATCTTCTACATGATTTGGTCTTTTGTATCTGAGTCCTTGACAGTTTACCAATGACAGCGAATCACTAGAGAATAATAGTTTTTAACTCAGTTCTGGTACAATCCAGCAGTACATTGAATTGTAATTATCATTAACCAGTTATTTAATTTTTCCCATTTTACATCACTAGGTTTTAAAACAAAATGATTCCTAAGTTCTGGCCATCAAGGCTACATCTGGTACTCAACACTGGGGTTTTATGTGTGTTCTTTTAACAGCCCATCCTCTAGTCCTATATGACTCATTCTCTCTCTCTATATATGTCTGTACAATTGGAAAGTTTTCATTGTCACATATACTGAATGAATTGAAAAACAAGATAAATATCAACATTGTTAGTGTTCACTCTAATATCATCAGCTTAAGAATTTGTTAAAACAAGTAAGTGCAAGTACAGGTGAGAGAAAGAGGTTAGATTGTAATATAATGTGTATAATGTACAACTGATTAATAGAGGTTTTTCAGATTCCAGCAGATAAATGGCAAAACTCTACCATATTTCATACCTGTATCCCTCAAGGTGGCTGAAAAAACAGGCTTCAAACACAGATGTAGGTACAATTTTTAAAAGCCATGACTGCATGACATATTTCAATTTTCTCCTTGATGTGATTCCAACCCCCATGTAGGTAGTAAGCCTAGTTTGTTTCACCATCCTAAAATCCAGTGAGAGGAAATGGAATTCTTTGTTTTCCAAGTTAACACATTTGTATTGGTAGCCAGTATCTATTTTTTACAAGTTTACTTGTAAGCTGACAGTAAAAAATTGTGCAAAATAGAATTTTATAAAAATACATTATTTCAAGCTCTGGATTTGGAAGACATCCAGGATATAAAGACACTCAGACCATAAGTTTTAGGGTAAAACACCCTTGGCTCATGACAGCTCAAGAGCCAAGGTACTCAAGGCAGAAATAACAGAACAACAATAAAAATCAGATTAGGGCTTTTTTCTTTGAATAAATAGCACAGAATTGTTATTAACCTGAAAAATGAACCACTTGGTCAAAAATGGAGTTGTATTTGAAAGTCTAAACAATCACCAATTGCATTTATCCTCCCAAAATAAGGAATTTTCCTTATCAACATTATTTCTAAATTAAATGAATAACAAACCATTTTTTCAGACCACAGTTTGATTTGCATATCTATTAAATCTCCACAGTAAAACTGTTTACCAAAAAACTGATTTAAAGTCCAAAGTTTTCTGAACGTGTGAAACTGGGAAGATGACATCAGTCTCGCACCTGAGGCTACCACATCAAGCACAGTCAAAACACTGACGGCTTCTTAAGCCCTGGAATGCTGTAAAAAGCAGTATGGAGCAGCAGCAGGGCTGTCAAGGCAGATACGCAAGCCCAAACAAAGATTAATCCACATCAGATTCCTTCAAGAATAGTTTAGTTTTCCTGGATCTCTCTTCTGAACTTTGTAGTAACAAGTTAGGAATCTCCACAGCACAGCCACAAGACATTTTCATGTGGAACAAAAATAAATCAAACTCCTCCTTTGCTGAGAACGTTGTGTTAGTTGTCTATTTGGCCAACACAAGATTTAACACATTTATGGTTTCATACGGCATCCCGCTTTGCATTGCTGCAGACTGCCAGCCTGTGCCACCTCAGCAAGTACACCTCACCACAATGCTGGAAATGACCAGGCTGCATCTCCCATAAAAGCAGAGCAGGGTGAAGGAACAACGGGACCACTCACTTCCCCTCCTCAGAAGCAGCAGGTGCTGCGTTAGAAACAGCATTAACATCAAGATGCAACTCTGCAGCTGCTCTGTCTGTAGGCTGAAGTGCTTGTTTTCTGAATCTGGCAAACAAGGAACTGAACAGAACTACACTGAACTGTGTGAGAAATTTAAAATTCTTTCTTTCAAAGGCAAACCATAGAAACACTTTGCCTTAGGACTAAGATGAGTACACTAAAAATCAGATATGCCACTTCCTAATCTAATGATTTCTTTCATGTTAAAATCTCCCCCGTTTTGGGAGAATTTCCAATCACATTTTTAAGGCAGTAAATTCAATCACTATGAATCCTCTACTGCCTTTCCCAATTTCCACAAAGAAAAGCTGTTGGTAGTTAAAGAACTAAAATGGCATTTGAAGCACACCTCACAGACAACAAACAGCAACAAAGCCAAATACGGCTAAAGAAGATACAAACCAACCATTTGTTTCTGGGTTTTTTGGGGGGTATATCTCCATGGTGCTGCACAAGACATGTTTATGCAGGTAAAGCAGTATTTATAGTTAGCCCTGAACTAAACTGCAACTACACTACACATACAGAAGTATCATGCAGATAACTTGGACAGAGACCAACCAAGTTAGAAGGCACTGCTGTCATATTTTACACGCATAATGACACCACCAACGTGGATCTCAGGATCAAATCCCATTTCATACCAGATTCCTTGGCTGGATTTTAAACAGATCATGTACAATTTTATTAGAATTATCAAAATCAAGAAGTAACACTAGAATCAACTGTCTCATTAAAAAAAAAAGTTCCCTACACTCACTTGGAGATTTTAAGAACTAAGTTTGTTTGTTACCAGTTGGCTATTAAAACAGATGATTTCACAACAGAAAATACAGTATGTATAGATCTGTGCTTCTATCTTTTATATAAAATTGTTGAAATTATTCTCCAAACAGAACTATGAGGCTCCTGGAAGGATTCTGATAGCATGGTCTGCAAGGCTGCAGCTTCTGTATCAAAATCCTTCCTTCTCTAAAGGATGGCCAATAGATGGCAATTTTAAATAAATGTTGTAATGTACTGGTATAGCAATGAACAGGTGAATGCAGTTGCTATTAGCTGTAAATGCCAAAGGCTTCAAGCCAAGTCACTCAGGCGAAGCTAAAGTAGAAAGATGAGATGGAGGTAGAGCACAGAAGTAGCTCCAATAGCACAAGGTCCCATCTTGCCTGTGAAGGCACCCACTGGGATTCACAGAGGTGGAAACAGAGAACTTTTCCCAGTGAACAAATCAGCAAATAGAAAAGACTGAAGGTTTAAATGAACATAGATGAGGGGGCAATATGATAGAAAATATAATTAAAAGATAAGCAAAGGGTTTCTAAATTCAAAGAGTTTACAACTTTATGTGGTTCTAAATTGTGCCACCCTCAACTAAAGACCTGTAGATCATTAAGGCCAGGTCTGTAGAACCTTCCACTCCACGTACCTACAAGCAGCCTAAAAAACAATAAACTAACATTTCTTTCTCCCCACTCCACAGTACCAGCAATAGAAACAGCACCAAGAGACAGCAGCATGTAGTCTCTAAAGCTGGAGTTCACCTTACTTAACACCAACTCCTCTCCTAAATGATGCAGCACAATTCACACATTCTGAGAAAAACTGAAACGTAATTAAGGATCTGGAAAAGTACATGAAAAATAAGAGAATTGAGATTAGAATACAAAGGCAATAGCACACAGAACAGACAATATCCAACTTTTAACCATCCCTTTCCATACTTGGAGAAGATGCAGAACCTGAAAGATGTCAAATTCAAAAGATTTTATCAGATCTTTCTCAGACAGTAGTTAACTTGCAAGTTTGCTTCTACAAAGAATCAAGACTTCCTCAGCTTCTCTCACTTTAGCATACATAGTTACAGTTGATATTCAATACAGAAGTATTTTTAAGTAATATGGGCTTTAACTCCTCATGCTTTGGATCTAACACTAAGCTTGTGCTACTGGATATCAGAAATAAGAATCCTTTACAGAGACTAACTGAACACCCAGTATTTTCTACCCTGGTCAGTAGCATGCAACTCCAATCTAAACAGGGCACCGTGAAAGGCCAACTACTTGACAGAGTTTGGTAGTTCCGAATGTTCTGAATGGTACATATTACATGTGAACACTAAATGAATCCTTTCCTCTAGCCCAGTAATTTCACATCACTCTCCTTTTAATCTTCTCTGGACCCTACTAGGATTTATAATTGAGACTACCTATATAGCTAATTGCCAGGGCTTAGTTGAATTTTTTTCTATCTGTAGCTCACCTAGGACCAGCACCATCCCATGCAGTTTCTTCCAATGACACCAATATTAAAATTCAGCAAGTGACCATTCTCTTTGCAAATACCTCAGATCTAATTTCTACTCTGTTCCAGAAGAATCAATTTATCATTTCAGAAAATGACTGAAGGGTCTTGGAAATAACTTTGAGACACAATGTCCATATTGTCCCTGTTTCAAAAAAACAGAAGTTCTGCAACTGTTGAGTTTCTGACTGTTTTATGTGTCTTAATGGCAAACGCCTTTGTAGATGTTTCAATAAAAAAATCTGTAATCCTTCCTTGAAGCCAGCGATTTTGTTATTTTTGTTGTTGTTCTTGCCTCCCCGACTTAACAACCACTTTTAGCCCCTTCACAGTCTTACAGGTAAACTTGCAGTTCTTCAATCAGTTTAATATAAAAGTAGTCAGTACTAGCAAGCTTCTGCTATTCTATATTCTCTCTCTGCTGTGCCCACTTCCCATCTCAAAATCTTTCTTGAAGTGACTGTGTCACTTGTGCTTGCAAATTGAAAGTGCCTAATTTCCAGCTGTTCCTTACAGCCCTACTATTCTGTCAAAACAAGAAATAAGCCAATTTGCTGATTTTCTGGCTCTAAGTATCAGCCAACTGAATGAAATGTCAGACAGTCTGCAACTAAGAACAGGATTAAAAGGAGTCAGGTGCACTAGTTGCAAAAATAAAGCTGCTAAAGTTAAACAATTAAACACAGTTCATTTTTTCTTATTTAATAAATTATATAAAAAAGTGAAACTTTTTTTTACACATTATTAAAAAACAGTTTCTTATCTAACTTCAGCAATAATACAAGCAAAAATGAAACCGATTTAGATTTTTGGGTGGACATTCCATATCCCATTTAAGTGGAGTCCAGTGCGCACAGCCTCACAAGTACTGATGACTTTTCACTTCCAGGGTTGGTCTTCTTTTGTCTTGTTCTGGTTCGGTTCCACAGATGACCTCACTGTTCACTGGGGAAAAAAAAACCCAAAACAAACAAAACAAACAAAAAACAAACCCATATTCCTTGGTTAACATTGAAAAAAACCAAAAAAATGTGACAAGTTTCAACACCTGTTCAAACCACAAGTACTTTTGTATCATCATACAAATATTCAATTAATTTTGTCACAGCAACAGTAACATGGCATTTTATCTTTAGCGTTGTAGAAAAAATGAAACCCGATAGTTTATGCACATAAACACACAAGAGTACACTTGACAAGAACACTTATGTGGTTTACATTTCACTTTTATTTAATCCTTAAAACTGCCCATATTGCAGCGGTTTTCTTGATGAAATATGGAACTGAGCAATTAATTCTACAAAATTATGGTAAAAACTTGCTCGTTTTTCTACCTTTATTGCTAAGAAACTTTACAGGTGCACAGTTTGTAAAAATAACCCTTTTAAGACTGAATGTATACACATGCTACAGGATTTAAAAAACTGACATTAGCATAGCACCTCCAGATGGGGCAAATGCAGTGCTGAACACAGACAAAATGTTTACGAAGTTAGAACTGCTTATTTATTTTACAGCTTCTAAAGAGAAGAAATTGTTCAGTCCTAAAAGGGTTAAGTAGAAACCCTAATATACTTCTTTTTCTAACAAAGCTGCCACTCAATCCCACAGTACAGTGCTTGAAAACAAAGTCAAAAGTCTGGCACAGGAAAGTATACACATTTGTTCAGTACTCATAAACACAGCTGCTTTTGAAAGAAAGTAAATAATATGGTTAATAATTGAAGAGCATCTTAGTTTCAAGATGAACATCTCTATGGAGTCATTTAATCCACAAGTGGGTAGCTTACTTCCAATAGATAATTTGATTCACTTGGCATTAATATTTTCTATATGGGGAATTCATCAATTCATGTCTTGAGTTAATGTCTTTTCAGGTAACCATTCTGTTTTTGTAAGTCTGTGCAATGAAAACAAGTACAGAATACCATTATTAACACAGTTGTGGGATACCCTCAGGGCAAATAATTAGGAAAAACATCAGCAGCAGATTATTAAAGACTATGCTAGTGTTGAATTCTGAAACGCAGTTCCAAACAACAGAAAACAAGAAAAGGCATAGCTAAATTAGAGCACTCACTTTGCTTTTTCTTCCTATAGTTGGAACTATAACAACATTCTGAACACAGACTCAATTTCTATGTATACAGAATTAACAGCAGACTTAACAGCTAGACTTGACAGTTACAAGAGTTTCATACTGAAACATTCTATAAGTAGTTTTATCAAAATCTTGAGATATTGTTAATATCATGAAAATTGATTAATAGCTCACAAGGCCAATATATGTAACAATATCACCCCACAGAAAAAAAGTTCAGGAAGATAATATATCTGAACAACTGGACGTATTAACAACAGTAAGGACCTGGAAGACCATTTCTGTACTACAGAATAACTACTGGCAACAAGAGAGCCACAAGCCAAATGAAAAAATGTCATTTAAAATGGTCATGTAAGCAGAATAGGCTCTTTTTTCACCCACTTGGCTGTAGTGTGTAGAACAGCAGATATTAGGCTAAATCTTTACAAGTCAAGGGATATTATATCTATTGGGCAAAATTACTGCACATAAAGAAACTGAATATAAAAAGTATTGCATTTATATGTAAAAAATTTAAAATAATGAGTATAAAAGCACGTGTCAAGTTCTGAAAAGCTATTTTAAATAGTCTTTGAAGGTTAAAAGGCTTGTTATGGTTTGCCTGCTGTGTGTCTATCATGGTTTCTTGAATACCCTCTAAATCTGATATATGTATGTTGCTTATTTCAACTCTCAGTCTAATTAATGATGAAAATCTGTGGCTCTTGAACTAAGCTGTACTGTAAGATATTTATGTGCTTCTAACAAAAACACTGTGAAACGATTCCTGCCACAACACAATAAACCAGAATTTTACAGCACGTACAAAGGTAAACAAATTTGCAAGTAAATGCCAGTAAACAGTTTAAAACAGAGATAAGGCCACAATGAATCCTGCCCTTGGTCACTGAAATGGAGATGAGGTGAGGCAGCATTCACCAGTGCTAGGAACCAGCATCGCGACTACGTCACGGGAACACGTTCGTAATACAGAGTAACAAGTATGAAGGCCTGTGGTAGAATACAAGCACATTTCAGGAGGATAGTGGCACTGATTTCACTATTTGCTAAATATGCATTTTAACCAATTTCTTCCTTTAAGCGCACACATACAACGGAGCACTAAAGCAAACAAATAGAATGGAGCGTCAGAGTACACAAATACGGTGCAGAGACGATGCCTTAAAATGGTGGTGGGTGTTGAAACTGGAGTAAGTGGTCAGAAATAAAAACCCTATGAAAATGGTCAATAGGTAAGCTTGCAAGCAATGCACTGTAGGAAACCACAGGTTCACATTTACACAGCAGCTGTGACTTTTGCTTCAGGGTATAGAAAAGGCTGGACACATCATGAAATTTGTATTTTGGCTTTTGAAGAGGAAGATCACACTGTCAGAACTTGTCCTACAAGTCTATGCCTAGCTCTGTGACTACAAATGAACTACTGGGGTATACTTTCAAACACAAAAGAAGCAGGCAGGTCTACAAGGAGGGACAAAACATGGTAAAGTCAAAAACAAATGCAACAACCAACAAAGTCAAAGTGCAAATGAGCCTTGAATTTATGCTGGAGAGAAGACTTGAATGTTGCACAAGCTGTTGGCAAGGAAAGGGAAACCCACAGGAAACAAGGATGGGAGGAGTTGACATCTTCATAGTGCTTTTATGATTTTCTATTTGCCCATTTCTAAGTAATAAAATTTACTTCTAGTTATTACTGTATGATCACTTCACAATGAAAGCACGTTCTCAATACAAGTGTTACACAAAAGTCTGGCCTAATTTACTGAACAGTAGGAAGAAAAACATGCTTGTTGTGATTCTCAAGTGATGAAGGGCATCACCTACCAATCCCATTTGTAGCACATACTTCTCATGGTACTTTAGTTACATGCCAACAAGACAGAAGACATGCTGCCAAATGAAGTTATTGGGAACATTCCACTTTTGAAATAAAACATTTAACTTACACTTAATACAAATTATGTACAAGATTAGAAAAACCTGAACAGATCCTGAAACATTTTCAGATGTAGTATGACTGAGCAAGGAAGAGGGGGAGTAACCCAGTAACAACCCTTCAAAAACACCAACATATGCCTGTGACATGAACAATCATTAATATGATTGCTTGAGATGCCACTTTTAGGAAAAAAACTCATGTAATGTTAGAACCTCATGAATTATCGCTATAAATACATATTTAAAAAAGAGAAACAGAAATAACTATTAACAATGAAAACAGAGCACTAAAGTTAACATACATTGCATGTATTGCAGGCAAGGCAGAGGCATTTTTTAAAGCTTTTGCACAGACTTCATATAATCTTAAAAAAAATATGCTGGCCTTTACAAGGTTCTACTTGCTGAAATAAAAACAATTTCAGTTCATAAAAAGTCACAAGACTTCAGTTTAAAAAAAGGAACAGTTCCAGCCACAGACCAAAAATATATATTTTTTTTTAAAACTGGAAGAGTATGGTAATTAGATTATACAAGCATGGTCAGGCTTGGAACCTGAATATACTTCAGAGCAAAAGCTCAGAGGAAAAAAAAATATAAACTATTTGGTAACAAAAGTGTACTATATGTTGTGATACAAAAAAGGTATGGTGAAAATGTACCTTTTATACTAAAGCTTATACAAGTTCCTTGGTCCATAAAAACTATGTTGTGTTCATGTTTTCTAGTTTGCTCAACATGTATCCCAGCCACATTTTTGTTTCTTGCCCACTAAAAAAAACACAGCTGAAAAATAGATTTTCAATAAAGTTCTTATGTTTCGGATGTTGGTTTTTTCTTTTTTTTTATTGTGGCTTCTGTTTTTAAGATCAGCACTTGCAGGTAACAAGGTTCAAATCATATCACCTAAAATGGAAAAGTGTTTTCCCATGAAACCACAAGAATTGTTCAGTTCTCTTGAATGTAGCACGAAAAGTCAATTAAAGTCCAGACAAACAACAGTAGTTAGGAAACTACAGTTGCTGTAGATGATGTGACATTGGTGGGGTTTGTGCTGACGCTTGTGTAACTTCCCTCGCTGTTTGTGTTTGTTTCACTGGAAGCCATGAGGCTTGAGTTGGCTCTGAGGATTGCTCCAGCAGCACTGCAGTGTGGCCGTGGCCCTGGTTCCGGTGTGTATGTAAAGGTAAGGCTGGTGGAGTAAATTATGCCATCGTTACGGACCAAAGTTACTGGAACCTGGACTGGCTGTCGGACCCACCTCCAACCCTCTCGAAATGCAGAAATGTCTGGAACAACACAAAGCATGCTCTCTGCACATCTGAAAAACAGGAGAGTCAACTGAGTACAACATACCTAAGTTGAAAGAATTCAATAGAACAGAACAGTTCAGTTGGAACAGACCTATAATATTCAACTAGTGCACACAATGACCACTTCAGGGCTGACCAAAAGTTACAATCATATTATTAAGGCCCAATGCGCTTTATTTGCTTAAATACAAAGAGGCTTGGGGCATCAACCACCTTTCTAGGAAGCCTGTTCTAGTGCCTGACCACCTTTCTCAGTAATGTTGCTCAGTGTCCAGTCTAAATCTTCCCCTGTGCAGCTTTGAACCATTCCCATGTGTCCTGGCACATGATAGCAGGAAGCAGAGCTCAGCACCTCCCTCTCCACTTTCCCCTCCTCAGGAAGCTGCAGAGAGCAGTGAGGACACCTCTCAGTCTCCTTTTCTCTAAACTAGACAAGCCTAAAAGTCCACAGCTGGACTCCTAAGGCGTTCCAGCCCTTCACCATCCTTGCTGCTCTTCTCTGGACATGTTCCAGTACCTGAACATCCTTCTTAAAACTGGGGAGCCCAGAACTGCACACAGTGTTCATGGTGAGGCTGCACCAGTGCAGACTGCAGTGGGATAGACACATCTTTAGACCAGCTAGATGCAATTGGGCCTCCCTGCTGCCAGGGCACATTGCTAACTCATCCTGAGCCTCTGGCAACCAGCACTCCCAGACCCCTTTCTGCAGTGCAGGAGAGTGTACACCTGAGTGTGTACACAAGTATACACTCTTCAAAGCACCCAGCAGAACATAAACACCATAAAAGTAATAGAAAATATTGTACCTGTACATGGTTTCAGCTTCCACATCCCCAAACCAGACACGTAAATTTGGAGTGAAGTTCTGTCCTGTAAGTTCCAACATTGCTACATCCCCACCACCATTCAACTGGAAACAGAGCGAATAGAAAAAGAAGAAAATCCCCCCCAAATATGTATTAATAAAAATAAACACTCACCCCTCAGGAAAAAACAAACAAACAAAAACCCCCACCAAACAAAAAAAGTCACAAACAAAACCTTCACAGGCCGGTAAGAACTTTAAACTGTGAAAAAGTGTTGTTTCTATCAGCTGGACAGAATTAAAACACACACACACAATCTACACTACTGAAGTATGAAGAAATAACACATCTAAAAGATACTGCCAATTAATATGATACTATGAACGAATTTCCAAGTCTTGATAATGGCCACTTAAAATAGATGTCAACAAGGCTTTGAAAACAGAGAACAAAACCTTTCAGAGAAGGTGTTACGGGAGCTTTAAGTTTTTCCTCTGCCAAATGCTGGGTTATTTTTAGTAAGGCTCTCTTTGATTTGTAATTGGCAAGAGTCAAAAACAATTTCTAAATAATCAAACAGAAGTCCTAAGGATATCACTACCATGGTATTTTCAGAAATAAAATTCATATTGTATACAACAATATTAGTATGAGTCCTATGATGGATAGGCTTGAATATTCTGAAATGTAAGTAAGAAAAATGATTACAACAAAGTACTTTTATTATTTCTAAAGCTATTAAGACTGTTTTCCTACAGTATTTCACAAGGGTATCATGAAGGTTAAATGAGTATGACAAAAATAGTCTCACACAAACCATTTATTAAAACAAACTACAAACTTACTTGAAGACTTTCTACAACAGGCACAGGTGTCACTGGAGCATGGACCGGACCCATCCCCTCATAAAATGTATATTCTGCTTTGTCTGTGCTAATGATTGTCCAAGAAGCTCCATCATTAATCATTTCTTTATTTGGTTCTTTTGGGCATGGAGTGGCCTTAGAGAGAAAGAAAAGTTTAAAATCTGATCTATAGACATGTTTGTCAAGTCACAGACCTAAAAACCAACTCAGCTAGTAATAATGCCTGTTATTTCAAAAACATGTTTCCTGATGTTTTTCTCTAAAAAATGACCTAGAGAAACACTCTTCACATTTCAGAAAAACTACTAGAAAACTAGTGCTTGTGAGAAGACCATAACTGTCACTTAGGACACTGTCACCTCTCCAACCTTATGTCTGAGTTTTATTTTAGTTCAACTCCCAAAGTTTTAATGGTATTCAACCGGCATTAAGAAAAAACTACAGCAACTAGAAGTAGCTATTTTAAAACAGATTTTTTACTAATGCGAAGTGTCTAAAACAGCTACAGATTGAATTGGAATACTTTTCATTAGTTAGAATTTTTATCTGGTCAAGATTTTATTTTCTTTTTAGAGTTCTTCACCCTCCACAAAAAGATGGAAAACACTAGTTTATATTTCAGTGTTTATGCAAAGACATAGCAGAGAAGCTGAAATGACAGCCTTACAAATTAGAATAATGGAATCATTTAATGGCTTGCATTGGAAGGGACCTCAAAGATCATCTAGAGTACCCCTTAAAAACTACTAAATTAGTATACAAATAAATACAGATAGATGCATAGAAAATACACAGACAAATATTTTTTATGGCAACAGAAACCTCTCTGAACAATTTCATCACCTAGCAACCCATAAGAAAATTGTGTATAGGGTAAACACTGGCACAGGAAAAAATGAGACTACAAATTCTAATAACTAGATTCTCTTTCCCTCCATTAAGCTGTAAGGATGTACTGTTATGTAACTGTAACCTTCACTGTTCCAAGTGGCAGATAAACTTCAACTAGCATGAACTGCCCAGATCATATGTTAAAAATCAAAGCTGCGTTTTCATGTGGACTCTTCATTCTGGTATATGATCATGAAAAAAGCCCTGAAAACAGCTCACAAAGGAAGTGTGTGACATGGACAGTAATTATAGATCTTTCCAAACTCAAGACACCCAAATGAAACTTCCATCAGAAATATATGCAGCTTCTGAATTACTAGCCCAGCTTAAAAAGAGAAGCCTTTCTATAGGAACTGTTGCATAGTATTTTGAAGCACCTTTCCTATAAGCTGATTGCAATTCTTGCTGGTGTGGAATGATAAACTTTGAGTCACAACAAGTGAAACCATGGATATGAAAAAATGAACAACCCTGTAAAAGATCCTTGACTGACTTTTTCAGATTTCCTAAATCCACGAAATGGAAGGCAAATGTCACAGAATTTGTTCTCAAAATCCTGTTACATCAAGAATCATTTCAGTAATGCATTACTCCTTCTGTTACAGAAATCCTCAGAAGATTTCAATTCCTCTTCAAGAGAAGCATTCTTCCTTGTCACTTCCAAATAGGGCTCCAGGGATATTTCTCACTCTTTCTTTCCTTTCTTTTTATAACCAAATTTTCTCAACAGGTGGCACTAGAAGATTAAAATGCCTTAACATCAGGCTTAGTACCTCATGTACTGTCTGGCTTCAACTAGAGACAGAAGTTACAACTCGGGATCCTAGGGTTGCCACTGATAGTTTTCTGAAACCACCACCCCAGTGTGTGGTGGCAGCTGTGAGGGATGACACAACGTTGGACACCATCAGAAAAAAGCACTGAGAACAAGCTATCTGGTATTACTTTGCCAGTGTAAATCCTGTTTGCCTAATTCTGTAATACTCAGTGCAGTTGTGGTTTCCCTGTCTAAAAAAAGTGTGGAGAAAAAACAAGAGAAGGAACAGAAAGGGCAACTAAAATCACCAAGAAGTGCTGAACTTATGAGAAGAAATTAAGAAGACTGTGATTTTCCAGTTAGGAGAGAAGAAATTAAGACGTTGATGGCTAAGTGAATGCAGGACTGTTGCTCACTAAATACTGCAAAACTGGAAGTAGGAATCACTCACAGAAATAGTTACATCATTCAGAACAAATACAGCAAACTTTTACTATACAGAGAACAGGAACCCTCTTGAACTTTCTGCCACAGATTACTGAAGAAAAGGAACATCTGCGCATTCTAAGGTAATCAAACTGATGTACACATCTACAAAATGACACTGAAAGACAAGAGTCAGGAACACAGCCTTTAACAATGCTTGGTACAAGAAGTGTGGATGCTGGCAGAGTACGACCACACTGGACTGCAAAACACAACCAGATCCCCCTGCTTTCTGTAAGCACCAACTCATACTGCTGCTGGTAGACTAGACACAGTCACGGACTATGCTCTGATCCAGTAAGGCATGACTGATATCCTTTCTACATGCTCCAAAATGCATGTCTTGAAAGAGAGATCTGGCTAGTACTTCAGCAACTGAATGTCAAGGTTCATGCTCACCTGCAGACTTTTTACTGCCTCTTTGCTTTAAGCCTCTATATAGGGCTATTTCCATTCACTCAAGAGAGACTTGTCATCCCAAAGTTTCAGGATTTTGGGGGGTTGCTATTGTAGTTCGGGTTTTTTGGATTCGTTTTTTTTCAACAGTGACCACACTTTGTCTAGATTCCTACCACAGGAACAGTATACACATGCTGTTTCCCAGGTCTTTGTCTTCTGATCCAAAACAAAAAACCCAGATAAAATAGGATTTCTCTCCCGACATTGGCAGAAAGAGTTTTGTGATTTCACCTACCAAAGTGTGGTAACAGCCTGCTGTGCAAGTTACCAGATTTTATTCAACAAGTATAAGCAGCGGGTATCTACTCCACTAAGAGAATTTAGGATAGGGGGTGTTCTTTTATCTAACTCCTACCCATGTGGAAAGTTGGAGCCCTTATCAGACTGGGCTCTATGAGTGCTGCTGAAACTGAAGAGTGGTAGGACATCCTCATAGTCCCACAGGCAATTCCAGGATGCTGAACTAAGGCAGCTGTCAGAGAAGCAGGAGTTGCTTCTTCATTCAGCACTTCCCATACAGTACTCTAAGAATGATTAAACAGCAGGCTGATCCTGAGTTATTTTAATTCACATTTCACAGCTTTCTCTTCTTAATCATAGTCCATTCTCCTTTGCAAGAAAATATATTGATAGATCTGTATTTCTGCTGTGTGTTGTGGGTAGAAACAATAGAGCTAGTCCCTTCTGAAGCACAGGTCATGAATATGTTTACTGAAATAGGAAGAAAGCTTCTCATATTCTCTTTCTATTGTCCCAATTCAGGACACAATTCAACCGAGTCTTTACCAAGCTTTCCTGTCCCTTCCCTTAAATTAACGGAAATCTTAAATGTTAGCTTCTAATTTCCTACCTCTACTTTTCTCACCCAAGAAGGTACAGCTGTTGTAAGAAGTCCTGAATCTTTCCCAAGCATGGCCATCTTCCCAGAGCACGGCATTAGCTCTCAACACCCTTTGTTATTTGAGCTGCCCTCAAAATATTTGAAGACAATTGCAGTACTTAGGCAGTCCTGAACTTGATCAAAGTTTTCACAGAGTCACAGAATATTCTGAGTTGGAAGTGACCCACAAGGGTTATCAAGTCCAACTCAAGTAAGGACTGAGCGTGTTCAGGGATTGAACCTACCACCTTGTTGCTTCTAGCACCATGCTCTGACCAGCTGAGCCAGTCTCAGGGTCCTTGTTGGTAAGGTAGGAATTACCATGCAAAACTGCTACAAGCATGCTAACCAAGAGACTAAAACCTGATGTTTTTCTCCACCTGCTGGAGAAAAAAATATTTCTGAGACAGTTATTTTCTTTACACACAAATCAAATTTCTGTGGCTTTTCAAGTACTGTGGGCAACTGACACAGCCATCTATCTTTACACTCTTAGCCAAGAGCACCACATGGCAGCTCTGCTGAGTTCATCATGAAACAAGACTACAATCAACTGTATCATTTCCTATGTGCTGTAACCTAGAAGGGGACACACAAATAAGTGGTGTAGCTCAACTGGCATATGCCAACATGTTAAGCTACAGTAACATGATCACATGCACAAGCTTCTAGTGTGTTTCCTTTTTTCTCCATTGGAGAAATCAGACTTCATTTTCCAGACAGACACTGAAGAAGATTAAGAGGAAAGAAAAACAGATTTGGAAAGGCACAAGACAACAATTTGCTGCTTTCCATCCTCTCTTTTCAAAACAAAGCATTAGACTCACATTCAAAATCTACAGCAAAAATGGCATTCATACATATTTTGGGGGTATTTGGGAAAACTTTGCAACTATGCTTCTTATCTATTGAATAGTTTAAAATAACTTACTTGAAATTGGATTATTCTCTCCTGGGAAAGGCACAAATACATTCTCTCAGTGTCTTTAAGGTAAAATGCACATTTATGGAGCTGTGATACTGGATCATCTGCATCCAATAATGCTGTTTGCTTATCTACTTTTCGAATTATCTGTGAATGAAAATTGTACATATATATTTAGAAAAATTGCTATACTTTATTACATGCATACAGTCAGTAAAGGAAGCGAAAAGTAAGTTTTTGTAACATTTCCATGCTTTCATTTTGATATCAACGTTAGGTTCATAATTCTTAATGCTTTTGAAACAAGAACACAACATCGAAGTGACACTCAGTACTCCTTCAATGTTCTCCATGCATATATATTTTATCTATTTTTCCTGAAGGAGCAGGGGAAAAAAAATGGAAGCTTCAGCAAAATCTACTTTTGTTTCATTTGCTGGTGTAAAAGAGCAGTTATTAATTATATTATCTTCAATTATTATTAATTACTATTCTTAGTAATTAATATGCTTCTACAGAAGCTTTCACCACTCATAGGATCAACAACATTCTGTGGCAAAATGTTTGCTGAAGGAGACTAATTAAAATAAGGATTAACTAAAGGTATTGAGATGTCCTTAAGTACAGTTTCAGAAACAACAATCATATCTTAACAGTAGCTGGTCATTAAATATTACTTAAAGACAACTGCAAAGAACAATTGTTCCTTACATCTGGCAGTTCAGATGAACTGAAAAAATATCTGCTGACTTAATTCAGAAATTTGTTTCTAAAAATCAAAAGCTATCCCCCTTAGAGAGTGAAAATCTGTAGCTTGTAATTTTAACTCAACTCCTAGAAAGAAGTTTAATACTTTATGCAACACTACTAGATGCAGCAGCCAAAGTGCCTGAATATTTCTAAGCTGACAATCAGAAAGCCAGCTATGTCCTCTGCAATATCTAATTATAATAAAGAGTATTATTAGCAAAAGAAATGTAAAGGTTAGCCTTTTTCTTCTAAGTTCTTTGCATTTGCTTATAAAACATCTGCAAGTTACCTTTTAACTGCATCACCTTCCATCAGTGCTGTAAGGCAGTATGACAAATGTTCCCCATGGCAAACAAAACAGGAACCTTTAGCCTAATTTGTTTTAATCTGTTTCTACTTACAAATAAGGTTTCTGGAATAAAAAATGATGGCATCTCCTTTCAGCAATAAAAAAGTATTAATATTAAGCCCATAAAAAAGTGACATCCTCTCACTGAATTTCCTGTGCTTGAACCATATCTGTAGTGTAACCAGTGTAAATGATTTTACTGTCAAACAAAATTTTCATTTTGTACCATTTACACAGAGCAGGCTATTATCTTTTTCTTTTAGCTAAATTTGGTATTGGGAGAGAATTTTGCATTACAGGCCTAGGAAAATTAGTCTGGGAAGGGGAATAAAAGCCTGACTGCAGGAAGTCTGTTTTTATACTGGTGCATTCTAAAGACTGCTTCTACCTAAACTGGAATTAGCAGAGCCTTGTATGCAACTTGAAACAGGCTGACAAACCACAATTGCACGAAAGATCCCATATGAAGCACTATTGATTATTAATCACATAAAATTCCACCTAAGCTGGCATTAAGTGCCTAAAACAGGAAAAAAAACCCTACAATTATACTTAACTGTATTTATGAAACCCATTACTGTGTATCCAGAAGAAATTTTTTTTTTGGTTCACAAACCTTAAGCTGGTTATTCCAAAGGCAATTCCCATGTTTCAGATTTAAACCAGTCAGTATTAATAAATATGAAAAAATGTTTTTGCAAGGTGGTACTAGTATAACATATCCTCAGGAGTACACAGAAGTGCTTTTAGATTCAAATCAGTCGAGCATTTTTAAAGCTGTGCTGGAACTCAACACATGGAAGAGTCCTACTGGCTGCAAATATTTTATTCACCTATTCAATATCAATATTTAAAGCATTTTGGAACAGAGAAATCTACAATTCTGTTTTTAAAATAGACAGATTAACCTATTTTGGCAGGCTTAAATTCTGAAAAATTCCCTATGCTTATTTCACAAGTTGTTCTTTGTTTACAGAAATAATCTGTAGATACAAAAATATGCTTTCATTGAAATAAATGCCATGTTTCTATATAAAACATTTATCACCCGAAGGCAACACACAAGGCCAAAAACTGTAAACACCGCAAACCCAACTATGGAATTACATTAAGTTGTCATCTATAAATTAATTACAGCATTGGAGAAAGGAAACTGTACCAGTCTCGGGAGTGCCATGCCAGTAACTGAGCATACAAGTTTGACAGTCTGCCCATAATGAATGTAGCCATCTCTCACTGTGAATTCTTCTCCTTCTGATTCATCATCATCCACTGCATGAAACAGGAATTTTCAGAATTACTTGTTTTAATCACCATTTTTCTTGATAGGAGAAAACTTGAAAATCACACTATTACATCAAAGATACACTCAGTAACAAAACAGGTCTGCATATGGGCAACTAACATGGAGGAAAAAATGCAGCATGTTTTTTTGTGAGGATGAAGGAAAGAGAGTGAAAAAAATACATAGATTTGCTTTTACTTACAGAGGTGAATGTAAAATGCTCCCCACTGTTGTGAACTGGCATGGAAATTACCACCTTCTACGTGCAAATATCTGGTGCTAACTGTTTGGGATCGAAGTCTATTAAATAGTGCCACTTTTGTCCCTGATGCAATACATACTGCAAGGAACACATACAGACTTAAGATTATAAAATTACTTCATTATTACATAGAAAAGTCACAAATAACAAACTGAAGAACACTTGAAATCAAGACATAATTATCAAATGTTGGTTAATTTAGAAAATATTTATATTTGTGACAGACCAAAAATAGTAATAAAATTTTGACTGCAATAACATACATAGCGGCTGTTCTCCAAAGGCATGCTAGCTCACAGAATTTTGCCACTTAGCCAAATTGGCCAGTGCTTGCCAGCTGAAAACTCCTTCTGTTCATAGTTCTCCAACAAATGATTTTTTAAGCAGAAGCTTTAGCTTGCCCTTGTGAAGTACTTAAGACAACTTTCAGCAATCATTTGAAGAATATTTGAAATATAAAGACAAAGTATTCTTACAAATCACAGGCAATTGAAAGGAAGACAGATGTAACTATGTCAAATTATAACCATGCAACTTGAAATGTTCTCTGATCTGAACTTACTTATCATTCAAGAGAGAAATGTAAAGTTTGCTTCCCTAAAAAAAAAACAGCAACTAAGATTTTGCCATCAGAAAGGGCATGTTGTTCTACTTGGTTCATATTTACTATTGAAGAATGCTTGGTTCACATTCACTGTCCATCAAAACTATCTGTCTGAATACAAATTCAAACAGTGCATACTCTGAGCCCACGGGCGTGAACTGCACAGCAACAGATTGCCTTTAGTCATGTGTCAAGCTAGCGGCCCCGAGATCCACATTCCATAGGTGAATGGGTTCCAGCCCAACACAGATGGAAGAGCCTTTTAAAGCACTAGTGAAGAGAGAGAGAAAAACAAAAAAAAAGGGTATCTCTTGAGGTGCTCCAGTGGTATGCAGGCAAAAAACTTCGGAGGAAAAGCAAAAACGTTCCCAATTATACATTAGCACCAGAGATATCATTAGTTGAAAAACTCGGTAAGCAAATAAATCTGGGTGAAGTATCACCATACAGATTTCTGAAACGACTGCTTAAAAGGAACCATGCAAAACAAAAATAAGAACAACATGAAAATGGCATGAGACAGTAAGAGGGTGGTTGTGATGTGACAAAGTGCAGTTTGGATAACATGATGCTACTTATTCATCACAATCTGAAAGCAATCTCTTTGATACTGATCAAATCATTCTAAGCACCAGATCATGGCAGTTAAAGAGATTCAAAAACTTAGAAAGCTGAGGTAGAACATTCTTCATACACTTGTCTACATGAATTCATTCCTCAGCATACATGGGGGTTTGGGTGGGTCTTTTATATTTAATAAATAATTAATTGTGCCTGCATAAAACTCAGTAGGGTAATCTATCTATATTGGAGTATTTTAAAATACACTGATGTGTAGAGTTCTGAAATACAGCAAAAAACCAGAAGTTGAAAATTTCATTGTATTTCCTTTGTAGTCAGACCTTAGAATACACAACAAAAAATTAACAGGAAACAAAATTAATTGCTACATAAAGAAAAAACTGAAATACTTACAGTCTGCATTTTTCAGTGACTGTTTCTTTTTAGAAGGTTTAGAGATGACTTTGATCCGTTTACTGAGGAACACACCAATGTCATCGCTATTGCCATAGAACATTTTTACCGATAACATGAAGTGCTTTCTCTTGTCTGAGTCTGATATGTATAATGTTTTGGCAGTGCAATAATTCTGTAGGTGAAAACATATTGTGGTTTACTCTTTGAAGTCAACCCAGTTCAAGAAACTATGCATATTTAATTATGACTAAAATAGGAAAACTGATGCAATCGTTTCCAAAACAGATGAGAACCTGTTTTTTCAATCTCTTCCATATGCACTTGTTTTATGACTACTGTTTAGCTTTGTGAAGTGTTACACCCTACCTCATTACTCTATGGTCATTCTAAAGACCCTTACCAGGAGACTGGAAAACATGACTGGAGACCATAACTGTGTCAAAGCCACCTCTGAAGGGTCAAGAGCACTACTAAAAATTACATTTGATTAGGGCTGTACAGACACTACACTGGGCATGCACAAGGGACCGACCGCCTGCGTAGAAAATGTGTTGAGCTAAACTTTTCTTGAAAGGATGGTAAATGATTGGGTTTTGAAACACAAGGAAGTTACTTTTGGCTACATGTTTATGCTACGTGACAACAGATTTTAAAAAAAAAGTCTCATAAGGAACTTCAATTATTCTTTTCCTATTTACCATATATGAAGCACTTCTGGTAGACCGTGCTGGAAATACTACATAGCTATAAAATACTGCTTAATAAAACAACCATGTAAAATGAACACTTTTGCTAGTAGTTCTATTCCAACTGTTTAAGTCATCACTAATAACTTTAAAAACATCTTGTAAGCAAATTACTGTAAAAAATAATCTACTAAATTTTTAAAGACGCAACTTCGATTGTATTCTTAGGCAAAGGGTCTTAAAGACTTTTAGCAGCAGATACTTTGATACTTCCTTGATAAGATTATCCAGTCATACAAACCAAGGAGGGAGACAGAGTTTGGACCAGAAACCATATTTTAGTTAGCCACTGATGCCTACCAAATGACCTGACAGTTTACTGAGTCTGCATCAACAACCTACGAATTAAAGGTTAGTATCTTGCTATGAACCTGTGAGCCACAACAAAATACTCAATTGTCCTAAATATTTTGAGGGATTTTGTTTCAAACCATTATGTAAGACTTAGAATGTAAGAAAAGGATTCAAAAATAAGAAAGGGCATTCCTTGAAATATACCCCATGTAGCTATAATACCCTTTGCAGTTATCTAACTGGTTTATTGCAGTTTTTCTACCTTTCCTTCCAAGTTCAGCTGCTGCATTTCTTGGTCACTATTTCCTATCCCAATAAAGGCGCAAGGTTGTGACTCCTGCTCAGTGCAACCATCCCGCTCCATTTGCTCTTTTTTTTTCTTCCATCCACTGCCCATGAGATACACACATGGAGGAGGACAAAAGAACCTGAAAATGAAGAACACGTTATGGAATTACACAGAGTTTTTTCCAGACAAACTGATGGGTACCGAAAGCTTTCACATTCGCACTTTGCACTTGAGTTTACACAGGCATGCCCTTGAAGATTTTCTAAAATGCAAATTAAAAAAAAAAAAAAAGAAAGAAAATGCAAGGACTATCAGCAGTAGATGCACTGTCACTGAGAATCTTTCCAGTTCAATATACATCAGGTAACAGTCTTCATATCTATAAAACACCTTACAAAGAGATTCTGAAAATAAGGAAAAAAAGCCTCAAACGTTATTATAGTCTTTTGCAGGTGGTTAACATGATGAAGCAATTAATACGCACAGACCAGTTCCACCAACTAATTAAATGGACAACTGCTGACTACAATTCCTAAGCATTTACAGTTTTGTCATAAGCAAGGACGGAGTTGATTCCATCCACACATAAATCTCTCTCCAGTCTTTAAATGGAATAGATAATTTTGTATCTTCATCAGTATGCATAAAAAATAAGGCCTGCTTTCAGCAGCACTGACTGTAGTCAGTCTAGATGCTACTTACAGCAGTATGTTCAAAATTAAATTCAGCCTTATAATACAATACATTGGTCTTGAAGTTTCTGCAAATTGTTAAAGCCCAAATCCTGAAAACGTTTGGTTTTAGTTAGCAAACAAGTTGCTGTGGTTTTATCATCATTTCACTACCCTCAAAGATAGGGTGAAATCAGTACCTCCAGATGTGAGGTAGCTAAGGAGGCATGTAAGGGAGTGGAACATGAAAAAGTATCCAATTACTTTATTTACTTCAATTTGGAGGGTAGTGTTATAACTTGGCACTTATACAACCCAATGAGAACTCCTACCTTACAGGTGAGGGTTTTCTGGCTTTGCTTGTTTGTTGATTTTTTTTGGAGTTGTTGGTTTGGGGTTGTTGTTTTGTTTGTTTGTGGCTTTTTTTTGGTTGTTTGTTTGTTTGTTTGTTTTAAATCGGGCTTGGAACAACTGAATTCTGGGCAAAGGGAACAGGCTCCACACTGGGGCAGCAGCCAGTTGTGCTGCCTCCAGGCTGCCACAATGGTGGGCAGGAGCTGGCAGGGCAGGGCAGGGCCATGAACTGAACTGTGGGCTCCAAGTCATGGAAAATGACCAGAGCACAAAATTATTCCCTTTCTGAAGTGTCTTTGAGTGTCTTGGGCAAGAGAGGTCATTGCCAGGTTACTGACTGCACTTGGTGATCTGAAAGGTCTTTTCCATCCTAAACGATTCTTACTTTTATTAAACACCATTAATGGAAGCTTTAGCATGAAAATCCAGTGCAAAATTCTTATTTCTCTTACCTATTCAGCATGATTATTTTTCAGCAAGATCACATTTATTTAACAGATATAAAATGTTTTTCTAAGTAACAGAATACTTAATAGATGCAACTGAAGTGCTGTTATTTATAGTAACATCATAATCAAAACCACATATATTAGGAATACATATAAATAAATCCAAGTATTTGTAGTATTTTTGGTTAATGAACACAAATTATGTATATTCTCTGTCACAGAAACAAATCACCAAATTTTAAGTCTTACTGCCATTTAAAATGTCTCAGTCATTATGAAAATGAACAAAAATTACTGCCTTCAGGCAAGAAACTCCTCAACCTTTCTTTCTTGACTATAAATCCACAGTCAAAAATTTTCACTTACATATGTTCTATTTACAACACAGCAAAACAGGTGTTATACCAATATGCATACAGCTGAAATATCTATGAACCTCTTTTAAAAGTATCATGGTCTGGTCTGAAAAAGGACCAGTTACAAAAGAGAATCTGTATAAAATATGTCACTATATGACATCAAAATTTCTGCATTTTTGAGCCATTCAAATGAATTTCTGAAGCTGATTCTACAGATTGCTTTTCAAACTTAATTCTAAACAAACAGAAACAAATACTATATTTCCTCTATTTTGATCATCCATTTCAGCAAAGCTTACTTATTTGCTCCTTCTGTTGCCTTCATATTGTTATGAAGCATAGAAATTTTGATAAAGAATCATGAATCAAGAGAAAGTCACTCGTAAAAGCAATCTATTCAAAGTTTAACACTTAGCATGTTTTCATGTGTTTACTGTATCAGCTTTAACTATTTGTATTTTATTTTGGGGGGTAATCATGGGTCATATAAAAGCTCTGGAATCTTTTTCTTCCAACTGAAAATGCAGGACAGAGAACCAAGGTGATAGGTAGAAACTTGACAATTTGCAAAGGAGGTATTTCCTCTTGGAATTGCCAACTTTAGAAACTACACAATAAACCCCCACAAAAATAAAATTTAACACTTTCACAGTAGCAGCACAAGCGAGTTTTTCCACCAGCCCAGCCACAAACAATAAAGGTGAAATTTATAGTCATCTGACATTATTATGGTTTACTGCAACTTAATTGATCTAAAAACAGATTCTATAATTTGAAAACCACTATGAACAGAGGAAGCAAAAATAAATATTATCAAACAGCACACAGTGCATCCCTTTTAGCTTACAATTACATCTTTTGCTTCTTATCTTCTGCTATCTGACCTGTGTTACAGCTTCCCTCATGAAGATGCTGCATAACGCACTAGGGGTATATTTAAGTACACCATCAGTTTGTTACATGCCAATTAAATCCTCTCCTTTATTACCATGCATTTTTGATCTGAAAACCAAGAAAGCATTTCTTACTTTTCAATTGCATTTATTTCAAACAGCACATGATATGACTTCATTTCTCTCAAATGTTTCTCTACCCTAAAGTAAAAGTTACCTTAAAAGGATTTCTGTTTGTTGAGAGAGACAGTGCAATGACAACGGTCAGGATCATAAAACTGATATTAATGCACAACATGTCTATTTACTTCCTAAACGATAAATTTCATTTTTATGCCCCCTATCACCTCACATCTATGTAAGTACCACAACTGTTATAAAAAAATTACTCTGAGTCTCATCTAATGGTAGCTGCAACTATCAGCATGTTTTAGGAAAACAGAAAACCAAATCAAAGAAATGACAACTTCAGCATTAACTGAGAAAACTTCTACTACAGACAATCACAATAAGGTTTTAAAAATTATAGACGCACATGCACACACACACACAAACACGTGTGGTGAGAAGGAGGCAGGAGGATAAACAGGACTCACATTTTTATTAGACTGGCAAGGGCAATGATGGTGCCCAAGTACTGCAGGAAGCAAAGCAGAGGCCTACACTATTTTCCATCCCAGATTAGGGAATCCTGGCAGTGGTCCTCTAAAACAGTATTTTTCAAGTGGGGGTTACGAACTGACTCCAATGTTAGAAAATGCAATTTTATGGGGAAGAAATTTTCAAATAACAGATGCATTTATTCATGAGTTGATCTTTTGAAAATGAACTGAGACTGCCAGAAAATGCACACTATGTATCTAGGCAGCTTCTGAACCCTCAAATTGAAATGACACTACAAGATCCTTTCAGTGTTAATGGATATATCCCACTAATTTTCTTTTCATCAGCTATAAGCTATTCCTGATGAAGTTATAAACAGATTAAAAATTACTGTCAACTTTTATTAACAGAGCAATGCTTTGCTAAAAAAACCCTTCAACCAAACAAAACCAAAACAAAACTCCAACAAATCCCTTCTATTTCAAATAATATTACATCATAAAGCACATAACATATTTACCTTCTTTCCTCATGGACTGTTTTGTATTTATCTTACTGGTTAAAAGATAAGAAAAAAAATCCCTAACTTTTTCCATATCCTTTCTCATTTCAGCTTTATTCTAAATCAAGATCTTTGAATAACTACAGCCACTAGATGGCAATGAAGACCTGCAAGAAACAAGGTGTAACCCATTGATGAAGAGAAAAACCAAAACAACTAAAGCACTCTTAAAATTAGAATGCAGAGAAAAACCTTTGAAAACTTACTGAACAAAGAAGAAACTTTTAAAGCTGACAAAATTTTAAGTTTGGTTAAAACTATGAACATGAACGAAGAGTCTGGACACTCACAATTTGAATGGGTTTTCTTTCTTACATACCTACCTTTTTCTCAGCCTTTAGGCATAGACAACTACAGTCTTGAGTCTTTTTAACTTCATATTTACAGTTCCACAAACTCATGTATAGAAGAAATTAGCTATGAATATTCTATCCAATACAGAAAAAGTGAGCCGGGTTTAGAACTTTAGGAACATTGCCCAGGACTCCTACAGACACTTGAGATAATCATCAAAGGAGAGAACAATATTCCTTCAGTCAATTCAAGCTAATCAATACAGAGAAAAAGTGGTACTTCAAGTAGAGAAGCTACTGTAACTGAACTTGCCAGGAAGCAAGGGCTTAAAGTAAAATAAGATCCGCTCATTTCATTTCTACCAAGCTCTGATGCACTCAGTGCTCTCCTCAAACCACAGTCTTCTGTCACAAAGGTTTGCTTTCACAAGTCATCCAAGTCATCCTTGTGTTCATCTTGTAGAAGTCTTTGCCTTGAGAATTCAGATGCTTCTACTAGCTAGTTATTTTATATCCAGAGTGACTCTAGAAGGGAAGTTTCTCATTTGTATCTGTTGGTCAATTCCAAGTGTTGGTCAATTACTCACATTTTTCTGAGAATGAAACTGCTCAGCAAGGAAGCTTCATAGGAGATGAGAGAACTAACAACATCCACTAAAGACCTCCATGTGACAACAAACAAATGAAAAACCATTAAGTACTACAGTGTTAAGGACAAAGCAGTGGAGCCACAGGGTAAGCTGTGAAAAAAGCTATGCTCTCAATAAAAAATTTTATCCAGAGGACAGGCACACTCAGTTTGGTGAAAGGAAGTCTTTGATCAGAAATTATAGGAGCTCCTTCTCTAACAGCTGTAAAACAAGATGCAGCTACAGCATTCTCATGCTAATCAGTAGTGATCATGTTTAACTCTGAATAGCACAATCAAAATACCAATCTGGCTCGCAGTCTTTAGATGAACTATGCCTTGGAATCCAAAACACTTTAGCCCTTTAAACTGCTGAATGTTCACACTGTACAGACTTTGAAGGAAGAAGTCTCAGTGAATGGTAAATATGGAAAAAAATACAAGAAGCATAAGCCAAACACCCACACTCATCAGGACTAAACAGCACCTGAGTCTCTATCAGCTGAATGCCTTTGAAAGGTAACTGTCATCCAACAGGAAACATCAGGCACAAAGTCTTCAATTCAACTAAAGCCCAACCTGAGCTTCTTACCTCATGGCTTCATTGTTAAGCTAAAACTCATTAACTTTGTGAAGCGCAAGGCTAGTATGAAGGGTTGACTCAAAAAAGTCAACTCCTTTCATTCCTGTTACTTAAAAGTATTGAAAACTCTCAAACTAACCTAGAAAGTCTGCATCCATGCACCTGGAATAGTGTTATTGTGATGCCTGTTTAAACGAGACCACACCATGTGAGATCTGCAACATCTACAGCGAGTTTCTACCAGAGTATTTCACCATGTAGTAACCCTCATCAAAACACTGAAAGGTAGTTATTGTGCTAACCTTTTAATTATGATGTGCAAAGTTTGTTAATGGCAAGTATTTTCTGTGACCTCGCTACAAGACTTAAATAAAGGCTGGAACAAGAGGTGGAAGCTTGTCTAGTTCTTTTTTAAAGTTCTATATTTACTTGAAAGAGATGTCAAATTTAAGAAAAATTTCCTTTTGTAACTTGAATTCCTCAGTACAAAAGTAATGCAAATTAAGTTATTTTTTAAGGTCCAAAAATTAACCAGATGATATTCATGCCATAATGAAACCCCATGAAAAACAGGGAATTTCTCCATAAAAATAGGTATGAAATACGTTTCTTTCTATGAAGAAGATGTATGCAAATCAACTCACTTCAGAAATGGTAGTAAATGTAAAAATGATGAAAAGTTGACTGTCTGGTTACATAAAGGAGCACTAAAACTTTACTAATTTTGCTTACTTCAGAAATATGAAGAAACAAAGGCCACAGTCTACTACAAATAGAGCAGTAACAATTTAAAAACTAAAAAAAAAAAGGAATATAATAATTCATCATTCAGTTTTACTAAGTACCTTAGGATAGACATGGATCCAAGGATCTAATAACTGGCACTTTCCTTTATGCTGGTAACAACAGGACATCATTACTGATGCTGACAATCTGGGAACTAGCAGAACAGTACTAGAGATAGTCTACACAGTATGTTAAAGCTTAAGAAGAACTAAAATACTTAAACTGAAAAAATGAAACCTTAGGATGCATAGGACAAGAGGGAACAGGCAGAAACTGATGCACAGAAGTTCCACTTGAACACAAGGAAGAACTGTTTTACTGTGCAGTGACCACACATAGAACAGGTTGCTCGGAGAGGTTGTGGTGTCTCCCTCACTGGAGACATTCAAGAACCATCTGGATGCAATCCTGTGCCACGTGTGCCACATGCTCTACATTGGACCAGATGTTCCCCTCTGGTTCAACCTGGTTGATTTGGTGACTGATTCCACACTTTCATTTCATACCCGTACCACAACAGCAATTATTTCAGCACCATACTATTTGATAATCAACAACCAACTATTTTAATTCCTGATCTTCTTCTGTAAAGCTCATAAGTTTTCTACACTCATTTATCATGCTTCCATTCTTAAAAAGGTGAATCTGAGATACCCTGCATGAACAAATACATCTGTGCTAAGATACTGAACTGCACTTCAGAAAGTGTGGTTAAAAGAATGCCTAATTCCAGTCAGCAATTGTTTCAAGCAGTTTACCAAACACTACCACTGCTTAGGTAAGGTATGTGCCACAGAAAAGCATCAGATGAAGTATACACACATATTCAAGTCAACAGGATTTTATGGCAATCCTATGAAAGGCACACAAGAGCTTTAAGAAACCATTATCAAATTGTCCTCCAGAATAATGATACACAGGGCAGCTTTGCAAAATGTTCCTTATGAACTGCTCTAGCCTCAGGAGGACAAAGTTACAGACACACTGTTTAGAAAGTTATTTTCTTACTTGTAGGCGCACCCCTCATTTTTGGGGAGTAATATACTTTAACTCAACTGTAGTGATGCAGCTCTTAACTATGCAACTCTTGAATGACAATATGATCTGGCAAAGTAACAATCAGAGGTTTCTATAGTGTCATGATATATCTTTTTGGCTGTTGAGTTTGCCACCAAGGGTTACAGTTATCATTTACTGCTAGTACAGCCTGGCATTGCAACCCTTTTGCATTTAAACATGGTAAAGAGCAAGAGGGCTGCACAGGCATACAGCAAATACACTTGTCTGCATTTGTGTCCTTCCTTCTTCACTGACTTCCCCCTAGATTCACATCAATAATTTCAGAAACACCTAAAAAGCACTTTGAGTAAACAATTCCATGGATGTGCAGAATGCGGACACTGCCCACAAGAACGGACCTGAGAAAGACAAGTACTCAGACACAGAATATTGAAAAACAGTTCAAAATACAGTCTGTATCTCTGATTCACAGACATCAGAAAGTGTGACTGAGACAGGTAACAACAGACTGAGAAATCTGCAGGTTTAATTATAACATTTGTGTTTTCTAACAGCCTTATACATAGATCAAATCTCTAATGTCAAAGCTATAAAAACATAATGATGCAACAGGACTTATGTGACAGTGGTAAAATAAAGGTTAAAATTTCAAAGCCATTAACGTGCTGAATATGTGGTCTTTTGTGGTGAACGAATAATAATACAAAAACTAACCAAATACTGTACTATCCTAGTGAAATGTCAGGTAGAAGAGCACCACTTACAATTGAAGTATGCTATGTTATATCATAAGAGGTCTAAAAACTCACATATGAAGGACCATTCTATTTGCTTCTACTAGTCATGCAGTAATAGCATCACACAGAGAAGACTGCAAGAGAAGACTGCATGAAAAGCACCTTTGACTAAAATGCAATTCATTCTCACATATTCCTGCAGATTCTGTGCCTTAGGAAAGTACCTATAATTGTAACATGTACTGTATTGATTTTTGCAAGGGAATATTTGTCATAAATACAGTCATGATTGACCTATCATTCTTTTCAAATTTATTACAGATGTGATTCAGAAACTTAGCTTACTGAGACTAGCAATTTCCCTTACATATTAATTTGAAAATATTCAGGAAAAAACTCCTTTATTCACCATTGACCACCTCATTTACTCCAAATTTAAAATGGAAAGTTTAAAATGAGAACAATTTTAGTCAATGGAAGAAAAGCTTTGCCCATAGATAGGGAACCTCCTGTTAGAAACAGGCATCACTCCACTGAATGCTATAGGTTTGCAGCACTTGTTACATAATTAAATGATTTAGAAGGAAGTATTTTATATTTCTTCAGACTACAGTGCAATGTGAGGAATTCTGCGAAGTGCTGTGCACCCAATCACACACTGTATTTCCTTAGTTCCCAGCTGTAGAGAGACTTCAGTACAGCATAAAACGTTACCTTTTTTCATTTCCATATGATTTCTGTGCAACTTTCGCATGGAGTATTAGCACTGTTTGGTCACCTCGCTCCTTCAGGTAATTTCGCATTGCTTCCCTAAAAATCAAAACACAACGTAAGCTTTGAAAGTTCTTTTGGTTTTGTTTACAACAAAACAAAGACAGCTTTAGGGAACAAAACCCAGGACCTGAAATTCCAAAAAGGCCACCATTAACAGGGTCAAGATGTGTTTGCTCACTGTTTAAGACAATTACATGGGAAAAAGAAGCAACTATCTTGCACAAAACTAGCAATATGGGGTCTGTGATTATTTACCATTACTACATATTCAAGAAAAAAAAAATGCTTGTGATACAAAATTATATCAATGCCAATAACTACACCATGTTTAAAGTCTTATTTCATTAAGCATCATGCCACAAATATCTGACTAGAACACATTTTATTAGTTAAATATTTTCTTCATGACCAATTTAGTATCTCATGATAATGACAAAATCGTTTAAGCTTTTAACGTAATCAGTGCAATGTTTATATCCAAGTTTTCTTTTGGTTTTGAAGATAAAGAAAAAGTTAAAATTTTCAGCATATTGTTTCACCTTGGTTTCTACAGAAAAGACCTGCTTCCTGCATACAATCAGGTAAAAAAATATTTAAAAAACTTTTTATTGTTCATCATCACTATAATTACAGATGTTATATAAATGCTGCAATTACCTCAAACACACCAACAACAATTCCTTGAGAGAAGCGAGAGAACAATAACACCCAGTCACTCTTCTGTATAATAATCTAACTGTTCATTAAGCAGCATACCAAATTCAACACCCTAGGGATCAGCTGTGCCAGAGTGCTGGCAGGAACACAAGTTCCTGAAGGAGCTTTTGTGGGTTGAACGCCCAGCAATGCACTCATCTTCAAAGTCATCTACCAGGGAAATAAATCATGAATTTTTCAGGAACTTATATGAAAAGATAAAACCCTACATAAGAAGGATTTTCCCTTTGGTTGTTTGGATTTTTGTCTTTTTTCTGTGAACTGCACCAACTACTGAATTCCCTTAGGACAGATCTAGAAAACCAAACATTTCTAGTGAAAAAATGACGGAAGACAGAAACCAATATTCTATTGACTAGACTTTTTCCAAAAGAAATCCCCACACAGAGTTTCACAAAGAAACGCAAGTAAATTGAACCAGGCTTGGGTAGAACAACAACAACTCAGCTTTGCTAATGATGTTTTGCAAAATCTTGTGTTTGTCATGCCTGCATAAAACATGATTAATGTCTAGTGATTAGTGTGCTGATTTTCTGTGTAAATAGCAGGATATAGGAATAGAGAATAGACTTGAATTGCTGTTTTAAATTCGGACTTATTATATGTATTTACATTTGACATTGGTAAAAATTATACTTATCTGTAAAAGTACAGCTGCAAGACCTGTTTCAAAGCCCACAGACTTATTTACAGCCATTTTAAAAGAATATATTTTAAACCCCAAAACATAATTCACTGTGAAATTATTATTACACGTTTCATTATGATACATATTAGCTGCATTTAAGCTGTTTAAAAACTTTTAATCTGACAATTTGAAATATTCTATGAAAAGTACCATCATACTAAATTAAGAACATCTGTCATATTAAAAACTTTTGACTTGACTATTATTAAAAAAACCACCCAAACCCAGCAACCCACACAGAAAACTGCTTGGTGCTATCTAATCTTTATTTAGCATTGTATGAGGAAGAAAATTTTTGTTTTCTACTGGCCTGTTTCTACAGTGGATTTGTACAATCCAAGCTCCTGTAAGAACTAGTGATGTTCCCCCTCCGATCCCTCCATACATGACATTTTTCATTATTCAATCCTAAAACTCTTCACATAGGTAGTAATATTATAGTTTACATCTAAAACCAACTAGCACAGTATGAACAGAGATGTGTTGTTCTGCTGGAACTTGCATGACAATGAACAGATTATTAGTCAAACCAGACTGCTTGTAAACAAAAAACCCACAGCAATTTTCCAATAATTGAACTAAATGCTTGTAAGGGTTTACAGATACATTTTCAGCATTACATAAACAAATCAATCTTAAAAATTTATGTGACAGTTGTTCCATTTCAGCAGTTTACTCTTCAGAGGAAAGTTAGGTTGTTTCTTTCCAGCCTCTATCATCACAGGAAAGGTTTGCAAACTGCGACTTTGAAGGATGGCTGGCACTTCTCAGATGCCCACCCTGCATTCAGGAAAGAGCAACGAGCATACCTAATAGCTAAAATCCTGCACATGAAATTTAGAGTAATTATAGTAAATAGAAAACTTAGTTAAAAGCTCTCACTGCATAGTCATTTCTTTTTTTGTTGCTCTTTTTAAATCATAGAAGATACATTCTACTTTTGTTAATTTTTTTTTAAATGAAAGAAGATAAATTCTATGAGTAACTTCAGGGTTATAGTAACAGGTGTTACTACTCAAGATGGAAAGCAGCTCATTACTTAAAACATAGTATCTTCAAATATCCCTGAAGACTGGCAGGTGAACAAGAAACTGCCTTGATTGTTCAATTACTTGAAAGTCAGTACGGATCAATCTTGCATTGAAATGAATTTACTTTTACTCAAGAAACAAATCAGCTCATTCCTGAAAACTTAAAAATAAGCAGATCCACATACTGAATAATCTACAGTAACTGATACAATTTCTAAAAATGCATTTTGAGTTTCGTATTAAAAATAAGCCACTCTGTTAAAAATGGTACTTCTGGCTGCTAATTGCATATATAAATAAAAAACTTTGATATTTAAAATTGTAGGGTTAGCAACCCACAAGTTTTTAACTTAATTTTTCTGAGATTGAAAAGAGTAACTTCAGAAAATTGTTAAATACAGAGTTTCTTTAATGCTTACCTTGTAAGCCGTTTCGGTTGAGGTCGCTCTCCAAATTTCCTGAAAAAAGAAGTAGTTGCTAATTTAAAACAAAAGTGTTTAGTCATAATTTTACAGTAAGATACTATCCCGATTTCACAGTTTTTGAATTTGTATTTGAATTTGATGTCTTGTCTTTGTAATTTCCTGGATAAGATCACTATTAAGGTATTAATCACCTCCTTGCAACAGCTCTTCCCACAACAGCAGGGTTTTTTTTTTTTAACTAGGTAACTTTCTTTGCTGAGGTCACATTTGCTCTCAGAATCACTTTTGAAAAGTTCAGACATCATAAAAATGTAAAGAAGCAGAAGATCTTTCTTATGGAAGTGACCAGCAGTGCCAACAACAAGCAGTTACTATAAACATACAGAAATTAACAGACATATCTGTGTTGACAGATCAGTGAATGCTTTCCACCAGGACAATTTCTCAAAAATCTGTTTTTCCTTCACGACTTCTTACAAAAAGGATGACAACATTTTCATACATGCCAGTACAGAATTACAGGAAAAATCTCTCCTATGGAATGCAGCCAAGCTTGATCCATAAATAGCCTGCAATACACTCAACATTTTTTCACCATAAAGTGTTTTGAGACAGCTGTACTTCTTTCAGAGCTTCAACACCATTCTTGAGAGAGAGAGAGAGAGAACACTCTTTACACTAGGCTAAGACTTTCCACGAAAGTCTTTACTTACATAAGACACCAAATTAACACACAGCAGATACATTTACATTACCAAAAACATCCTCAGATTAAACCAAAATGGTCAGGTAAAAGATCCGAAAAAAGGAAGGCTGCACCCAGCAATGTACATCTGCTAAACCTGGTGAGGAAGTGTAACCACAAGCTAAAATGATGACAAAGTTAGGGGAAAAAACCCCAATAAACCCACAACACAAAAACAAAACATAACAAAAAGGCAGGCTTAACACCTTTTTGCCTAAAAATAAACAGAGACATAAGAGACTCTGCTTTTGCTGCCAGTGTTCATAAATATCTCTGTGACTTGCCAAGTTCATTTTGTAAGTGGGCATAGCTTTCCCTTTATGCTTCCTGGATAGGGAAAAGAACCCTTTCCTACTATTGTCCTACGAAAGTGTTGGAAGCTCCCTAGGACAAGAACTTGATCATTAAGTGATGTGACAAGAAATTCCCCTGTTCGTGCAATGGATATGTCCTGGACTCTACAGCAACTGGTGGTGGAATGATTTCATACATTCCAATTAAATTTCAGTAATCCTAGAAATGTACAAATATGTAACTATTATTTACATAGTTGAGCACAATAGCACTCCCCTGACAGGGCACTGACAACATTCAACAAATTTTAAAGTTATTTTTCAAGACTTGAGAAATACATCTCCTAAATTACTGGCAGTCCACATAGAGGAACTGAATAAATGACATGAGGCCAAATTTTCTTTTCAGCTTAAACAATGAAATAAAAATTTATTTTTCCAACCAGACATAAGTTACCTTCATGCTTTACTTCATTGTTGTTCGTATACAGTTCACTTCTCTGTCTTTATTTTAATTTTAAACGAAACAATGAAACTAGAATTCTTGCTGTGAGATTTGTTTTTTTATATATTTTATATTTTGAGGTCTACTGGACACAAACTTAATTTATATTTTTCTCTGTGGTATGCATCAATGCATTGTCATACCTGTAGTGCAGAAAAGATACCTAGAAAACCCAAACAGCTTTGCAGTTTGGCAGCAGGAAAGTTATATCCAAAGCCTTTCTGCTTCTAACACTAATCTTTTCAGGATCTGCCTAGCTTGACCCCCTGAGCACACAGTGTGCCTCTGATTTTCCCTGGATAACAGTGTGAGTAGGTGTGCATCCCAATTCCCCCATACTGTCTGTGTAGTTGCTGGTCTTCCCTGAAGACCGAGGTTCATCCCATTTGACAGGGGGCTCGACTGTCTGTGACTCTTTGACTAGACAACAGATTACCTTTAAGCAATACCCTACAAACAACATCCCTATGGATTAGCACCCTGCTTTTTAGCAGAACTACTGTCTTTGTTTGAAACCCTCTACACATTTCAATTCACCAGAAGAAAAACTAAGAGGTGCTTAACTTGGAGCAAAGAAGGAATTATGCACACAACACTTACTACCTGTACTGTGGCCAACAGATCCAATCCAAGATGAGGACCCTAGCACACCAGAAACTGCATTAATACAAAAAACCCCCTTATAGATAAAACCTCACACTGTCGTAAGGCAACACATACCCTTGCAGAACTCAAGTGCAGCAGGTACATTCCCCTTGCACATACACTTAATTACTAAAAAGAGTTTTATTAACAAGAAATCTACACAACACAGTTGGAATTACTGAAAGAAATTAATTCCATCTTTTCCTTTAGTCAAATCCTGAACATACAACACAGGAGAAAAGTACCAAAATCCCCATTCTTCAGAATCAGAGCTAAAGCACTGAGTCACTCTGGAGATGCACAGGGCAAACTCCGATCTGATGCTCAGTGTAGTACCTCTCTAACTCATATACCAGCCTTCCACAGCCTCCTCCACACAAAATGAAGTTATTTATGTCACTGTAATCAACTTGTGAACACACCTAAATGCTACACTTAGCAAACACGAACCTTTCAAAGACATGATGTAAACTGGGTAAACTTTTTCTTATTCTTTCAATATACATTAGAGAGAGGTAGAACAGGAGGAAATTGCATCTTGGTATTTACTTTAAGTCCCATTTTAACTGTTTCTAAATTAAATTTAGCTACTTTTCCCCAATGTTATCTTGACAGATGACTGATGGTTATGTACCCTAGCCATGGTGTAAATGAACAGCATTTTCCTGCATCATCACAAAATCATTTCAAATATCCCATAAATATTCACCTCTCTAGCTCAAAAGCAATAGTTAAAGAAGTTAGAATTCAAAATGATTAAGAATGAAGCAGGAAATGGAAACATCACCATGTCAAGGCATTATTCTGCCACATCCTCACAATTCTGAAAATTTGCAGCAGTGGAAAAAAGCTATCTCAGAGTAATAAAAGTTAGCATGAAAGTCTGTATGAATAATCAACAGTTTTTGTATGCAATTGGCTAAAACTCCAGATTTCAGTGACAAAGAAAGCAGGAAAGAAAAGTGACAAACAGATGCAAAGACATAAGAGACTGATAAAAGATATGCAAAATGTAGAAAGGACAGTTATTCTCTGATGTCTCACAAACACAGGAATTGGGAGATACATCCAATATATCAAAAATTTAATTTTAGACTAATTTTTTCCTTGCTCTACAAACATGAAACTAAGTTGTGAAACATATTGTTAGAGAATATTGTGGAGGCTGAAAGCAGAAGTGGGCTCAAAAGATTAAACAGAAGTCTGATACAGAAATCAATTAGATTCTATTAAGAATAATGACCTATTTTTTACAACCTTGTTCTCAGGAAAACCTGAACTATGTTCTACCAGCAGCAAAGAAAATAGTATGAGTTAAAAAAACCCAAACCAGTCTATATTTACCCCTTTTTTCCTATTCTTTCCTTATTCATCCATTACTGATGACTAGCAGGCGTGGACCAGTATGTATTCACCTATGAACCAGATGTATTCCAAAGCAGCAACTGCATCCAGGATGCCAGATTTTCAGTCACACTACAAAACTCAAATATACAAACAAGACACAGGAAGTTTTTAAAAAAGTATCACATGTATTTCATTTAATGGTTCATCTGGTTTACTTTTTCCATATGTTTGCAAACTGATGCAGAGATATGTATTGACAATACAACCTGAAGGACAGAAACTATCAGCAACTACTACACAGAAGAAAAGACTAAGAAACTTTTTAAGTTTTCTGATGTTGAGACAGACAAAAATGCAAGAAACACATTATGGTTTTGTACTAAAAGACATCCACTGCATAAGCTGTGATCATTGCTATTTCAAACTTTCATATTTGACTGGTATGTTGAGAAATGAGCCAGTTCAGACATTACAAGGTTACCTGACAGATACGACAGTCTGCAACACTTTTCTTGTGTAGATTTTTCACTGGATTTCACTATTCCAAAATTTCTTTATATATTCAGTATTTCTATTTCTCCTTTCTTTCATCTTGAAAATAAACAGATTGATGAATAATAAAAATGTACAGGAGAGGAAAATAAAAATGTATCGTAGTTCTATTCTTACAGTGGTTATTAGACAAGATAAATATACGTAATTAGAAGTCCTAATTTCAGGTTATGTATCATTATATCTGAATGTTTACCAAGTTGCTTTAATTTCCTGAGTTTTTAAAATGTTACTATCCAAGACTGAGTGCTCTTTCAGGTGTCCTGTATTGGGATTCTAGACATCCAGTCAAGTTGCTGTTTCATTCACATCAGTTCAAGCTGTACTCTGTTAGTACACCCTAACACACTGTACTGGAAACATGAGTGAGAGCATTAGTCACACCATAATCACTTGCTACTGGAGCAAGTTATACTTGTCCTAATAATTCTTTTCCCAGTCCTGCTTTTTTTTCCCCAACCACCAGTTAGTATTCTATTATTTCCTGTGTTTTGTCTTCTGATACTTTGCATAAATGAATTTCACTTCCACACTTTGCACTGTAGGCATAACTCCTTCTTCAGTACCATGTCCCAGATCATTCTTTTCAAGTCCATACTTTTCATTAAGCAAGTTCCAGTTTGCCATTTAAAATTCTTTTCCCCATTCACACAAATGGAAGGAAACATTCTTTTTCCTTTTATCTCTTTACTGCCCTTCAAGTAAGTATGGAAGTTAAGTGAACTAACACTAATCTCATCAGTACAGTAGATAGTTTTACTCAAACTTTTAATATTCCCAGGTTAGGTAAACACAGGCACAATATACAGGGTAAGTTTCAAATGTTTTCAGACAATACAGAATGTGAAATCCTATGTAGAATTCCTAGCTCAGATACAATATGAACTATAATTTTCTGTGGCTGCAGGAATATGAATTTACACTATTTTCAGCATCAGGAGCACAAAGACATACACGAAGAAAATCGATCAGCAGTTGTATGCATTTACTAAACATGCCAGACTTTCTTTTTGTTTCATACTCTTATTTTCTGGACATAACTGTTTTGGCTCACTTTTTTTATTCAATGGTTCTATGTGTCAAGTCAACTTGGAAAAATGGAAATGAATGGAAAATAAATGAAAATTAACCAAAACAGTTCTGTCATTTACAAGAAAAAAATTATTAAAAAAATTTCTACAAAAATCACATGCTATCCCATCTTCAACTCTGACTGAAGATCTATGGTCACTGAACAGAGCTCTAGCATCCTCCTGCCTGGAATATGAACTTCAAATTTTTCCGGTACTGGTCTTCAGCCAAGAACATCATTTTAACAGTCCCTGACAAAGACCATTCAACCTTTACGTACTGAGCACAGAAGCCTTAAAAAAATATTTCCACAACACACAAATAGAGACAAACTTCAGCAATTAGGTATTGTATCTTCACTTGGCCTATGGACTGACACAATTTTTGGCATCCAGTAAGAATAGCATGGATCTTTCTGTAAATGGTCTCCAGAGAAGCAAAAAGCAAAAGGGAGTTGTCAAATTTGACTACAGCAGAAACAACAGCTGAGCAGAAAGCAAGTGTGTTGGAGAGGCCAACATGGGGGAGCAGCAGAAACAGTGCAGACTAGGAATGGGAAGACATGAGCTGCGAACTAAGACTTGCTAAATGAAAAACATGGACCTGAGACCACTATGGGAAATGGGGCACCAGAAAAATATGTGGCAAGGCAAAACATTCAAATTTAACTCCAGAATATACAAAATGTCGTAAAAATACACTACAGTTACTGTTTTCAGCGTCAATTCTTTTTGTGACAGAAGTTTCCCTGGCGTCTTAAAAATTTCAACACTGAAAATAAAAGCAAATACTTTCCTTACACTGAAAAATCCAAAAGCATAGTATCCAAAACCAGGCTGTCCAGAAAGCTGGTAGATGCCCCATCCTTGGAAACATTCATTGGACAGGGTTCTGAGTAACCTGATCTAACTGAAGATGTCCCTGCTCGTTGCAGGGCATTTGGATTGCATGACCTTTAGAGGTGCCTTTCAAAACAAATATCCATGTGTTGAGATCTCTTTTTCCTTTCTGCCTTACACAAGAATGAAGAGATCATGTGGGGCTTTGTTGCCCATAGGTAATCAAACCATACAGGTGTGTGTTTGCCCCTCGCCATCAGAAGGGTGAAGAGAAAAACATGAATAAAGAGCAAGAAAACTTGTATGTTGAGATAATAAAATTGTTTAACATACAAAGCAGAAGTGGAAGTAGAGAAAAACAAAGTGAAACAGGCCACTCACCACCACCCATGATCGATACCAAGCCACTTCCTAAGCAAAAACTGGGTAACCTCTCTAAATCCCACTGCCCTCCAGTTTATTGTTGAGCATGACATTATATGGCATGGAATATCTCTGTAGTTTGTTTGGGTCACCTGCCTGGTTGTATCCCTCCCAATATCTTGTATCCCCCTTAATCACTGTCGGGGAACAGACACCAGGCAGAGTGAGAAAGAGAGAAGGCCTTGATGCTGTGCAAATACTGTTCAGAAAGAGCTAAAATATCAGTGTATTATCAACACTGTTCTGGTCACAAGGAACACAGTACCGTAACAGCTGCTATGAAGAAAATTAACTCTGTCCCACCCAGACACAGTACAATGAGAAAAGAAAAATGGATGCTTTCTGCATGGGAAACAAATACCAGATTTTAAAAAGGCACAGAGTGCCTGTTCATTGGAAAAGTTTCACTCCCAAACATCTGACTGCCAGATAATTTCCAACTGGATCTACTCACTCACTGGTGCTTTAGACTGATGTAGCAAAGGCCTAACGTCATTCCTGAACAGCAAACTCAATTCTTTATTAGTCCTGTTATATCACAGTACATATCACAGTATTTGCTGCAGAACATCAGAAGAACTCTTTAACAGGCTACAATTGATGACTATAATACTTCTGTATGGATTTTGGAAAAAATCCCCAGATACAAGTATCACAAAGAAACTGCCCTGGAAGGAACTTACCTCACACTGTTCAGTTTAATGTTTTCAGTTCCACCTCCCAGAGCACAAATGTCTCAACATAGTCATAAAAAAGATATGGCAATCACTAATTTAAGGCAGTATAAGACCCAGAGTATTAAACATAGAAATTAAATACAGAATAGAGTGAGTAAGGAAAGTTTTTACTTCCTCAGAGGAGATCCAAGGTAAACAATGCTTGAACCAGGAGGAGTCTAATAAAAAACACCAGATTTTTATATAGTCTCTGGCAACATCTCAGAATACATTATATTCATAAAGAAAGAATGCAAGAAAATCCAACTTCTGCTCTCCAACAATATGAAGTGACAATGAAGTTTGGTGAGTGGCTCCAGTTAAGTCCCAACATTTCTAATACCTATCAAATAGCTGGTATCCCACAAACCATTACGTGTGATGGGACTGTGGAAGAAGTAATACTGCCATTTCAACTACTCTTAAGTGCATTTCAGCCAGGAGTGCAGCAAAAGAAATTCCTGTGCTTCACTTAACTCCAGTCCCAAAAAAAGCATCAGCTGTCAGGTGCAACCTTTTCCTACACCTCTTATAATGCCATGTAGCTTGTGAACGAACAAGAAGAGTTCATGACTCGACAGTCAGACAAAAGCCTTCTAAAGAAAGAAACGAAAATAAGAGAAGTAATTTACAGGTACTGTTTATCATTCTCCCTCAGCTTTAAAACAACTACTATATATTTGGAAAGCTAGAAAGTCTGTCAAAGGTTCATTCAGCTCTTCGCACCAGACAACCAGACCCTTGTGGTAACAGGCTCTATGACTTTCTACCATGAGAAAAGAAAATACTTCTCAAAGAGTTAATTTCAAGTTGCTTTGTGAACCGTTACCACAAACTCACTATACTACAAGCTCACCAGTATGGGATCTCAAGGGTTTACTTAGCCTGCTGAGGTTATTTAAGATGCAGGATAGTGAAATACTCGGGTAAGTTTGAGGATCAATATAAAAGTATTCCTTTTTCAGTCACTAACAGAGACATCATCTGAAAAAAAAAAGCTGAAAGAGATGAATTTAAGTAGCATGCTGGAACTTTGTCTTTTTCTTTTAATTGTCTAGCCTCTGCCCATTTCCAGCTTCAATTTGCTTACCACAGACAAATTAGTGAAGAACTGAAGAAGCATTGAGAGAAGTTCATATTTATGGACTTTTAACAGGCTTGAAATTATCAAAGCCAACATAAGCAACAGTGCCCACGTACAGGGCACGCTGATTAATTCTCAGGAGCAATCTCTTAATCTGGCATTTGCTAGAAACACTTCCTTTGGATTAAACAGCATACTACAACCTACATGGTAAGACTCAGCCACTCCACATCAGACTTGTTTTGGTTTTGCAGATTTCTACATTTAAGATGACAAGTTACATCAGCTGCAAAAGCAGGTGTACATTTTAAAACACAGGATATTCTATTAATGTAGGTATACTTTTCTGTGCACAGATTTCAGTGAAGACAAGATGTAAATACTGAAAATATTTCTGTGCATTCACCTACACAACCATAGTCTATCACAAACATCTTAGAACACAACTCCCAAGGGAAATGCTCATCAGTCACTAGAAAATATTTTCCCACCTGGTGGTTTCACAGACCCAAAGAGAATTCCTACGTATGAAAAAAAAGGACCATTTATGATCCAGCATGAGCTGGCATATAAAGACCACCACATTTCATACAGTGGTTGGATTCACAGCACTTTAAACATGTTTCCTGTTGGAGATAACTGCTGGATTTGATTTCTATAAGTGGAACTTATTCCACACTGATATTCTTTATTTTCAAATGAATCTGAAAATAGCGCACTGTTATGATTTGTCAATGCTAAAAATGCAGAGCTCAAAAAAGTTTATGATATACAGGTTTAACACATAATTAAAAAGTCAAAACACCTCAAGGACATAATTTCTAAGATATTAATGCAAAAGACATATAATTGTATATAAGAATTCAGTTAACATGGAAGAAAACACAAGCAATTACCTATGCTCAAACACAACACTTCACACAGATCTTTTCCATGGATGAAGATATTAAATAAATGAACCATACTAATGGGTAAAACAAAGCCTTCAGAAGGAAAATTTAATCTTCTCCAAAACAAAAATGGGTAAAATATACACAAGTCTGATTATGGGAAACAGAAACAGTTGTACTACCAGTAACATCCAGCACTAAACAACCTCCACACTGAAAAAACAAACTAAAGAACTAAAATAAACAAGCTTATATTGGCAAAAGAAAGGATAGATGATTAAGTAATTCTTACCCACTCTATACTCCACAGCCTACAGTGCCACACAATCTCCATTCTTCACAAATTTCTGAGCAGATGAACATTTCTCAGGCAACACCCGCCCTATGTCCCACAAGTTTTTTGGGGTTTTGCCCTCCACAGATTTTTGCAGGTTGCTGTAACTTAATACCATACAATCTAATGTGAAACAGCATACCCTGAGCTCCTAACTATCTGCACAGCACCACAGAGTAAGGAGTCTTTAAATCCTTAGACTACTCACACCCTAAATACTCTCCTGTCTTGTTCTTTTATAATATCACACAGCTGAGGTACAGAAACTGCTGAAGAAATGACACCTATCTCCCCCTTTTGCTCCGTCCAGACACAACCATGTTCATAAGTGTGATCCTCCCAAGGCTGATGAAGTCAATGAACTGACTGACAGCTTCCAGCTCACCCATCACAGGCTGGTTCATCCTTCAGGATGAACACACGCACTAACAGAGTCACACGTAGTCATCAACTCACTCTCACTTTTGCCTGCCAGCAGCACTTTGGCCCTGATTCTCATTAGGGTGTCTACTGTAACAAATATACTGTAACAAATATTGCTATAAAGACTTTGTCCTGAGGGTTAGAGTTGAATTAAAAGCTAACCCATTTTTAAAAATGAATACCATTTTTATATTCACATACAAAGAATCAATCTCAGCCAACTTGCTTTGAAACACTACTGACACGAGGTACCTTCTTTCTTACTCATCCTACAAAAGGAGAAAAAATTAATTAAAACCCCACCAATCAAGAATGTCTAACAGACATGAACAATGGATTCCTACTACTCCTAAAGTCCCTTTCTCCTCTGTAAAGAGTGAATGATGGGTGGTCCAACTGCACTGTGACTCTTTGGAAGTAGGGGGCACAGCAGCCCCTGAAAATCACAAAACCAAAAAGTTTTTGATCAATACATGAAACATTCCCCCTCTTCAACAACAACAATAAAAAAAAGACCCACCTGCTCCAGGGTGAATGCCACCAACCATGCACTATCACATCTTTGTACTGCATGATTCTGTACTGCCCCCAACTACACTTAAAGAATTTAAATCCTCCGACACAGGGAGCATGTTACGTGTTTGAAACAAGTCTTCCACTCTACAGCACTGTACACACTTCTGGCACTATATCAAATAATACCGACAAAAATACAATAGAAAAAGCTCTGCTTCATTTAGTCACGCCCTCTCACTGCAAGTCACTGGTTCAATTAGAAACTCCCTCTCCCTTTTCTGACCTGCTTTCATCCTCCCACATTGCTTTCATTATTGTCCTCTCTTTTCCAATCCCCATAAAATCACAGAACCACAGCTGCAATTTAAATAAAGCTTGCACTGTATCAGTAAGCAGGCTCACTTTTAAACAACTTACAGAAAGTAAACAAATTCACTTCTTCATAGCAGTCTACCTACGTTTGGAAAAAACTGCATGCAGTAATCACTATAGCTGTATATGACTCTAAAAGTCGAAGGTCTTGTCCAAACAGGCCATAATTTTAATCAAGACGGCATTCACACAACTCTGCCACACTAAGTGAGGCAAGGAAGTCAGTAATGATAGCTTGTTTAATGAGGAAGTGCCTAAACATACACCTGGAGATGTGTTATCCCTGCTTTTGCTTTTACCTGTAGGTACCTGCAAGCAAGGAGCTGTAAGCCAAAGATCTCAGGTATACTAAAGTACTTAGATACTATAAACTTAGAGGATAAAGCCATTAAAATGTTGGAGTGGTGTAGAATGTAAGAAACATAATAAAACATTACTGAAATTATTATGATTCCTTTCTATTCACATGCTATTATTTCTTTTTTATTAATTGCCTACTAACATTAGCTCAAATGTTTAGTGCAAACAGCAGCCTTGGACACATGTACCTCAGCAACTGAACAAGTTATTAGCTTGAAAAATCAGCATGCCAACAGAATCCCAGTCCCTAAAACACATTATAATTTGGCTCAGCTATTGTAACTGCACAGGGAACGTGCTCATTAGTTTTATTTTCATCCATTCAAACCAAAAGAGAGTGGATACTTGGCAAAAGGAAAACACCTGCACATAGTTCACAAAATTGACTATTAAAGTAATGGTGATACACAAAATCAGTCTGGAGCATGATTCTACACAAAATATGCCAGTCACAGCTTTCATTGACAATGACTTTACGCAGCTTATGATTTTTAGAACACTTCTTGTCCATCCGACACAGCAAATTTTCCTTGGGATCTCACCTTGCACATCACTTCTGAATATATACTTCACAAGTAAACTTGATTTCTATTTCCTAAGAAAGTACTTATATGTCCCATACTAAACCATGATTTAAGTATCACCAAGTCCTTAAAAAACAAGCAGTTACCTTTTAAGAAATTAAATTTCTAAATATGGCAAGAATAGAGTTATTGAGTACTAAACCAGTGCTTTTTAAAGTTATTATTGGCCCATAACTGCAAGTAAGATTTAGTCTGAAGAAATTTTTTTTAGAAGCATGAGGGAAAAACTACTAAGTGTACTCATTATTATCTCTGTTGCCCAGCTACTTGGAAAAAGTCACAAATTAGATATAAGAGGAGAGTTTTTCAACCTCTTTCCTGCCAATATAGAAACCCAGCACTATAGTATAGTACCTAAGGATTTGTTCAACCTTCATTTCAGTGACTGAATGTCTGCAGTGTTCAAAGAACAGTTTCTCCTCTGTAAATATAATTTCCATCCTTAACTGGAAGATAAGCACTGACATTCTGTGCAGAAGATAACTTTTAAAAAAGTGAATAAAAAGAAGGAAAAAAACCTAAGGTTCATGGTTTTCTTTGAACCATCACTGTTCACTGTAATGCCAAAAACATATAATAGAAGGAGAGATTGTGAATGATTTTATAAGGAAGTGGTAAAGAACCATATTGAATCTGCAAAGTCAGAAGATTTTCAAAAAGCCAGATTAACCTCACTAACCATAAAGGCAAATATGTATTTCTTTGGAACACTTCTTTGAGAGATAACATGTTTTTGATATGGACAATCATAGGTCAGCTTCAAAATCTCTAACCACTGGTCTAATAAAGTAATAGGATAATCACTCTTCCATGTCCTTTTCCTTACCCTATACCCTCATAAACAAAGGAGCTTTATTACTACAGCAACTGCTTCCTATGAGCAGAAGAACAAGGAGAATGGCCTAATCTGTCTCTAAGGGGCTTACTGTCCCTGCTCCAAGCTCTTCAACTCACTTCCCCTGCACCACCTGCAGTGCTCAGACCTTCAAAAGGAGCTAACTCAGTCCATCAATCTGGCACGGGGACACAGGAGACAGGGAAACCAGTCGAGTTGGTGGCAGAAAGCAATTTGGTCACCTCAGCAAACTCAACTTCAACAGAAGCCAAAAAGATTACAGAGAAGGAGCAGCTAAGCAAGACTGTAACTCTCATGGGAAAGAACTATAATGTAAGAAAACACATAGAGGAATTCAGTACAGAAAATGACTTGCAAAACCCAAGTCTTAAGTAAAATTAAAAGATCCTACCAAGAGACTAACATCCTTACTCAAAGTTTAGCTTAGGATACCTGTAAGATTCACCCCAAGCGCAGTCAGAACTTAATGCAAAATGACAGCCAAGTAAACTAACATCTCTAAGGTTTAAGCAGACCAACTCTGACAAGTCTTGTTGTGACAGTTAAAGTCACCACTGTCTCAAATGCCTTTCCCACCTCTCTGCTAGGTCAGGGCAAGCAAACGTGCCTGTGTCCCAGCTGCTCCAGTTCACAGTTGGACTGTGGCTTCAGAGGCAGCTGAGCTGATTTGTCACTACCAAATAGGTTCTGTCTGCCACCTTCCCCCAGCTGCACTAACCTACCCTCACACACCAAACTCCAGCACTTGTCAGACCCTTCCACAGACAAATCCAAATCAGTAACCCCGAAAAAAACCATCTTTTTGGAGGCCAGAGATAGGGGGAAAGGGGACTTCATTGATTCAATCAGGAACACAGTGAATGCCAGCACCACCTCAGTGCAATCAACAGGCACACTCAGGAAAATCTGACCTCCTACTTCGGTAGCAGGGCACTGTTAGAAACCTGGTGCACCCCTATCTTCAATTTAGACCCACTTAATATTATTGTAAATAATGTACATAATGTAAATAATAATAACAATAGCAAAAAGTCAACAAAAACCAGTTCATACACTCCCTTAACTGGTCTTGTTTTAGGAACTGTAAGCTCTGACAGCAGTGCCTAGCCCTCCAAAGTGACTTTCAAGAGCCGTTTTTAAATATCTTTACTGTATTTTCACACTTCCAAAAAACATCTTTAAGAAATGGGGACAATTCCCTATCATTTCCCTCCTCTGGCAACTCAGTCACTTTCGGTCACCTTTTTTTATACAATATAAATTTTTTCTTTTTTTTTTAACACAGTATTATTACAGTACGTACCCTCTCATTTCATTCCCTTTCTTCCTCCAGCTTCTATACTGTGAGCCTTCAAAATGCAATATGGAAGCAGCTCCTTATACTCAATAAAAGTAAACTGCTGGAGTTCTATAAGCTTATCTCCTTGAACCATGCCTCACCCAACTGATTCTAGACTTGTAAAACAATTCAAAAACTGTATCAGTATGCAAGCAGAGAATAAGTTATCAGCACCTACGCAGGTTACCATGCAAACAGTAATTTCCAAATGGGCAAATAAGATTTATCTCCTCAGTAGATTAAAATGATGACACAAAACCTGTGCATACGTACACTTTTTAACAAAGCTGTATTTGGCACCAACCTGCGTTACAAAATTACAGGGTTTCCTAGACATCAGATGTTTTCTTGCATCACCCAGGAATTACGTGGTTACACTAACATTAACTGGGCACAGTTGCAAAACGAGCTGTCAGTATCCCAGAATTAATCAATCTCAAGTGTATTGTTTCGTAATTAAGCTTATGAATACATCATCCCATGAATATAAAAACAGCAGCAATAAACACATCCCAGAAAAGAATGAGAATCAGAAGGCTCTTTCTCAACTTTCTAGGACAACTAAATCAGTTGGAGGCCTTTCTTCATTGTTAGGCTTTTTCCCTATGATTGTGCTGAAGGTGTCTAACTGGGAAGCATTTAATATAAGAAAATTTCTCTTAAACCTTTAAAGTCACATAACTTGCATAGACATCAAAATTCCGCAGTTTACAGACCTTGTGTTTTAAGAAAAACAGTTGTTTTAAAAGATTTGAAAGCTTTGGACTTTTTGTCACTGTTGTTGAATTAGTTCATAGTTAAATTCTAAGTTTCTAAGATATTAAATTATACTGCAGCTACAGCCCCTGCAATAATTAATAGAGCATTCCAACACAGGAAAGACAAAAATTCATGTTCCCATTTAAAAATTACTTATTTACCTTGAAGGAGAAAGACAAAAATGGGATAAGTACAACAAAAACTATATTTCTGTTTAAATTTTATAAGCTAGAAGCTCCTTCTAATTATTGCTAGCTATAATTGTAAAACTAAAACATTTAGAAACAAATTGCTAGAACAATATAATCTCTACAATACCTACCATCAAATACAATAATACTTTTAACAACTGTTATGGTAACTGGGTCAATGATCCCTGTACAAGACAATTAAACAGACACTCCAATAATAAACTTCTACTCCTCCTTATCACAGAACATTTACAATAACCATATGAAAAGATTAGATTATATGGCTGGAATGTCAGCAAGCTAACACCTTCTCATCCTTTTTTCTGGTACTACAGTATTACAGTCCTCTTACACAGTTACACAGGCTCCTATTGTGCCCTAACAGCTTTTATGCAGCATTTTTCGTAAGAAAAAAAAAATCTGAAGAGCACAAATGCAATGCAGTTATTATTGTCCATTTTTTAAAATGGAAATTGTGTGAATCATACTTAATTCAAGAAGGCTTGCTTTACAGGTTTGTCAAGTTTAAACTCCACACAGATGCAAATTACTGGTAAAACTTCTCCCTGCATCTTAATGAGGTACAGTATAAACCATGAAGCTGATTTGAAAACAAGAATGTTTTTCTGTGACAAATCTTACTTAACATAGGTACTCTAAGTATTTAAGGAACCAGTATTTTTTAAAAAAAATTACCCAACAGCACTTAACTTCTGCATGATCTTGAACCTGTGACTGCCACAACACAAGTTTTCCAGAATAACGCCCACCCGTGCTGGCACAAATTTTTTGCAAGGATTTTACAGAATGAAAAGCGTGCCTAAGCAGTGCTGCAAAGGCTCCCAACTGCTGACCTCTGAACCAAACCTCTTTTCAAAACATTGTCTCATCCTTCCAAGTATATTGAGGCTAGAAGGGAAAGTAAATTGTCAGAAGTGTCTTGAAATACTAAACAACCAAATCTGTCATTTCAGTTAGCAGCCACCATCCTGTCATGTGTACCTTGACCAGCTAAAATGATTGTCAACACAGGACTACCAAGAATGTAGTATGTGGAACATGCCAATCTATAGGGAGATCTCCTTCCTGAAATTTCTGCCCACTTCTACTTCAAAGAGGGAAGACTGAGCTCTCCAAAAGAGAAGAAAAAAATTGACAAATGCCATCATTAAAGTTCAACAATCAGACAGACAACCTGAACCATGGAATGAAAATATGCAGATGGCCATGCAGCCAAGGTAAATGAAGAAAAAAAAGTCTCATCCGAAAGAAAATTAAGGGGTAGCCTATATTGGAAGATACCACTTAGAATTCACCATTTTAGAGAAATGGTCTCTTTTCTTCAAGGCATTAATGCATTCTGGAAAATACGGCACACTCTACACAGAGTAGGCTTAGTACTGTATCAGTACAATTAATAAATTGATTAGCCATCTCTGCAATAACTTTGGAGTCCATAAATCAGTTTTAACTAAGTTTTAAAGAAAATTAAATTGCTATGAGCTTTATGAAAACTGAAAGCTGGATAGGCATTTCCAAAATACCAGCGTCACTGAGAAAGACAAGGCAGAACTTGAAAATTACTGTTTCACAGCTCTTCATATGCCATTTGGCTAGACAGGAAGCTTATGCCTTTGATCTATTACTGCTACACTTTGCCCATCAGGGATGAAGGGGTTCATGGTATTGTCCCATAAACTTTCCTCACAAGACACAAGTGTACAGGATACAGAAGTTCTTTAGTCCTACCATATACAGAACAACTTAAGAGGCTAAAACCCGCAAATCTGTCACATGACAACATACACAAAATGCAGTCTAAACAAATGAAGGAAATTCAGAATGCCAGTTTTAAACTGCTTAAATTATCTTATATCGTTATGGGAAAGATTAAATACTGTGAAGATGGCATTCCTATTGAACACATTATGTTATCTACATACTGTTCACCTAGGCATAAGAAATAGAGAAACCATTTGCTTGATAATCAGATTGTAAACAGAAGGTCTCCAGAATTTCTAGTGACAGTAACACATTATGAAATGTAACTTAACTGTTGAGTTACACACAATTTTAGGGCCCCTGCCCTAAACGGATTTTTAAACAAAAAAAGGCCCTGAGTTGCATACTGAATTTATTTATAACTATAAACATCCTGGAACAGGTATCAAAGTTATCTTATATTTACTAGCCTGAAAAAAGCGTAATAAAACATTCTGGCAAGTTAAACACCAGAAAAGTGTAGCACCGTGTGAATTTTTTATTTCCTCAGTGGTTCATAGGTTGTTGTAATAATTTGTTGTGCCAAGTTAGCTACCATATTTGCTATGACAGTGTCTAGGTTTTTAGATAGATGGTATTGCTATGGGGCAGAGGAAGGACAGCTGGACTGTTTGTATGATAAGAAAGGTAGTGTGAGAAGTGAAACATGAGTGATAGGTTTGGAAGCCTGAGGTATTTTTCACTTCTGTTTTTTATTTTTCCATATAAACAGGAAACTCCCTTGGGGGGGAGAAACAACAACTTCCCTACAGCTAAATAAAAGAATGTGTGTAAAACAGAAGCCACTCAATGTTTCCGTACCCCAATAAACAAAAATGTAAACAATCATCTAAAAACTTTAACACTGAGATAGCAAAATCTAGTTTTCCCACTTCCAAAATCTCTTCAATGTCTTTGCAGCAGCAGAAAATTCAAGAGACAATTGCCTCCACACACATATACATATACCATTATTTACCTTCAGAGAGTTCATTCTGTTCCCCAACCCCAGACCAGCATCCACCCATTCCTCTCCATTCAGTTTTGCTATTACAAAGTGAGGTGAAGATGAAGGACAGAGTTAAGACAATCCATGGATGGGAGCAGGACCTTCTGCTCCCACTGCTAGTAGATGCAAGGGTTATTCTTATTCAGGCCAAGGCTCCAGCAATCCATTTCTCCATTCCCAGCAGTAGGATTAACGGACAGCTGAAGAAGAGTAAGAACCATACAAGCCTAAACAGTACCTCCCCTGAACATTTTCGTATCTGCGACTGTTTTCAGTTCAGCGCAAGGAAATCCCAAGGCAACTTCACCTCACCAATATGATCAGCCTCAAAGAGTCGCCCCATCCCAGAACTAAAATTTAGTTTTAACAGGTCAGTAAATCTAGTTTCATACTGGAGTGACACTGGAAAAGCCTGCAAATCACAGCTCAGCAGCCACAGATCCTCACCACTGACCCAAGTGCTGTGACACAATGTTGCTGCTGTCTGAAGATACACACAGAAACCAGCTGTCAAGTATGGCATGATAATACAAATGCTTATTAATAAAATTAACCACAAACTTTAAGGGAAAGCATAATAAATCTCTACTGGTAATTTTTTGGGGAGAGGGGAGGGTGGTGAAGGAGTGATGCTGTGGAGTTTTCTGGGTCAAGTTAGTTTTTTGGGATTTTTAAAAAAGGAAAGGATTTTCCGGTTTTCTCCAAGAGACTGACAACTACAAAGCACAATGCCCATTAGGAAATAAATCTTCATTAACTACACAAACAACGCCATGACAGGCACTCAACAGCTTTTCAACTATGATCCTTTTACTAGTTATAAGATCTCATTGGCCATGCCAGCACACCTTGGGACAAACCTGAAGTATGCTCAACACTGGGCACACCATTCTTCCCAAAATACAAGGAGTATAGAGAACTCCAGTCATCCTGGCTGGTTTTAGAATGAAAACCAGAGTCCACCCTTTAAGGTATATAAAGCCCTGTTAAAAGGGCTCCCTGGACCTGCATGCCACCGAACAGCTTGCAAGCAGCTTGAGTGACAGGCGAATACAGGTTACTTACAGGAAGGACACGGTGCCAAGACCTAGGGCACTTTGAACTCAGAGTCCTCAGGATGTTTCTAACAGTTACAATTAACTACAACACTACAGAAAACAGACAGAAAAAGCAATCAAAAGGATTGAGACAGTAAGTTAAAAGCAAGTGGACAGTGCAATAAACAGCCTCAGGCAGAGAAAATGTAGTGGATTCCATTACAGATTATTTGGCAAAGGAGAAGCTGATAAATGACTCAACTCTTAGGAGAACTGCATGAAGCTACTTTTGGCTTCCAAGAAAGAAATTAAGAAAGCAGCTGAAAAAAAGGAAGATGCCATAGACTGAAAGAGCCATGGTGATGTGGGACAATGTTTAAGTGTTTGCTTCCTATTTCTCCAACTATGGACCAGTGATATAAGACTGATAGCTTGAAGATTCCTTTTACCAAAGGAAAAAGCCTTTAACCAAAGGAGAAAGGTTGCACACATTAGCCTCACTGGCTGGAAACATATTCAATTCTGATATCCAAAGGATATGCCTGTTTGACTTTCTAAATTTTGTTCCAAAATGAACTGGGAAAAATGCTTTAGACAAAGGCCTACAAGAGCTGTTTAATCAGTAGAAGTAAACTGAGGCTCACTATTGGAAGAAAAAGTGCACCACTGTTACACAATCACTTCCAGAATATTTGTAGATTAAGCTTTCAAATACCTATTTTTTGTGATGCAAGAACAGACAAGATCAGGATGTGTATCCCTAACAAAGATGCCTTCTATAATGAGAACAAAACGTGTAAGAGAGAACTACCTCAATCAAGCTGGTAATTTTTAACCTATATTATTACACTCCAGTATGATAACATTTCTCTAGGGTTCTGAAAAGGTATAAAGCAAAGCAAATTAAATGCTTGTATTCAACCACTGAACCAGGCAAAAAGAAAAGTTATGATTTTATGCAGAATGCCACACAGGCTCTTTTAACCCATCTTAAGTTAGAAGAAACTGTCTGTATAGTAAATATAAATACAAGTTGTATATTAAAGCTGTATAACACTTTTAAGTGTATCTATATACACAGACACACACCCACCACTTTTTGGGCAATGCTTATTTGCAGAATTTAGCTTTCAAAACCTGGTCTCAGTTTTACTCTGTTTGCTTTCATCACTTCAAAAAACAATCCTTTCTCCCTGTTCTGTTGCTTTAGAAATAGACCATGTTAGTAAGAACAAAGTGTCCTGTTTCTTCACAGCTTTCAATACACACCCTATACAAAGCCACTAGCAACAGACTGCAGTCTGTATTCATTCAAAGTTCTATTTTATCCATTCTCTTTGGAGTAGCAAAAGGATAAAAAAATAGTAATGGCTTCCCATACATGAAGAGGATTGAAACATTTCAAAAGAAAGAAGGGTGGTAAAAGCAAAAACCAAACTCTTCCAAAATAAAGTGATCCTTCACTATGTTTTCTTCCCCTTCCCAAAATATATTTCCTCCATTCAGAAAAGTAAGACTGGATCTTTCTCTTGCTTTACCAATATAACGTAAGTTTTTCGCTTCTCTCTCTGTATCAATGTTCTGTCTTTTGTAACATGAGATATCTCAGGTTCTTCAATTCTTTAGATTTTATTTTCTCTCCAATCCTCATCAGTTCTTAAGGGGGGAGACAAGTTGCATACAAGTGCTTATTAGACATCCCTTCTCATGATCAAAGACACTGACAAAGTTTCAAGTTCCCAAAAGTAAGGAATGGCGTTTGGACTTGATTTAAAACATGCAGTTAGATTATCACACTAGCTGAGTAGCAACAGTGACTTCCCTGCTCTGTAGGTAATGGTGGTGGTGATACTCTAAGTATACCACAATACTCAGGGCTAGTAACAGCAAAATTCAGGGGAAAAAAGCAACAACACTGTTGGGAAGTAGTCTGAAAGAACTGCTCTGGACAAACATAAGTGAACATGGACTGCCCAGGAATAAAGAATTGGGTTTACACAGAAACTTCACAGAAAAAAACCAAACGGGGAAAGTATTCTGGTGAACTACTCCATTAAAAATAATTAAAGAGAAAGAAAAAAAAAGAGATCCAAAAGCAAAACTAATTGAGGGCCGCTCACAAAATTCAAGAGAGAACACAACTGAAAATGAATAAGCAAAATACAATACCCTATGTTACTTCAGTATGCTTTATGTGTAACAAGAGGAAGCAGAATTGACCAGATCTAAACTGAATTAGAGGAATGTCAAGCAGTGGTTATACATGTTTTTTAACTAATGTCAAAACAAAAAGAGAGAAAATATTAGCTAGGAATGCAATTTGTACAATGGCAGAATAGTGCTTTTCATCTTAAAAGATGTAGTATCATTACTGAAAAACATCTTCTACAATCAGGGCCATTGAGTAGGAGACTACTGAACGCAACAAAGGAAGTATCAGACGTGCCACCAGTAAAATCTGCTGAGTACTTCAACAATGATATCCACAATTTGAATCCTATGCAGAAGAAGGACAGAGGAAAACTTCCAGTAAGTGAAAAAGTCTCTTATCTCTACAGATACAATATTCATCACTGCCTAACACCTTCTGGCAAACACAGGTCTGTTGCTTTTGGTTTGGCTTTTTTCAGAGAACTAGTCAAACTGAAAAAGATAAACTTTTAAATTTAACCTGATGCAATACAACTTTCATGACTATGCAAACTGACAAGTCTAACCAGCCTACTGCTAACTCTAAGTGCCATCCAGTGATATAGTGAGACATTAAGGCAGTAAGGTCAGTTCAGTTTTTCTGATTATTTACTAAGTATTTAACAATCAAAAAAAAGTTAAGATTTTTTTTCCAGAAAACCCATGGAACCCAGAGACACTGGAAAAACAAGGGATATGCCCACAGCTTTTCTTCTTATATATTTTATTTCCATATGGAAATTCAGGCTACATTCAAAGAACGGTCACATAAGGACTGGCTTCAAACTCAGTCTTCTGAGGTCGCCTTTTGTTTACTGCAGTCTCAAAAGCCACATGCAGATGCAGACAGTCAAAAATAATGACTACTACCCTTATAGCTCAAGGGATCCAGTAACAAGAGTTGCCCTATGCTTTCTAGTAGTCTTTAACAATCATAAATTACTGTAAAGGCCTGGTCTACTTTTCCTTTGGTACCATCTGAAGTATCATTTATCACTTCAACAAGCTAAGTGGGAGTAAAACTCAGTAAAACCTTTTTTAAACTGTTTTATAATGATTCCTTTGTTTTGCCTGCTAACTGTTGTGAAATACAGGTATTTTGCCCATTGCAAAAAAAATGCAGAAAGTTCTGATGTTTGTTTTGGCATAGTTCTCACATTTGTTTTAACACAGTTCTTGGTATTTTGAGAGTGCTGCTATCTAAACGTAAGCACTGGGAACACTAATCTTATTTACTGTATTATCAAAACTGAACATGATCCTGGCTAACATCTGTATTATTAATTAAAATAGATTATCAGAATAGGTTTTCATGCCTTTCCTGTTTCAGGTGACTCTTTAGAGCAAAAAATTTACTTCAGCTCTAGAGAACCGCCCAGTTTTTTCTCTCTACTTAACACATTCTTCTATCACTCTTACAGACAAACTAAGAGACACGTTGCCTCCATAATCAACAGCAAAACAATTAATAGAGGAAGGCACTCCTGTAAATTTAGTACTTATACAAAGATCCCTTAAACTTTTATATCTTGATCAGAATTCCATGTCAGTTATCATCTGTGCTGACTAAAACAGTTTGTCACAATGCATCAAGGGTGCTACAAGCTTCTTTCAAAGAGGAAGCTTAATCCCAAATATTTATTTTGATTAACTGCTCTCTGTGACTTGATAATAAGAAATTTGTAATGCACACATAAACAAAACAAACCAAAAGCAACATCAACCTCAATAGTAAGTGAAAAAAAATTGGAATGCAAAAGGAAAATTTAAAAAAACAAACAAAAGCCCCACACACAAACAAAAAACCACACACAAAATCCCAACCAACCAACAACCAAACCAAACCAAATAAACCCCCAACAAACAACACCAAACCAACAACACCTCAGGACTCAATGCTGACAAAGAAGCATTGAACAGCAGAAGAAAATAATTTGGCCAGAAAAATACTTGAACAAAAGACATGTCCAAAATAGTTTTGATATATCCCCACAACTTCTCAAAGATATTACTTTACTGAATATTTTACTAGTCGTCACTGTATATGTACTACAAAACTAAGAGAGCATGAAAAGAAGCACATACATGCAGAATAACAGCAGTCTTTCACTAAAGCCTTTTCTTTTCTGAATTCTCACGCTCATTACTGAAACCAGAGCTGGATGGCAGATTTGAAAAGTGGTGAAATATTTTCAATTTTGAAAACAAGTACCTATACAGAATAATTTCTCCCACAGTACAAAGACATGGCAAGAGCACACTGCAGCACCACTTCATTTTATTACATGGCACATTTATCTACTGCTCATGCCCGTTGCATCTGTCTCAAACATGTAAGAGCAGCATCTCTCCAGTGTGCACTCTAATATCACTCACTATAACCAAAACACATCAATGATGAATACAGTCACTCAAGTCTTCTTTACCATACCTTTCTGTTATGCAGATGAAAAAGCTAAGGAAGTCTGATTTCTCCTGACCAGCTTTCACGGCCACAGCTGGGAGAGACAACATGATGTCACCTGCCAAAACCCAGCAAACAGCCCATAACTACACCAAGTACGAGAACAGAGGCAGGAGTCAGTAATTCTATTTCCACCTCTCCACAGACTCTGTTTGACCTTGGCAAGTCACTGGGTTTTTGTGCTTGTTTTTTCATGTTCAGGACATGAAGAGCTTTTACACAGACGGCTGGAAAAACAACAATAACTGAGTAAGACTAATTATTATTTATTCTGCCTGGCCTTAGAACTCTTCCACGATGGCATAAACTCAGAGAGTGCACTAGATATTTGAAGCTCCCTTTATGTAAAATCACCAGAGAAAGTAGTAACATCCCTTAGCAAGACAACCTCCCCTGCAAACAATAACTGATAAAAGCTTAGTTTCACAAATTCTTCTGCTGTGCAACTTTAACCTCATTTTCTACACTGGCAGTTCCTAATCCACAACTTGCAAACACTGCCTGAAAGATCCTTTGCCACTGCTCCCTGACAAAATTAAATTACAGAGTAAAAACAAGAGCTGCCAGGAAAAGGAAGGCAAGATATTTTCTGAAGAGTATCTTTTATTCCATGCAGTTTCTACGGTTCAGCAAAAATTAGGGACCAGTATTTTGAACAATTCAGTTCCCTCTTTCAGGCTTGGAAAATTCTGAATTTCACAGCAACCTGATCAAGTTTCATTTCCATACCAAGTTTTCCTGGTGATGTCCCAAAACACCACACACTAAAAATATGCCACAAGTATGGCTTTGAAAAAAACAAAGAGCAGATGAAATGTCCTACAGACCAAGCAATGTTACCAAGAATAAAAGTGGGAAGACATTTTTTCTGGCACATTTAGAAAAATATCTATATTTGTCTGTACTCATAAAGGAAAAAATTGAGGTATTCATTCCTCTATTCAAATACAAAAAATTTGTATAATCTACAGTTGTATTAATCTACAAGATTAATAACTGAAACACTAACTAGGATTCACTGTAGTATATACCCTTTGATCTCACCTATGAGAAGTAGAAAAATTAAATGAAGAACAAGGTGTGATCTCACACAGAGCAGTTAAAAATGATTAGTTGCCAATACAGCTTGTTGCCTATTCGAGAAAGTGCTCTGGATTTTCAATGCACTGTTGAAATAGCACTGCATAGAAGCTAGTCATGCAGTACAACAAAATGGAGATAAACTCTTGCTCCTGAATAAGAAACAAATGAAGAAAAGTTATACCCCAACCACAATCACAGTAAAGTCTTCATGTTTTCCAAGTGAAGCATGTAAACAACTTTAGAATCACAGACTCACAGAACATTCTGAGTTGGAAGGGACCCACCAGGATCATCAAGCCCAATTCCTGGCCCGTGCAGGACACCCCCAGATTCACACCATGTATCTGAAAGCATTGCCCAGATGCTCGAACTCTGTCAGGCTTGGTGCAGTGACCACTTCCCTGGGGAGCCTGTTCCAGCATCCAGTCATTCTCTGGGCGAACAACCTTTTCCTAATATCCAACCTAAACCTCTCGTGACACAAATTCAGGCCATTCCCTTGGGTCCTGTCACTGGTCACCAGAGAAGAGATCAGTGGCTGCCCCTCTGCTTCTCCCTGTGAGAAAGCTGTAGGCTGTGATGAGGTCTCACCTCTTGGTCTCCTCCAGACTGAATAAGTCAACTGATCTCAGTCATTCCTCATATGATTTCCCCTCTAGGCCCTTCACCATCTTCATGGTGCTCCTTTGGATGCTTTCTAATACCTTCACATCCTTTCTTACATTGTGGTGCCCAAAACTGCCCCCAGCACTCGAGGGGAGGCTGCCTCAGTGCAGAGCAGAGTGGGACAATCCCCTCCCTTGCCCAGCTGGCCGTGCTGTCCCTGATGCTCCCAGGACATGCTCAGCCTCCCTGGCTGCCAGGGCACTGCTGGCTCATATTCAACTTGCCATTCATCAGGACCCCCATGTCCCTTTCTGCAGCCTCCCATGCCCTGGCCCATGCACATCCACAGCTGCCCCATCCCAGGCACTCGTCCTTGCTAAATTCCATGTCTGGTGATTGCTCAGCCCTCTAACTAGCCAAGACCACACAACGGGGCCTCTCTTAGTTTAAATAACTATGGAAATATGTACTTCAATTCAACATGAATGTTTCAAGACTTATCTATATAAAAAGACATGTTCAAAAAAGAGCCTCACAAGCTTCCTGAAGACACATGCTGTTGACTGAAGTGTTCAGGCTTCTTTAGATAATACAAATCATGTCCCAGCAGCATGTCATTCATTAAACAGCCTTATTAATCAAACAGTAAAATATTATAACAATTATATCTTATAGTAAAATTTTATATATCAGTCAAGCTTTTAAAAAATAAAGATATTAACAGAAACAGTGTTTATCTTCATCTCTATTTTATATTTTATATGTGATTTTAATATATATATATTAAAATATATTATATATAATAATAGTCTGTCTATTGTAAGGTCCAAATCTGCAAGCTTAATCAAGAGACTTCTCACACTGTACCTACTGAAATCCTTACATTATTTTCTTTCTTGGTAAAAAATTTACCACAACAAATATGTAGTTTATGCATTTACAAGCACAAGAGCAAGAAGATACATGGCCATATGTCACCATCTGGATTACGAAAGTGCAGTTGAAGAACATGAAGTATTTTTCAGAAAATGAAATTATTTTAAACAGTATAAATAGGCTCTGAAAAATGGCTGTGACATGACATAGCAAAGGTGACAAAAGAGTTTCTTCAGGTTGTAAAGGTTACTTAACTTTTTTTGTAGAAGGTAGCAACCACAAAAATACATACACACACGAATTATGAGTAAAGAACGCCACATAAGTAGAACTCCAGGAAATGAGATAAACTCTAAGTTTAGCCCTCACTTTTCCAAGACTCAGTATGAATATAGGGATATGGAAACTGCTTCTATTAATAATTTCCTCTTCAAAGTAGTGTATTGGCTGTTTCCTTTTCTGAAATTTTACATTACAAGAGATAACCATAATTCTATATTATTTCCTCACCTCATATAATCTTAATTGTTAATTAATGTAATTATGTTCAAGGCAAGGATGAAGTGTATAGCATTATAATGCTATAAGCATTTCCACATAAAAATAATGGAAGTTCACTGAGATCAAGAATATAATTGTAATTTACAATTATAAAACTGTCTTGAAATACTAGACTTAAAAGGCATATCCCCTTTTGTCAACGGAATTAAGATTTATCTAACAACACAGCTAGTGACATTTACCATTTTCTCTTTTTCACCTAAACACAAAAGAAAAAAATAAGTAATTCTATAAAAACANCAGTGACCACTTCCCTGGGGAGCCTGTTCCAGCATCCAGTCATTCTCTGGGCGAACAACCTTTTCCTAATATCCAACCTAAACCTCTCGTGACACAAATTCAGGCCATTCCCTTGGGTCCTGTCACTGGTCACCAGAGAAGAGATCAGTGGCTGCCCCTCTGCTTCTCCCTGTGAGAAAGCTGTAGGCTGTGATGAGGTCTCACCTCTTGGTCTCCTCCAGACTGAATAAGTCAACTGATCTCAGTCATTCCTCATATGATTTCCCCTCTAGGCCCTTCACCATCTTCATGGTGCTCCTTTGGATGCTTTCTAATACCTTCACATCCTTTCTTACATTGTGGTGCCCAAAACTGCCCCCAGCACTCGAGGGGAGGCTGCCTCAGTGCAGAGCAGAGTGGGACAATCCCCTCCCTTGCCCAGCTGGCCGTGCTGTCCCTGATGCTCCCAGGACATGCTCAGCCTCCCTGGCTGCCAGGGCACTGCTGGCTCATATTCAACTTGCCATTCATCAGGACCCCCATGTCCCTTTCTGCAGCCTCCCATGCCCTGGCCCATGCACATCCACAGCTGCCCCATCCCAGGCACTCGTCCTTGCTAAATTCCATGTCTGGTGATTGCTCAGCCCTCTAACTAGCCAAGACCACACAACGGGGCCTCTCTTAGTTTAAATAACTATGGAAATATGTACTTCAATTCAACATGAATGTTTCAAGACTTATCTATATAAAAAGACATGTTCAAAAAAGAGCCTCACAAGCTTCCTGAAGACACATGCTGTTGACTGAAGTGTTCAGGCTTCTTTAGATAATACAAATCATGTCCCAGCAGCATGTCATTCATTAAACAGCCTTATTAATCAAACAGTAAAATATTATAACAATTATATCTTATAGTAAAATTTTATAGATCAGTCAAGCTTTTAAAAAATAAAGATATTAACAGAAACAGTGTTTATCTTCATCTCTATTTTATATTTTATATGTGATTTTAATATATATATATTAAAATATATTATATATAATAATAGTCTGTCTATTGTAAGGTCCAAATCTGCAAGCTTAATCAAGAGACTTCTCACACTGTACCTACTGAAATCCTTACATTATTTTCTTTCTTGGTAAAAAATTTACCACAACAAATATGTAGTTTATGCATTTACAAGCACAAGAGCAAGAAGATACATGGCCATATGTCACCATCTGGATTACGAAAGTGCAGTTGAAGAACATGAAGTATTTTTCAGAAAATGAAATTATTTTAAACAGTATAAATAGGCTCTGAAAAATGGCTGTGACATGACATAGCAAAGGTGACAAAAGAGTTTCTTCAGGTTGTAAAGGTTACTTAACTTTTTTTGTAGAAGGTAGCAACCACAAAAATACATACACACACGAATTATGAGTAAAGAACGCCACATAAGTAGAACTCCAGGAAATGAGATAAACTCTAAGTTTAGCCNGCTCAGCCTCCCTGGCTGCCAGGGCACTGCTGGCTCATATTCAACTTGCCATTCATCAGGACCCCCATGTCCCTTTCTGCAGCCTCCCATGCCCTGGCCCATGCACATCCACAGCTGCCCCATCCCAGGCACTCGTCCTTGCTAAATTCCATGTCTGGTGATTGCTCAGCCCTCTAACTAGCCAAGACCACACAACGGGGCCTCTCTTAGTTTAAATAACTATGGAAATATGTACTTCAATTCAACATGAATGTTTCAAGACTTATCTATATAAAAAGACATGTTCAAAAAAGAGCCTCACAAGCTTCCTGAAGACACATGCTGTTGACTGAAGTGTTCAGGCTTCTTTAGATAATACAAATCATGTCCCAGCAGCATGTCATTCATTAAACAGCCTTATTAATCAAACAGTAAAATATTATAACAATTATATCTTATAGTAAAATTTTATAGATCAGTCAAGCTTTTAAAAAATAAAGATATTAACAGAAACAGTGTTTATCTTCATCTCTATTTTATATTTTATATGTGATTTTAATATATATATATTAAAATATATTATATATAATAATAGTCTGTCTATTGTAAGGTCCAAATCTGCAAGCTTAATCAAGAGACTTCTCACACTGTACCTACTGAAATCCTTACATTATTTTCTTTCTTGGTAAAAAATTTACCACAACAAATATGTAGTTTATGCATTTACAAGCACAAGAGCAAGAAGATACATGGCCATATGTCACCATCTGGATTACGAAAGTGCAGTTGAAGAACATGAAGTATTTTTCAGAAAATGAAATTATTTTAAACAGTATAAATAGGCTCTGAAAAATGGCTGTGACATGACATAGCAAAGGTGACAAAAGAGTTTCTTCAGGTTGTAAAGGTTACTTAACTTTTTTTGTAGAAGGTAGCAACCACAAAAATACATACACACACGAATTATGAGTAAAGAACGCCACATAAGTAGAACTCCAGGAAATGAGATAAACTCTAAGTTTAGCCCTCACTTTTCCAAGACTCAGTATGAATATAGGGATATGGAAACTGCTTCTATTAATAATTTCCTCTTCAAAGTAGTGTATTGGCTGTTTCCTTTTCTGAAATTTTACATTACAAGAGATAACCATAATTCTATATTATTTCCTCACCTCATATAATCTTAATTGTTAATTAATGTAATTATGTTCAAGGCAAGGATGAAGTGTATAGCATTATAATGCTATAAGCATTTCCACATAAAAATAATGGAAGTTCACTGAGATCAAGAATATAATTGTAATTTACAATTATAAAACTGTCTTGAAATACTAGACTTAAAAGGCATATCCCCTTTTGTCAACGGAATTAAGATTTATCTAACAACACAGCTAGTGACATTTACCATTTTCTCTTTTTCACCTAAACACAAAAGAAAAAAATAAGTAATTCTATAAAAACAGGCATATACAATTGTTCAAGTTTTTCAAAACAGTGAAATAACAAATTTAAAAAAAAACCAAAACACTTAAAATACACCTTCCCTGTGAAATGCTCTTGGGAGGCAGTATTTCATCACATTAGTGCCATATAGGTCAGTTAATAACGAGCTCACCATTAACATGCAAAGAATTTTGGTTGCAAGTATCATGAACACACAAAATTGACGTCCTGAAACTTCAGAATTCTGCCAACATGATTTCCTCTCCAAATGTCAAACTAATATTGTGCATAAACTACATTCTTCATCCCAAGAGAGATTCTAACGAATTGTATAAGGTAGCATACATTTGTGTGTATTAAATACATATTTTACAAATTCAAATGACAACCTATCTTTTCAAGTTTATCAAAAACCAAACATAGCACAGAACAGGTATGCATTTTACCTTAACGGTAATCTTCACCAACAATGAATTAGTAACTATGAAACCTTTCTTCAAAATCTTTACCTGTGAAGGCACCAAGTCTTTTGGGAAGACTTTAAACACACCTACAGGCTACTTGCTCTTCTTTTCACAGTATTTTTAAACATAGAAATTGGAGTTCAAAATAATGAAAAACAGTCCTAAAATATATATTACTACAAAACAGAAATTAGCAAGTCAGAGGAAAGAAACTCACTCTCGTTCACAAATCCACGATCATTATGCAATTCATAATATGGAAATATACTTAAAAGAGAGCTACTCCTGCAAAGAGATATCAGCAAAGGATACTGCCTTTTAACTGGCTGTAACAAGCACACACATACTATGCCAAATACAATAGTCCACAGATTATTTCTGGAGAAATCAAGCAATAGAAAGATTGTTTTCAAACTTTCTTTGTGCCCTGTATCAACCAGAATAAGTCAAACAACATAGAGCTACTTAATACAATGAATAAACAGCAAAAGCAAATAAAATCCAAATTAAGACCTTAACTCCATAAAATTACTCCTACTTAAAGTACAAAAGGTTAAAAGAATATTTGCCAGCATTTCAGAAGACTCCTTCAAGAATACAGGGCTCACAAAGATTTCCCAATAGTCTGACTTAAGACAGCTCATGCTCCTTGATAACAATTTAAATGTTAGTCACACAAAACCATCTACTCATTTGATTGTAAACGAGCTTTTCCCAATCTTTAACACTCATCAGGTGCATATACACAATAGCTGTAGTTATGCTATTACTCAAATCTTAATAAGCACTGTTTAAACCTTCAGTGATAGTAGAAACCGTAGCCTGAAGAACCCATCCACAAATGGATAGTAGTGCTACAGTATACATCATCCTGTTTACACTCCTTAAGCTTCACCATTCTAACCATTCTAAACCATTCTAACATCTCTTGCAGCCTAACCCTATGAAGAGGCTCAGAATCAGTATGTAATTGTCATCTTCCTAGACCTGTCAATCACCCAAGACCATTAGCAATACTTCTTTTCCAGAAACAACTCCCCCTCGTTTCCTTGGCGCTGTTGCTCTCATGTTTCATCCTTTACCATTTTAACTATTCAGTGTGTCCTCCTGAAGGAGCCTCCTCATTCACCTGCATTATTTTATTAATCACTTCATAGGCTTTTGTCTTGCATCGCTTTCCATTCATCTTCATTCTATCCAGGGCCAGGATTCAAATTCAACTATGAACTCCCAGCCATCGATCAGAAATATCCTTTCTACACTTTATCTCCAGTGTTCGTCCAAGCCAACACCCCAGCCTGAGTCTGTCTTCCCCCATACTGATGCCTCACTATCAGCTCAGCCTCAGCACAGACAACACACAGGTCTTATTCACTCCACCACTGCTTCAGCCTCCTTTCCACTAGTGCAAGTCCTGAACTTAACTAAGCACTAGCCCTCAAATCTAGGTTCTCTATAGGTCCTAGAAATAAACTACTGTTGAGATCCTGGCAACGACCATCACATCACTAAGATACCCCTTTAGTAGCTGACGTTTTATCACGTGACCACAGAAGTTCACACCTGAAATAGCAAAGCAGTCTTCTTCATCTTTCAGGGTCCAGAACTGACCCCTATGAACATTCCTCTCCCAGTAGCTTTTTTTAGCCTACAGCCAGATCACACAAGTCCTCTCCTGTCTCACTTCTTGAGCAGCATCCACTTCACTCTCTACTTCAAGACCCTCACTGGTCAACGTCCTCATTCTAAAATTGCTAATCAGGATGTAGACAAGGTTAAAGTTCTGATAAACTGTTGTATTTTCATCTCTGAACTTCTCTACCCTTGCCCTTGTGGTTGGGAGAGCTCCAGGAAGCAGCACCCTCTTTCAAAAACCTCCTACAAGTTTTTTCATCTTTCTCATTAAAAACAAAGAAACAAAATGACCAGATGGCTGTCACATCTACGCTCTGACACTAAAATTCACCACACTGATGCCATCACAGATCTAATGAGTCTTCCCTTACCCTTAAATCATTAATCATTCTGGGTCAGGAAACCCCTCATAACCACTGAACTCCAGGATGACTAATTTAGACATGGAACTTGAACAGCATGTTACTTAGAAATGTGACTAAAACAATTTTCTACTGTACAGTACCCATGGAAAACCAGCATCATACCAGCAATAAGCCTACTCAAAGTATTTTTGTCCTTTCCAAGGCTTCTCAACCTGTTTGAAAAATAATCCAAATGTTATATTGTATACTGCTATTATAGAAGTTTAACCCGTAATCGAGTACTCAAGACAATGCCTACTATTTATCATTTCCATCTGTCATTTTTAAGTTGGCTTCTAGTATTTTAAAGATCAGGTTGTCCCAGACCACTGAAAGAAGATACCATTCCATACTTTATGTCACTTTAAAACTTTATGTCACTGTAAAATTACAAAATTAAGTTCATGGCATCAGAGATTTTCTCTGTCATATGGCTTTATTAGACCCAGCAGAGCAATTTTCAAACTAACTGATGCCTACAGGTATTTCTGCAGTATCAGCAATTAATTAAAACCAAGTAGTTAGCACTCAAAATGCTGCATAATTAAAGAAGCACATTTTCATCAATTTTGTTATCTTAAAATATTTCCCTAAACTGTTCACAACCAAAACCAAAAATACTCCACAAAACCCCAAAAATACTATCCTATAATCCCAGCCATAAATTATCCACTTCTTTTAAATAACAGTTGAGAATAGCAATTCATTTTAAGTTACTTGTCTCATGTTTCTGTTTACTTTCTCCCTGTATCTGGTTCTGACACTGCAGTTTAGATTGTCACACAGTCCATATGAGCAAGTTCAATCAAAACGTTCCTTGTGAGGAGCGGCACGAGTGTGCCACATGCTGCAAACAACAAAGCGGTGATGTACTCTGACTGCCCCCCAAAACTGCTGCAGGAAATTCCTACTATTCCATTCCAACACTGCACAAATCTATGTACCATAACTTAAGCTTAGGCATACAGTTTTCACAGGGAAAAAAAAAAAAGCTTTTTCATTCAGGTAACACTGACTGCAAAAGAGCCATAACATAAGCTTTATCTCAAAGTTTGAGTGATGCCCAATCAAACGCAATGCAGGATTTGCACATTACATTCTTCAGTTACTGCTTTTTAATTTCAAACACTTTTTTCCCCAACTAAGTTTTTACAGAACAGCCCAGAGAGAAAACTCCTTATACTAAGTATTTTGAAAAAAAAAAATCAACTACTGCAGAAACATCAGTTTTTAATCCTAATACACACAGACAACTCAGCATCAGACCTACACTCCAAAAACAGGTCATAAAATAAAAAAAAAAAACAAAAAACAGGCTCCTTCATGCAATATAACTATTACATTAACAAAAGTTAGCATATTTGATTTTACCTAGACTGGAAGTATTTAACAATAAGAAAACAAAACTATTTTTCCAGAGAATTATTTTGACTTACAGGTTTAAACAATAAGCGCAGCATTAAAATCCTAAACTACACAAGATTTTTTCACTCTTGTTAAAATGGTATTTTTTTGATTATTTGATCACTGTTTTTAAAATAATCTACAGTTGTTTTGTCAACATTTTAGCAGACATCTGAAAAGGATAAAAGTAACGTCACAAACATGACAACACTTCTGACAATCCCACAATAATCAATAAACAAAAGGAAATGGAGCCCAAATATTCAGATGAGTAAACTAACAGAAACGTGGAAAAACTTAATTGCTAACCAGAGCACAGGCTAATAGTTATAGCAAACTTTAAAAGCATTGGTTCCCTTCTTTCAAGTCCAACCTCTAAAACAGTACAATTCAGGAATCATAACGAACGAGGTTAGCTTCCCTAAAGAACATTTAATTGGGAAATTGTACATCAGCCACAAGACGCCTTCATCAGGAGGGAAATCAAGCAAAAGCTTCAATTTATTTTTTGACAAACAAGAGTGAAGAATTGGAAATACTACTGCAGCCAAACAAAACAACAAAATACCATAATGCTACCTTCTCCACGAGAACAAAAGCATCAACCACCAACTCCACCCCACCCCCAAGCAGGCTGTTGCTCTCTAACCACAGAGCCAATGCTGCAGACAATGTAATCCCACAGGGAAGACAGAAGGTCACAGACACACTGTGAAATCTTAAAATAAGGTCCACGTTTTAGAAAGACCTAGAAGTACTTTAACGAGACAAAATTTCATTTGGAACAAACAGGTGGAGTATAGAAACAGCCTGTTCTCCTGACTGTCTCTTCCTTCAACACACAGAGGGGGGTCACATGTGCTCAGCATAGTCCGAAATTAAGGACACGGCACTTAAAATAAGCAGCAGCAATCAAGATGTGGTGAGGATGGCAACGTGCAATGTAACACTGCAAGTGTGATTGCGTACTGTATACCAGCAGTAGATCTGTTATTATTCATCAGCTGTAGGTGGCTAAGAGGGTGTCACTTATTACAGTGACACATACTGCAGCTGGCTAGCCATGATTAAGTATTACCCAGTGTGGTTGAAAGGGATGGAGACTACCATTCATTATGATCCAGCGTGGCTTAGTGGCGTAGGGAGGCTGCTACCCTTCCCTGCACCGCAGCATTTGAAGGAAGGCAGCTAAAACTCAACAAAGCCCTGGGAACGGTGTGCAGAGAGGAGAGAAAGGGAACCTCGGTCACGCAGCCGGAGGGAGCGGGTGTCCTGCTAGCAGGGGCGGAGAGCCCGCCCGCGCTCGGCGCGGCCAGGAGCGCTCCTCCGCCAAGTGACAGCGCCGGGCCGGGCCCCGCCGTGCCAGGGGCGCTGGGGCACCGGGCTCAACTTCCAACCACAGCGGCAAAAGCCTTTGTCCGAGCGCTCCCGGTCCGTCGCCGGGGGAGCCCGAGGGACCCCCGTCTGCGGCGGGACGAGCCCGGGCGACCGAGAAGGGGGAACAGCCCGTGCCAGCCCCAGGTCCCCTCCCAGCTGCGCTCCGCCGCTCCCCTGGGAGCCCTTAGAGCGGGACTCGCTCCGAAGCGGCCGGGATGAGCACTAACCCTGCACGGAGTCCCGACCGGCGTGTCCGTGCCGGAGAGAAGGAGAGCAAAGTGATCGCCCAGACCCACCGGGACTCCCGCGCCGCGGGGCGGCCGGAGAGCGCGGCCGCTGTCGG
>VZTZ01050175.1:843216-1062151 GCA_013400955.1 Drymodes brunneopygia | reverse complement strand
GAAGTGCGGGTGGGAGCGCGCGCCTCGTGCTGCCAGCGGGCCCGGCACGTGCGCGGCGCGGGGACAGCCGCGGCGGGGCCGGAGCTGAGGGGGCCATGGGCGCCCGGCTGGGACCCGGGCAGCGCGGGGAGAACTCCCGGTCAAACGGTGAATAAAAAGAGCGGGAGGCTGGGATTTGGAGGTACAGCCCTTAGGAAGACCTCTTAGGTTCCTTACATGGAATTGTTAACATAATTTTTTTTAGGAGCCGGTTTTACATTAAAAGCCAGGTTTCATAATTTTTGTTTTCATCTGCAACCGAAATGCGTAAGATGCGTTTGTTTAGCAAACAGAAACAGTGGAGCGTGCCAGAGCTGCAGCCAGCTGGGCGAACCCTGTGGCGACAGACGGCTGTGTGGGCACGGGGACAGGAGGGATCTGCAGCACGGAGCTGCCGGGCTGTGCTCCGGCGGTCTGGTACGACAAAAACAGAAAACCCCAATTTTGGATTCATTTAATTACATTACCACTTCTAGGTGAAGGTCTGATTGTCCAATAGAAGACCAAATTTGAAAACTAATCCTTTTACATCAAGACTTCTGTCTGTTCAACTTCCTCTATGTGTTTGGTATAATACGTCAGTCTAACTTCGGGACAAATGCTACATTAATTTAAAGATTGCTGAGATTCCAAAGCCCGCATCTTTTTTATTACTTTAGCTCTGTACCTCTACTATCTTCCAAATTACGGGAAAAAATAACAATTCAGTAATCCCAGGAATAAGATTTTGGATTTCTCACCCACGTACGCACTTCACAGCTAATGCTAATTCAATGAATAATGTCTCAGATAAGCAAAATCACGTTTTAAGAGATCCCGTGGTGCCAAAGTTTTTTGTACGTCTCACTGTACAAACAGCTATTGTCTCCTGTCATTAAGGGACTTTCCCTATCATGATTTCCCCCTCCTCATTAGATACAAGAGGACTTTGATTGGCTCCCTTGTAGGCGCAGTTCTCGGCAAAAGCACAATGCATACTGGAAATCCTCTGTATTGTTTGCAAAGAGCAACTCATAATCCCTTTGGAAATCTCTTCCTAAAAACGTCTCTCTTCTTTTTTTCTCCCAAGGCTAAAGAATGATCTCAGCTCATGCTAACTCCATTCCATTAAGAATAGTTTCTGGATGTTTGCCATGGACTGTCTCTAGATGGTTATTTTATGGGGCCCCTCTTTTAGTGTGTTTTGAATCAAACTGGAAAATCTAAAAATATAGCACACAATAATCTGCAGTGTCTAGCCTCTTTCAATAGTTTACAAAGAAGGCATTTTGATTAATAACCAGATTAATTGGATACTGGAGGAGGTATATTATTTAGAAGAATTAATAATCATAAAAACCATTGTAGTCCTTTCCATCACTGAGAGCAGTACATTATAAAACAAATAACCATTGATTTTATTTTTTTAAATTATAAATGATCTGCAGTTCAAAAGGCCAGGAATACTATTCAAATCAAAAACAAAATCAAATCAAAATAGCCTGAACTTCATGTGAGTAGCTGGTGGAAGAAAAGATAATAAGCCACCAAAGGTTTTTTAATATTATTTGTGCATTGAATTTTCTTCTTGCTGCTAAAAGTTTGTATTTCACATAGAGTGTGAACAATTCCTATTGCCTTTATTGGAAACTGAAAGCATCCACTACCTCAGGAAACTAGACCTCACTCTCTGGCCTGTAATGAATATAAGCACTTCCAGAGCTGAGGTAGAAAAATCTAAATACCAGGTTTGCACCATTTAAAATTTTGTGTTTGCTATGCAAATCAGTAGTTTGACTTCTTGATTAAACTCAGCTGAGGTTGGCAAAAGGGTTCTGAATCAGGCCTGTCATTTCAGAGACAATTTGGAGAAGAACAGCTTGGAGGCACCTTTGAAGGCTGTTATTTCCACAAGTGTTGGGCCTCACCCGTGTTCCAAGCAGATGCTCTGCCAGGTGACTCCAGCTGGGTGCTCAGAATTATTAGTCACCTTTGAAAATGGAAGGCTGTTAAAGCAGGAAATCTAGATGACTCTCACTTGCCAACTGGGGGACCACCTCAAACTTCCTTGGAATCACCAACAGGTCTATGTGGACAGAGCCACTTGGCCAGTGCTTAGTGGACCTCAGCAGCTTCATCTTAGGAATCCATACAGTTCCCCTGTCCTCTCACTCTTGCTTTGTGTGGAAAGAGAAGGAAAGACATGGAGCCAAGCAAGAGCCCACAGAATCATTAGATATCAGGCCCTCTGTCTGGGCAGGGAGGAGGTCTTCTGGCCTGGAGTGTTGTCCCACCAATGGTACTGCAGGAGCTGTTCAAGCATCCCAGCTCTGGAGGAGAAGGGCAGGCAGGAGCAGGGAGCATGGGATGCAAGCTGTGATAACCAGGCCAAAGATTTCAGCAGCTTGTTTGGCCAGTCCAGACCAAACTTTCTCCAACTCAGCCTTTGCTCTGGATTTCCCCTAAGCTCATTCCTTTGGGCACAGCATGAGCTAATTAATATGCTTCTCATTTGGCAACTGCTTCCCACCTTGCTGGTTTGGAGAAAGATGAGAAAACAGAAGACCTGCACCCTTTTGTGTAAAAGCAGTCCCAAGTTTCTTACATACTTAGCACAAGCATGTGAGAGATGGGCAAGGGGACAAGACACTGTCTCAGATCAGCCTGTCTTATAAAAAAACATCTCACAGTGTGTCCTGTAGAATCCCAGCTATTTTAAAACCCAGTGACCTTAAAAAGCATTGTAGGTAGTGAGAACTGCAGTTATCTGGATCTTCATTATAAGGAGCAGGTTTATCTTGAGATGTTGCAGTTTGTAGGTGGTGTAAATCACACATTCTAGTGGTAGGTGCTGTGATACAACCCTACTGGAATTTCATGAGCACAGGATGTACAGTGTGGTTCAACCGCGTGTCTAGGAAAGCAAACAGACAGTTGCCCACAGAACATCTCTAAGATCTGAACTGCGGGGCATGTGCCAACAAAAGTTATTGCTTCAGCTGTTAGCTAGCCAGCTCAATGTCAGAGCTGCTCTTTGAAATGGATGCTGATGTTCAACACAGCTCAGAGAATTACCATCATTGTCTTAAGGGTGACAAGGAGAAAGAATAGGCTAGGTAGCAGTCTGCAGCAGGAGCACTGTTAAATAGTTTTTGCTTGTGTGTCATAGTCTCAAAGAGGATGGTAGAGCAAAGAAAAAAATCTGAATCTGTGTCTTAATGCAGGCTCAGGTGTAAGTATGCCTTGGTGTGGGAGTCCTCAGAGGCTACAGTCAGGCTTGGGTCTCACTCTGGTGTTGCCTTGAAAGCAAGTACAGTCCCTTCCCAGAGTGTTCTTTTAGTGTGAAGACAAGAAGCAAGGAGTATAGGAAACATTAGGAAGGAAGAGGGGGAGGGAAGATGAGGTTAATGGTAATAACATCATGTGGTTATGTAGGTTACCAGTGTGAACAGCTTGATGTCTGACTTCTATAACCTCTTATTTTTAAATACTTTTCTAGGACAATTAAGACACTTTGCATTGTATTAAATTTTGCCCCTCACCCTATCCCAGAATAGTATCTTCACTTATTTTTCATTGGGTGAATTTTTTTGTCATCTTGGATGTAAACTACCCTGTATCCCTCCTTAGTTTTACTGGGCTCTTCAAAGAGCCCACCTTGGAACCTCTCTTACACAGCATTCCTCCACTGATGCACATGATGCCTGTCCACCAGTTAAGTGTGTCACCGGGTTATTCCCTTAGCCCTGCTCTCCATACACAGCCCTCTTATCCCCAGGGTGCCCCTGCAGGTCCCACCAGACTTCAGTGAATCATCCGAGGCTGAAATGCCCTGGGGGCTGGCAGAGCCTGCCCATCACACATCAGGCAGTGCCAGCCCCTGCACCCCAGCGTTCACAGGCAGCGGCAGAGCGGGGGTTTCCAGGCCCCCCTTCGTGCTGCCAGCAGCGTGGCTGCCCTGACCTTGTGCCATGGCTAATGAGTGCACGCACCAAACCACTTCTGACATTAAACCACAGGATGCAGGACTACAAACTCATTGATTACAAGGAGTACAGCCAGATAAGCTGTAAAAATCTCCACATTTCCAAAACATACAGGAGAAGATACAGCTTCTTTTCAGTCTGTCTGATCTCTAGGACTGACTGTGAGCTGAAGACATCTAAGGAAGTTAGTTGCATCCTACTGAAATCAAGAAAACAGGGAAGATTGAACAAGTTGATTAGACTGTGAATTATCACAAATAATTAACAAAGTAAAAGGAAGACTTAAAGATTATATGACTCCAGATGTTTTATTGATTTCATTAATGTACAAATACAAATCAAATTTGCAATGCTACAGTTCTGAATTGGTATGAATACAGATGTCTTTCTGCAGAAAAACATTTTAACCAGAGATGTTGTTGCAGTTCTGTTGTTTTCCTGATGTGTATTAAGTCACCATCTACACTCACACCCAAGCCTGTAATTTAGTGACTGAGTTAGAGCTGTTTTTTTCAGCTAGTCTGGTCTCTCATTCATTAGACTCTCTGAGAAAATATATTCCGACAGGCTTCACCTTTACCTGTACGTGAAATGGGTTTTTTGGAAAACAAAGAAGGAAAACTCATTTGATTCTACAAAACACAAGAGAAATACACACTCTTAATTATACACATTTTTATTACTTACAGGGAATATGTAACAGAACAATGCTTAAGGAAATTTCAGACTAACAATAACAAGGTACAAAAAAAGAATTCATCAGCCTACTATAAAAGAAAACCACAAACTGCACATGACCTCTTGATAAAACTACCACTAAAAACCTATTTGCCATTGTAAACCATCCCATTTTACTATGTATTAGGAAAGTCTTCATCCCAGTGGTGGCCACACACTATGTCAAATAGGAGGAAATATGGACAGAAATCCTTAAGCCATAATTCTACATACAAATATGTGCACACAGGAATTCTGTCTATGGCTAGAGAGAGGAGTTATGAAATTGATTCACAAGGGTAAAGCTGGATACCATATAAATGCTCTTTGGAGATTTTAATGACAGGTAAGCCTCATTCTGGTCCTATATAGAGGAGTTAAACTAATTTTGTGTGTTTAGTAGCTTACAGACTGTCCATGGCCGCGGGCTATAAAGATAGTACTTGGTTTGGGGCTGTTTATTTAAAACATTGAGGAAGTTATACAGTCTTGAAACAGAAGATAGTCTAAAGGCATTGCCAAAGAACATGTAATCCTAAAAAATAGTTATCTTGTAATACTGCCATGTTGATATCTATTTGGGTTACACAAGTTCTAGTTGTTGTGGACTTAGTCTAGCTTTCATGCTACTATCATTTTGCTGTTCCACAGACCATTTTCCATAATTCTCCTGAAAATAAACAGACTATTTCTGGCAGGAATTATTGAAAATAAATTCCATACAAATTGCCTGAGAATATTTCATTGCTTAGATCCAGAGAGGCTGACACCTTTTGAATTTTTGCCTCTTAGGGAATTACACATGACCTTTTAATGCTAAAGTTCATTAGTGCTTAGATATCATATTGATGAGCTTCGTATAAATGAATGGATGAACAGACAAGTCATAACTAAGGTAATGAGCTTATTGCTTTTATGGAGGTAACTGAAGACATGTCATGGATTGTAATTACTTAAAGAATTTCTTTATAATTTTATTTACTGTAATTCTCGGTTCAGGATTCACTCTCCTTTAATCTTAAGAAGCGGTGTTTCATTTTTAATGTTCTAGACAGCCATATCTTTTTCTAGAAATGCAGATATCCAGACATTCTTATTACTCACTGTTTCATTATCAGTTTGTTTTTCTCCTCATTACTGGCACTGACCTTGCCAGGAGCTAAGCACATGCATAATTTTACTAGTGCAATTAGACTCATTAAAGCTAATGGGATTAGTCAAGAAAGTAAAGCTACTTCCGTTTAAGTGTTTGTTGTTTGAGGTAGTGCTGCAAGAATCAAGATGAGGAAAGTCTGGAAGGAATTCAGACTGTACCATAATTTTCATTGAATGTCATACAAAGAGAAATTTAAAGATTTTTCTCTTGATCCAACTCTGATGAGTGATGAACCCAAGGTGGTTTTACACTGGAGGTGAGCAGGGATTTCCTAACATTGCTTTTTCTTCAAAAGACAGGGGCTTCTCAAGAATTAAGCTGGTCTCGGCAAACTTTGCAAGGTTGTTTCTCAAGTTTAGGATGAAATTTCTAAATTAAAGATAATGAGACATCTCAGCCACCAGCCCAGCAACAGAGCCTGAGTGTAAACTGACAGCAGTGTTGTGATGCTGTGCTCTGGGAGCCTCTGGGTCCCCCCAGGAATATTTCATTAATGTGGGGAGATTGAGAGAAGCAAACCCAGAAGAGATTTCCTCTTTCTGCACAGAAATAAGAAGATTGCACTGAATTAAACAACAGAAAGGTGTCTGCTCTCGCAGAGGAATGGTCCCACAGTTAGAACATGGGCTTCTAGCTTGGGGGTCTTTTGTATAAAATCCTCAACAGGTGTTTATGCCAGTGTAAAGTGGGGGAAAAGCCTAAAGGATTTCCTTGCCATTACTCCTACCCTACCTTTGTTTCTCATTTTGAGTGCTGCAAGTCTGCTGGTTTTTGACCTGCCAGCTGAAAGCCTCCCAGAGGCATTATAGCATCTAGAAATACAATGTTTAGAGTGCAGCTGGTGTTCAGCCCCTTTCTTTGACCGCCATCTCAGCTAGGGCTGAGAGGGGAGGAGCATGGAGCAGTTACTCCATCCATCCCAAGGAACTTCCCTTCTGGACTGTCAGGACAATTTTATGGAGACTGGTAACACAGGCCAGACATAAAATGGGTAATTATTAACTCCATCACGCTGTAATTTGTCATTTCTGACTTCTGATGAGCTGCCTCATATACAGTGAGTTATAAAAAAATCTGGCCTCTTACTTACAGAATCAAATGCAAACGTCTCTGCTATCATTCTGAATCAGAAAGTCTTCCATGGCCCTGGAGAAAACATCACTTGTGGACTTTCACCCATTTTATACCTTCCTTTCAAAACAAACAGTTATTTTGGTATCTGATAAATACAAATGACGAGTAAAATTTATTTAAGCTACAGAGAGGTTATTTGTAGTCTAAAAGTTAACATTCTTAGTTAATACTGACTCCTGTACCCTGGCTTTTTCTGTGCAAAGGTTAAAAACCAGCAAGTTCATCACTGCAAAGTCTAATATCAGGGGTTGTAGATATTTTTAATTATTACTCACTTTTCTCTAGGAAAGCAACTAATCTATGCCCCAATGCTCACAATTTTATTAACATTGGAAAGAGCTATGTGGTGTTCATATAGCGTTTAATCTCCATGAAGTCTCAGAGCCCAAGGTTTTCTGATTAGTGGCCAAGGAGGAGGACTGGAGTGACAGTTAGGGGTTCGCCGGTCCCTACTGTATATACAGCTGTTGCTGCGCAGGGGAGGGAAACGCAGGGTCTGGCTGTCTGTTCCAAACAAAAAGAAATGGCACATGCTATTACTTCCAGATCATTGCAGTCCCTGCACCACCATCTGCTGGGGGTCAGAGCAGTTGTCCGGGTCGGCGTCAGTCATGCACAAACTCAATGCCTTCCACCGAGCTGTGCCCAGCAGTACATATTTACAAGAACAATAAAGCAAACCTGCTCCCCGGACACAGGCACCACAATGCTCCATCACATTGGGAACAAAGGGGCACAACGAAAGTTGATATGCATTACAAAGGAGGTTCTTGGGGATCACAGCTTTGTGATTTCAGGCCATAACACAAATTGAAGGGAAGAAAAACTGTCACCAATAAGCCCAGACCTAGTGATCATTGTATTTGTAATTGACGCAGCATTGCTGAAAGGGTGCCTTGGTCTCTGTGTTTCCCTTTTTCCTATTGTCAAAGTCTTCTGTAGAAAATAGTTAAATGGGAAAAGCATTGATGATAAATATTGAAAACTTGGATATGTTATTCTGTAACAGCAGCAAGATAATCTCTGCCACTTACCCCAGCTTGTCCATGCAGATCTCTTTTTCTGGGGCTTATGCCATGTGCTGGAGCGAGATGTGGAGAGCCCTGACTGACGTAAACTGAACAGTTCCTGGAAACTGGATGAGTACAACTGTGTCACTGAGATGTTGAAACCAAATGAGCAGTTTTAGCATCTCTTTGCTCTAACAACAGCTAGTGAGTAATTAATTTCTCCTGCTAAAAACGGCTGCTTCACCACCACTGGAGTGACACATCAGGCATTACTGTCGGGTGCTGCAGATCTTTCACTTAGCACTGTCCTGCACCCTTGGCTGAACATACATGCACAGGCGTGACACCCTTGGGGCCAGAGATTGGGGTGGATTTCCTGGCAGTACATTAAGGCATAGAGGAAAAAAGTACAACCCTTCTTTTTGGTCTGGGCTAGCTTGCTGCAGAGCTACATCCAGTGTTTTGGTGCTGCATCAAAATGGAAGCAGGGGAGCAATGGAGCTCAGCGCAGAGGCATCTGCATTCAGTTTGGTCTCAGCATCAGCACTGTTAAAACAGGCAGCAGTGCCAGCATGGGGTGAGAGAAATAGGCAGCAGTTCTGGAACGCTATGAAAAGGGCAGGTGGAGCTGCACCCAGAACATTTTTTAAGTGAGGCTCATTGCCAAATAACTAGAAACTATGCTGTGCTAGCTAAAACACATGGACTGCTGCAGTCCCTGCCTCACATAGCTACAGTGTCTGTCACAGCACTACCACATACATAATCTTCAACATTTCATCTGATAATTAGTGGTTTTGGCACAAGTAAACACACTCTTGTTAGGTCCTATCCTCAGTTGCTTTTTACTAAGCATCACTCGTCATTTTTGCATAAAACCTCTCCAGCCCATGTAATATTTGACAGCCTTCTTGGATTATTTGCCTGAAACATGATACGGAAGAGGAGACCTCCAGGTAGCTGCACACACATGTCTTCCAGACTCCACCTTCCCGGCCTCACTGGCACCAGGACACCCCAGGTGTCAGAGCCGTAGAGCTGGTTCTGGAGCCTGCGAGGGCATGCAGAGCAGCCTTTGCTTGTTCCCTTGGAAAACCTCACCAGCTCAGCTACATATCTGTACTTGGAGGACACTTTCCCTGAGCCATTCCTCACAGAGCTGAACTCCGCAGGTTTGTACTGCAATTAGGCATGCTTTCAGCAATAGGCCAGAACTAAAAGAAATAATTTTTTTTACCATCTGGTCCTGTGGAACTGCATTTGAAATACAAGTTGCAGAAGAGCAGTCAATGTATAGCTTAGATGCATTTATGTAATAAAATGTATGCAAAGTGTAAATAATTTTGTATCTCTAATTTTGGGGAAGAAGAGGCAGGGGATGGGAAGCTGGCAGAGTGGCTCTGTGAGGATATTAGTAATAAAAGGAAAGGACAGAAAGTCTTCAACCTGTAGGTAGTTGATATACATCTACTCCAAGTGTGTGGGGACTGAAGGTAATTTCCATTAGTAGTCCTATAGAAGTGATTGTCCTATATGTCTGCTCCACCATAGAGAGGTGCTGCATTGTGGAAATCATCTCATTTCAGTGCCTGCTTGCACCCATGCTGGAGGCTTTATTCTACCAGCCAGTGACTAGATCAGTGTAGGGAATAGATGGGGCTTCTCAGTCATCCTTCTGGACACAGTTCGGACATTGAGGGACTTGTAGTAGAAGGTGTCCCTGCCCATGGCAGGGGTGGTGCAACTAGATGGTATTTGAGGTCCCTTCTAACCCAAACCATTCTAAAGTACTGTGATATTCTTCACATAATGCCAGGGAAATTTAGAACTGGTTTCCTGTATTCTGCAGATAAATAAGGGACTTCAGTGTTCAGGAGGAACTTTATAGGTCTTGTGGTCACTAGCAAATGTAAACCACAAGAATAGGTACATTCTGATAATAAAATAAATTTTCTGGTAAAAATAAAGCTTTAACTGAATGAGCAATCAAACAACTGTGTTGGTACTCTTGTTCTATGACATGTTACCTCTGAACCATGCTCTTGTTGGTGGAATATTCCCTCCTCCTCAGTCATATGTGGCATACTTAAATGCTGCCCTGGATAAACCATAGTCTTAATTTCTATGTTGTAAGTCTATCATTGTTGGAAAAAAGAGTTCAGTTTATTTTTCTCAATTGCCTAGATGAAATGAATCTACACCGTGTCCAGCCCAGTGGGTATCCAGTTATGCATACACCTTAGGAGTCTAATGTTGGAAGCCTACAGCATTCAGGGGCTGAGTGGGAAGCTTGTTTCTTTGGGTACTTAAGTGGGAGATTGGCTGTTGGGAAAATCCAGCCCAGAATAACAGTTTAACTTTTTATATAGCCTCTTTTATTTCGCTAACATTACCCTTTATCTCAGAGGCTGTAGATATGTTTTTATAAAGAGTAGTTCTGTGAGTTACCACATCTCTGGGCAACATAAATTCAGCCCAGGTCAGGCAGAGCATGTTGAGTCACACAGCACACATAATACATACACATCCTGGCTGTTCGTGCCAACTTTATTCTTTATGCTGCATCAATGACAACTATGGGAGAAAAAGTGATATTTTATCAAACTCAAATTGCACAGAGGCCAGGTTTGGCCTTTTGGAACAAATTTAATCTTTTACCTTCAGCTGTGCCAATTGAGTACATTGCATCAAGAGACAGTGATTTTTTGATCTGGGATTAACTGTCGTGGCTTTGGATTTGCTGCCTTGTAGAGCCTTGGCCTGATTTTTACTCCCAGACCACTTACATGCTATTTCTTTACATATCTGCCTTGAACTCATTTTCAGATCTACTAACCTGTCTTCTTCCAACCTGTTCTCTGAATTGCATCTGCAGTAATGTCTGCGAGTTTCTAATGCTTAATGGTCAGATAAATGATCATTAGGAAATAATGGATTTGTAAAATACAATTATGTGTTTTTGTGAAAGCAATGTTTTAGTGATTTACAGCTGGCCTAGGGCATATATATGGTTATTGTGGACTTCTGTTGCTTTTGTACTCCATTCCTTCTCACTGCTTACTCTGCCCACTTACAGATTGTATTTTAGCCCCTTGAATTTGCCCGATTGAAGAAGTCTGCAGTGGTATTTCCTAAGCATGATACAGGAGGTTCCTCAAACATATTGGAGATACTTTAAACTTCATGAGAGAGAAAAAGCTTTTAATATTTAAATATGTTCCCATTGTTTGTAGTGTTATTGTTGTTTTGCTATAGAAATCTTCTAAAAAGAATATTCAAAGGACTGACTGGCCTTAATAAACTTAAGAAACTTTTGTCCCTTATGTTGATAACAAATGCAGCTGTTATTACTCTATTTTTACTTGCATGTTTTAAGCCATTGCACTGTGTTAGTGAGTGAGTAGCACTTCACTGAGCAACAGACCTGTGTTCACTCAGCTTAAATACTGCTGCAAACGTAGCACAGGAGAAAAATATCTTTAAGGGTCTACAGAAACTCTGACTAAGCTGCAGTTGTGGACTGGAAAGAGATGTGGCAGAGAGAGAAATCACAGAAGTTAAGGAAAAAATTGGTAGAAAGGCAAAGGGAGAGACTGTTGCTTCAGTAAATAGAGAGAGAGATGGCTGAGCAGACAGCATCAAATTGCTCCCCATCTCTGTTCTGGCACTTGCAGATCTATTGAAAAGAGGCCAGAAGGACATGCTGAATTTGTTGCTCCCGTGTGCCAGCCTTTTCTGCAGCAGCAAGAGAAACCAATCAGTGCTGCTTCAAAAGCAGCTGGAAACTGAGAAATCCCTGGTCCCCCGCTGCCTGGCAAGCAGCAGTACAGGGTCTTCTCAGTTTCCAGCCACTACAGAGGCTCCATTGACAAAATGTGTGCGGCATTTGAAGGAGCACAATGTGACAATGGAAGAACTTGAGGGAGACAAAACAAGGAAGGGGGAGAAGGGAAGAAAGGGGGGGAGAATTAAATGGGAATGAGGGAGCAACTGAAGACAGGAGGACAAAAATCAAAAGAAAATATGCTAATCACTGCAAAAGGGGCAATAAAAATAAATCATCCTTGTCATATTTCACACCTCTGCACTGCTTTATCAAAGAGTATAGTTGTGGTAGGAAGACTAGAGAAAAAGAGGTAAAACTTTACTAATGTTTGCTTTCATTGCCTCTCTGAGATGCAGACACGCTTAATTTAGTCCCCTACTCTCACAAATACTGTTGTGAAGTACAGAGTGACTGGAAGATGCCAGATACCACACAGGGAACCACATGGCACTGTGAATGGGACAGCTCCTACCCTTATCCTCTGTTTCTGAGACAAGCAGTAAGATTTAAAGAGCCCTGTAAGTCAGGAGAATGGCGCTTTACTGTTGCTCCGAACAACCTGGAGAGAAAACAAATGCTGCCCAAAATAAAGCAAGGCAGCTGGCTCATTTTCTCCTTTCCCTTGTACTTCTTTGCATCAGCTATGAGAATGTGTAGCAAAATGGAAACCAGAGTATCACCAATAGCTCAGAGCAAAGCAGCATGGCTAGGTTTAATTTCTTTTACCTCTGTCTGCCTGGTCATAAGGTAGGACATCCAGGAGGGGTACCAAGAGCTCAGGGGATGTGCCTGTGGTACATTAATTTCCCAGCTGTTCCCACTTATGCTGCTTGTTCAGGATAAAGGTATATCTGGCAGTGCCAGAATTGAACTTGGTTACAAAGCAACTAATCTAGAAGGGGCTTCCCAAATGTCCTCACATGGTTCAGGGAGTTTTTAGGTCATGGGTCCAGCTCGAAGTCCTTCACATTAAAATCCCCTGAAATGTATGCTGGGTGAACACAGCATCTTGAGCACCAACTTTTTCACTCCAGATAGCTGCTCTTACTTGGAATAACTTCGTACAGTAACATGCAAAAATGAATAGTGCTTGGGAGAGAGCACTGGCATCTACAAATTTTCTGGGAATTCTTCGTACTTCCTGAAAGGTCAGAGAAGTACACCATAAAAACAGATAAAAAGAATAGAGCTGTTGCTGTTAGTTTCAAGAGGCAATATCAATCAGGAACCAAGAAGGGGTAAATTTTGTATTGTCCAAGTTGGAAATGGGTAAAGTCAATTATGTACATTTGCCTTTGAGCACTGCACTGTCATCATCTTAAATGAGCTTCTTTTTAAGCAAAGGAAGGCTTCTGTCCTGATGACAGAAGTTTTGCAATTAATAAAGCCTTCTTTAAGAATTCTCATTTATTGTTCAAGTTTAAAATAAAATACTTCCACTTGCTCTCTTAGCATGACAGTTATTTTCAATCTTGAGAAATTATTCCTGTAAAGTAGTTACTGCTTAGGTAAAAAAAAATCTATTTCTCCAAAGCAAACTTAATTTGAGCATGACCTGTGAAATCTACAGAATCCCCAGTATTTAGATAAGTGATCAAATTGTCTTTCTGTGTAGGAATAGTAGGCAGTGTAGAACTGATTTTTTGTGATATTTTTGTTAGTGAATTCCTGGCTGTTATAATTTTGAAAGAATCTACAGATGCTTTAGCAGTTGTAAAATGAGACCAGTATCATGTCTGTCTGATCAGGAATCACCCATTGTGTAGTAGGTTAAGAATGAGATGTTTTCTTTTTTTAATTTCATCTGTTCAATTCATGTATAGTAGATCAAAATTGGCATGATATTTTCAAATTTAGCATTTCAGATTTTTTTCATCTAAGTTAATTTAAAACAAAGGTATCTTGCTTCATCTCTAAAATCTTAGCTGTATTTTTTATGTCATAGGAGGAGGTGAGAGCAAGGGCTGTAGAGGAACTACCATCATGATAGATAAACACATATAGATACCTCTCAAAATACTGGGCAAAAACCTATCTAATACTTTTTGAAATTTTTTTTCCTTTTTATGTTTGTCTTATGGACTGGCTCTGATTACATTAATGTGTAATTCGTCATAACAGAAACAGATCGCCATATTGAACTAGTTAGTGCTGAGAATCAGTATGTTTGTTATAAACATTACAAGGACTTGAACTTCAGACCACCTTTAATATGATCCCTTGGACTGGCTCTTCTCACCATGCACGCTGCCCAAAAGCTGCCCAAAGGCCCACTGGTTGGTTTGGTCTCGTAACGTCCTCACTGGAGTGCATTTCATGTGTGCTGAGCAGAGCTTCTGGGTTAGTTCTCTGCAAAGGGAATTCAGTGCTTCTGTGCACCAAAACTGCTCTGGGAGCTGAGCCAGTGTGCAGTAAATGGGAACAGTCAGGGGGTGGGATTTGTTGCAAAACTGCATTGCTGCTCTGAACCAAAATGGTAAATATATAGGCAATCATATATATTTTTGTGGCTTTGGAAAGGCATTGCCTATTTTTCTTGAGTGTGCAAACTGAGCAATTTTGCATGATAAAAATCAGATGTGTATTTGGACACTTTTCTGGCCAGCAATGTCTGGGAAGTTCTGTGTGTTTCATGATGCAAAGAGAAAGCAAGCTACACTGAATCATTATGTAAGCAGAGAAATCCTTACATGTGGGCTTTACATGCAACTCAGAATAGTAGACTTTATTTTATCAAGTGATAAAAATTGTGGTTTTCATACAAAAATTATGAAAAACTGGTTTCCTAGTTTCAATTCTCTAAAAAAGAGAAGGTGATGGGTTTGCCAAATCAGGAAAACAGACTAATTTTCTGTGATCAAAGAAGACCCTGCACTACATAGGTTTTCATGAGAATGTGTACAGAGTGAAGAAAAAAAAGTCCAGAATCATATAGACTTCATTTAAAGCAATGTGCTTGATATCATACAGTACATTGAGATACTGATTATGAGATCAGAAGTCAGAACTTCTACATGCTCATTTTGACTTTGTCAGTGATTTCAGCTTTTGTCAAGTCATTACTGTGCAGTTTCCCACCTGAGCAAAGGAATATTAATGTTTTGAAGAGCAGAAGAAAGAGTTCAATACTTAACAGTTTACTTTTCTGGTTTCCACTTTATTTTTTGAGTGAATCATTATTTTGCTCTTAAAAGGCTGCTGAATTTCATTTACTACTCCTGGCTGTTTGCACTAGATGTTTTAATTTTGATTACTCACATTCATTTGTGTAATTTCAGTTCCTTGGCTGGATTACTAGAGCTCAGACAAGGTTCTTCTGCAGATGCTGGTATAAGTACAAAATCTAATTTTGGTTAATTCTTGCATATGTTTTTTGCATTTGTTCTCAGCAAACGATCAGGCACATTTTGAGTGAAGGCATATTTCCAGAAAGCCAATAGAAAGGAATGTAAAGTGAGTGGTAAAAAGCATTTGATTGTGAAAAAAGAGAATTCCTATACATAGTATACTCCAGTGGCTTTGTGCTAATGCTTTTGAATTTCTTCCACTGGGGTCTGATCCATAAAGGGATTTGGTTACTTAAAATAGCAGTTATGTCCTAATGTTCCTAATATGTGCTATTAGAACTTCATCTTAGCTTCTGTTTAAGCTTAATGGATGTTCACACCACAGATTATACCCACAATCTGCCTTTCAGGCTGCTTTGCACCTGCCCAAGGTAATGGTGCCACCTGAAATGATAGATACTGCAGGAAATACAAGCAAATGTGCTCTGCTGCCACCAGGATGCCTGAGCTCACTGAGAGCCTCCTTATTTTGTCATGGGGGCTCTTTTGCCACCTGTGATTGTGCATTTGTACACATCCAGAGCTATGTCTGTCAATTTGCACGTTACTGCTGTAAAGACCTGACAGACAGACCAGCTCTGGTGCAACAATGCTGGGGCTCTCCAAAGGGCTTTGTTTGGAGTCAGTGCATGAGCAGAAAAGATTTCTCCTTGTAAAAGGCTGCCATCCACTTTTGTGCAATATCCATTTTGATCCATATTCTTGCCAATGATATTTTGAGGATAGTATCCCAAACTGTACTTTCCCTATCCCCAGATGAGAGGCTAAGTTTGCCCAGAGAGTTGGAAGATGCTGCTTCCTGGGGAGCTGTCAGTCAGCTGTGTCTCCAAACTTCTGGTATGTCACACCCTAATTAAAAACAGCTTCTAGAATGTCTTTTTCTCTCATGCCTTGAAATATCATTCTAGTTTAGGAAACTTTCAGACACAGCCATGCTCAGCTCCTTTCTGAGTCTGAGAGAACTCAAACCTATATTCACCTTCTGAACATCCTCTGGGCATGTTATTTCCCTTTCCAGTCCTGGTTCTAGAACAACACAATTTGTCTTCTCATAAGAAGACACTTTCGTAAAGTTTCCTCCTTCAGTTTTGCAAAACCAAAAGTTTCCTGATGATCACAGATAACTTCAGATTTAGTTTTTAATCTGAACTGGAGGCAGTCCACAAGAATGTTTAGAGATAAGGTCTCAGTTAGGTCTAATAAAACACCAGGAGTTTCATCTTCAACACGTTTCTGATTTTCTTCTTTTAATTAAACACAAAAAATGTAAAGTATCTCCCCTTCCACCCCAGGTTTACAGCAAGAGCTGTAGGAATTATCACAATTGCATCTCTCAAACAGGTGTTTTTTAAAAATTGTAGCAGACTTTTAAAATTTCAATTTGGTCATCCTTTTAAAATTTGATCTCTAAATAAAGCTTGCTGAACTCCCTAGTAATTATTAATGGGTGACCTGGTGTATCATGGAGCTCAATACTTCTTACCCTCAATCATTAACCGTTACATCCCTATTACAAGTGAGTATACAGAGACAGACAGCTCAGGCTTTTACTTTGGCACAATCCATACAGATTAATTAAAAAACAGGCCCAGTACAAATGATACTAAAAGAAAAATGTCCAAAGCATGAAAATAAGCCAAAAAAAGAATTACTTCATTTCCTTGTATCTTCCCTAAGGACGCAGAATTGGAGAGTATGAGTCAGTCTCAAGAAATGAAATAAAAACAGCCCAGCTTTTAGTGACTTTTTCTTGTTCTTACCTTCTGGAGCAGAGCAGGCCATCAAGTACAAGCAGCAGAAATCAGACTGCCTGACAGGTTTTAAAACAGGAGTGAAGGTGCACTTGTGAACAGCTTGGCTTTCTGGTTGGTGACAAGATGCAGTGACCAAGAAAAGTGGACTTGAATATGGGACAGCACGGCATTGTGGATGTCCCATCTCCTGCTGCTTACAGTCAGCTACAAAGTCCGTGTGCTCTACAGCTATGGGTGAAATATTTTCAAAGCTCTCTGTAGTGAGAAGAACACACATTACATGTCCTTTTGGATGCTCAAGCCTCTTTTTTGTACCTCTCCTTTCCAGTCTGCAATACAGAGGTGCTGTGAGGATGAAACAGTGGATGACTTACAACTACTTTCTTGGTACAGGGACAGCACATTTTGTCTGTGACTTATCACTTTGGCATGTTCTGGCAAATTACATTTAATAATGAAACATATTTTCCTGCTTAATAGTTCAGTGAGAATTATCTGTAATATTTATGAGTTTTCTACTAAATGGTGTTTCTGATGGTATTGCTCACTTCTGCTCAGGATAACAAAGGATCAGCTGTTTGAGCCAAGGGCTCATTCAAAATCATCATTCAAATTTCCTTTAAAATCAAAGATATTCATAAGGTCAGTGTGTCTAAGGATACTTCAACAGACATAATTCTGTGTTGTTTACATTGGTGAAGAAAACAAAAAAAGGCAACACGACGTATTTTTTGGTCACACTCTCCAGTGCCTGTGAAGTCTTTCAGTGATCAGATCTGGTAAGTTTCAGAACTACTCTGGAGCATCCCAGGTCTGAGTTTACAAGGCAGAAAGCTTAGTTTCCCAGCTCAAGTTTCATTGTCCCCCCTGTTCCTGAGATTTCATTTCAGAAGGAGAAGATTTGGGGTGTACTTTTGCCCGTATTTTTAACTTTTTTTGTTTTGGTTTGCTTTTCACCTGTAATTTCTGGTCCCTTCTGTCTTTTTATGTCATGTTCCGTCCTTGCCCCAAATAGTTTGGTGAGCACAAAGGCATTTAAAGGGCTTCAACCAAGTTAAAAATGTATGTGGAACTGATGGAAGACTTAAGATGAGAAAGTGGGATAGGCTTATCTGGAAGTATACATATAATTTAAAAAAAAATTTTAGATCCATCCCCCCTCCCCCCCCGATTTATTTGACTGTATCACAGTCTCAGTTTTCATTTAAAAATAACTCCCCCTGAAGAGATACTGATGCCCCTACTGGTGCCTACATGTACAATGTGAAACAACACCTGTGATCAATGCTGACGTGCATCCTGAAGTCCAACAGCGTTCAGTAGCTTCAGGGCTCCCTGACAACTTTTTCAAATGACCCCATGTACCAGGATGAGAAAAATATGAAGACCTTATTAAACCCTCCAAAACCTTGGCTTTTGCAGTAATGTCTGTGTCAGCCTATGAGGGGCAAATGGGAATGAACCGTGGGATGGGTGTGAGAAGCCAGGACCACGCAAATTTCATGTCATGCTGTGCCTTGGGCAGAAGCTTCCAGTCATCTGACTCTGTCCTCAGCATCTGTTTCCCCGAATTGCAAATAGTTCCATTACCATCATTCTGTTTTATGTCCTCCAAATGCAAATTTGCCCTATGACAGAGCGAGTCCTATGTCTGATGGAGATTTCGCCATCTCGTGTTGTGTGTGTGCAGGTCCTACGTAAACCTTCTGATGTGTACTACTGATTGTTTACATATGTTATCAGAGAGGAAAAAAACAGGAAAGGAAAGCTGGCAGCTTACACTGCCAAGAGACCTGGCAGTGGCTATAATCACATTTAGATCATTTCCAGTCAATAGACTTTGTTTTCATTTTTAAAAAAACCCTTCCTAGAAAGTTGCTGCACTGTTCTTTTTACTCTGCTACAGTCAGTCCAGAGGAATACCTGCAAAGGCTCCTGTCCTTACAACCAAAGCAGGCAACATCAGGAGATGTTTCCAGAGAGAAGGTGGAAGGTGTGGTAAGATAATGTGCTTTATACAAGTTCAAAATATGTAACGCTACTTGGAGCTGTGATTATGGTTCTGTGTGACAAAGGTCTTTTAATGATAGTGAAGTCAGGGAGTTGCGATGCAAATAGAAATTGATGCCAAAAGAAGATATAGTTTGGAACCTGGGCATATTTCTCATCTTCAGGCCAAGCTCCATAATGGGACTAAAAAATATGAGCACTGGAGGACTGGGACTCCAGCTGCCTATGTCTAGGAATTGCCTGTAGCAGAGAGAATGGCTCCTTAGCCAGCTGAGCCAGAAGAGCTCACTGCTTCTCTGAAACAAAATACTAGAGGGAATAGATACCAAAACAAGTTTAATTAATGTCTAATTAAGTGTGTTTAAATCTGTCTTCTTTCAACTATTCTGCACCCATTCACATGTACATGTGGTACTGGAAACTTTTTTAGGGTGAAATAAAAGTTGCAAACTTACATCAGCATCCCAAGTACTACAATTCCAGCTAGTGCAGGCCCAAGCCTGTAATACAAAACTGTTCTCATAGGGTTAAGCATTTGGGGACTGAAGCCTGCAGTTTTTGAAAATGCTGACTCATTTTACAATAACAGCCTTAATATTGTCTCTACCTGAAGACATACAACATAAGCAAAAATAAAATGTGAACTTTAATATCAGCATAAATATTAGACATTCATATTAGCATCACCCAGAGAGGAAAAAAAAGAAGTTCAAATGCAGGCAGTCACAGAGACAAGGAGCTCTAGTACGAAGGCCATGTGAGAAGATGCAGTGTTATTGGCATCAACATTTCTTCTGACGTCTTAGTCATCAGAAACACAAAGATGGCAATGAATGCTACAGTGGAAGTAGGGCAGTGATAAAATCACTTCACATCCAGCATCAGATTCCAGGTGTAGAACCAAAACAGAAGGATTATTTTCTGTACACATGTACAAAAGTGACAAAAGCTATCTGCTTTTGACATCTAAATGAGACACACTGAGGACTAAAGTTAGCACCCTGGTTTTACTTTCCCTTCCCTAAAGAAGGGAACACCAAATAGCACTTATCAGATGCTGAAGTAGCCTACAGGTTATAGCATACACTCCTTGCCTCTGCCCTCCACTTGGAAATCATTTGTCATAGGATCATGTTGGAGGTTCTGGCTGTTAGGTCACATGCTCCAATACAAATATGCAAGGCATAGGAAGTTGTCAATGATACAAGGAAAAAGAAAGTAATACTTATCAGCTGAGATATCAAAGGAAAACCACAGCTGAAAAGGAAAAAAAATAATGCTGTGCAGTCAGAATTTGGTAGAAACTGTCATCTTCTGCTGTGTTTTCCTTGTGAGAGGGACAAAAATGTTTTCTCCTAAAGGCTGACAATGGTAGGACATTGGTGTGCAAAAATTTTGTACTCCAGACCAACAGAAGTGGAAAAGAAAACAATCTCGAAATAAATGGACTTTCATGTCCAAATCTCCATCCAAAAGACCTAATCCTGGTCTGAGCTACTTCAGATAGCAGCAGTCGTTGGTGCCAGATTCCCAAACATAACCCTGTCTATGAACTTTTTACAGGTTTGGGAGTAGGGGGGAATGGTTGGATGAGTTAATTCAGATTGAGGTTACCCTGGTTCCCCAAGGCAGTCTGACTTGGAATGTTTTTGAGCTCTTCTGAAAGAGCTGTCTGACTTCTTTCCAGGAGAAGAGTGAAAGTGGACCAACACTGTTAATCATTTTACAGAAAAACCATCATCCACCTTGATTTCACACTCATGACTCCTGCAAATGTCAGATAGACTGTGGCTCAGAGCCAGCACATGGTAGTGGCAGCAACGACTTCTTTCCACTGGCTCCTGTAATTGACCATTTCCCTGACAGATCTGAAAAGAGAGGAATCAAAACTACTTGCTTGCTTAAGAAGTGATACTGACTTACTCATTAGACTTTGTTGTGGCACTGGGCACAGGCACTTGAATGGTCTGGAAAATATGAAAAGAATTGGCTGGGGAACAAAAACAGAGCTGATACATGGTAATGGCAGAAACAGGAGTAGAAGCTTTATAATAAAGGCAAATTCCTGTTGAATGCCTCTTTGTCTTGCTTTAAAGAAATACAGAGAAGCACTCAAGATGTACAGATAACTAGGCAGTATTTCTCACTGCAGAGCTCAAGGAAAGAAGGAAGTGCTCCAAGGGTTAGTTCCTGACTATATGGAATATTGCTGGGCTGAAGGCAGTCAGCTGGAGTTCATCCTGATAGTCCCCCAAACCATTTTATCGCAAAAATGTACTGTAATCAGTAATAAGTAGTCACAGTATTTTCCCACCACTTTCATGCTTTATAGACAGATGGGGGAAGGGGAAGAGTGTGGGGTTCCTGCTGCATGTGAATGATGAGCTTGGTCCATGTTTAAAAAAATGTATCTTGTGGAAAGAGGAAAAAGAGAACTATGGCTGCATGTGAACTTCAGCTTTCCTCCTGCCTACTGGTAATTTGTTCTATTTGTTGCTTGCATTGTTGTTCATATGTTGCATCAAAGGAATAAAGATGAGTCACCTAATGGATGGATGTTACATTCTGTAATGTCTGTGCATCTGCTTTCACTGCTACATTACCAGCTAGGGAGAGACTTTAGAAGCACCAGTCCTTCCTCACAGGCTGATCACTCTCTTGGTGAAGACAGAATTTACAGAGGTAGGACACTAGAAGCAGCAGTGTATTATACCTTCAGAGAAACTTACACTGGCTACTTTCAGAGATGAGGGTATTGACTTGGCCTTCAAGCAATATCCACGAGAATGCAGTTTTAGCATTTGCTTTCTTTTTCTGCCAGTCTGGGTCTTAAATTGAATCACTGTATTTCAGTGTGATGTTTTGTAATGTTTTGATACACATATTTTATTTTCTCAGTGTATGGATACAACTGTATCATCTTAAAAAACTAGACCCTTCGTGCTTCAACTTCCTTTGCAGTTTAGTTTCAGGAGTACAAGTGGTCTCAGTTTGTATTCAGTTCCCACGATGGACTTGGGTCCTTTGAACAGTGACATGGAAAAAGAATTAATTATAATTCTAGTAAAGTCAGAGGCAGAATGACCCATTGAGGTTTCTGGCTCAGGCAAGTTCTTACACTGTTATCCTTCTATTAGTTCTCTTCCAGCTGACACATGATAGTTTTTAATGTGTGATTAGAAAGAAAATCTCAGTCTTGGCCATAGCAAGATAATTAAGATGAGTAGAAAGAGTTTTTATCTTATTTTGTAGCATTAAAAGTCATATGATTGATGGCATCACAGCAAATTACTTTTCTGGCATTGTAGAGACACATTTACTAACTCTGAAATTATGATACAGTCTGAAGCATTTGTATTTTCCTCTTACATAATGCATCCCTATGGTCAGGATGGAAGAATTGATTCAGAGGTCAGCTAGTCAGTTTTTTTTTTTAAAAAAAAAGAAAGTTAGAAAACTTTTCTATAAATTTTTCTGCTCTGCTCTTTTGAATCCCGGTCTGGAGTACTGCATCAGCTCTGGGGCTCTAACACAAGGACATGGTCCTGTTGGAGCAAGCCCAGAGGATGCCATGAAGATGATCAGAGCTCTGGAGCACCTCTCCTAGGAAGACAGACTGAGAGAGCTGGGGTTGTTCGGCCTGAAGAAAAGGGGGCTCTGGAGACATATCATAGCACCTTCCAGTAACTGAAGAGGCTTACAAGAAATCTGGAGAAGGACTTCCTTCAAGGTCCCTTCCAGCTCAGTTCTGTGATTCTGTGAAATCAGTCAGACCTGAAGTGCTCTTTCCTGAGCTTGGTGGGCTGCAGAGGCATTGCTGTGAGGTTTCTGTCCGGGAGCCTGTGGTTCTAGAGCCCACAGTTCCAGAACAGCCCACTGCCCAAGCTGTCCCTGGGGCCAGGGGGTATTTGGGTTCCTACGCCAGCCAAGAGCAAGGAAGCCTTGAAAGCTCTGACTTTTAACTTTCTTTTGGCCTCAATCTTTATAGCAGTCAGCTTGAAACCCCGGCTCAAGCAAAAATTTGCCTGCCTGACAGGCATCCTACCAAAGAGAGGGCTGCATTGCTAATTCAGGTTGACCTGGCCTGAGGGTCCCAGGATTTCCAGGCTCCCAGTCAATGGAGCTTTAAGGATTACACCATCATTTAAAGATACACCTCAACCCAGTTTTAGAAGGCTCCAAAGCTGACATTTGCCTGAGCATCTAGCATCACCTTGGTTTCAGTGCTGGTTTATCTACCTTCTGCAGTTAGCAGTGTGGAGGTTTAGATGATTCTGGGGTGCTATGGTTACCAAACAAGGAAGCTGCTTAGCCATTGTGCTGGATCAGATCAGCAGGAAAAATAGAGCACAGCATCACTGCTACCATATCTCTCTGCAGGCTTCTGAAAAGAATTAAAAATAGCTTCCCGCTTTACCAGGAAACTTCCTGTTATTTATATAGTCCTCTCTGTCCCCTAAGGCAAGGTGTTAAATGAAATGTATTTAAATGAAACTAAGTGTGTCAAGTATTAGACCTCCATGAAGTTGAAAAAATTCTCATTTCCATTGCTTCATTCTCCTTGGTACTAAGAGTGGCATGAACAGCAAAGCAACATGAGGAAGTTTTTGGATGACTTTTCTGTTAGAAATTCTTGTTCTTATATTAAAACATATTTTGGAGTGGGGGAAGTGGGAGAGTCTCTTGTGTAGTGTACCTTCATCACACTGCATGTGCTTTCAGCTATTTTGCCTCCAGGCAAGTGCTCGGGAATAGGGCCTTTGACCTTGCAGATATTTGAAGCTTCAACACTTTAAACAAGAGGTGGTAGAGTATTATTGTATTATTGCTTTTGATTGTTAAGGTAGAAAAGAACAGTGTGGTATGGCAGAACGGTATTTGGCACTGTGAGACAGTGGGGCTGAAAATTAGGAGACTGTATTATTCTTTGAGTTTTCTTGTCAAGTGTGTCCATCCCTGTATTGTTAGTAGGATAAAAGGCTATTAGAGAGTGTTTGGAGCAGCAGCACAGAAAGCTTAGTGTAGGTTCTATTGCTGCAAACAACGTTTCCTGGTACCAACTGCATCTGAATGTGCAAAGGTACAAGCATGGGAATGGGAAATCTGGCTGCACAGTCAAACTGTTGTTTTAATGCTGCAGATCCAAGGAATTCAGACCTCCAGAAAACAGCAACTAGCAGGTATCTGTGCTGTGGCTTTTATTTGGGGAGTAAAGGTATGAACACAAACCAAGGTATTTTTCTTGGTCTGTATTATCACCATAAGAGATGTGCTCATTGGGAACAGCTGTGTGCAAGTTCTTATCAATTTAAGTGATAAACAAGAAGAAGAGTATGAAAAGTCTTGCACAAGTGTGTGTTTCCTGCTAAACTGTGTTGTTTCTTCTCTTCCTTGGCAGCAACTGATGGAACAAATTTTTCCAGCTTACCGAGGTGCGGTAGGTTTTTCTGCTGAAAGTTTTTGTTGCCCCTCCCCAACTATTTTGGCTTTTGAGGTAAAAGTGGTTTAATTTTTCAGATCTGCTAGGATTTGGCCTGCATGTTTTGTTTTCCTTTTCCTGTGTTATTGCAGAGTGTTCCCTTCTTGCTTACTTATTGATTGGCAGCCAGATAATGACACTCAAGAAGACTTTTTTGCCATGTTTTTTTAGGAATGTTTTTTCCATGGTAGAAAAACCAAAGGCAGTGAAATTGAGTTTAAAAGTTTAGTATTTGCAAGCATTGGTTTTGTTCAGAATAACTTTCAATTTTCTCGCTTCAAAATACAAACAGCCACAACTGTTTTAATAACAATGGTATCATAACCAGTCCCAGATTTGTTCATTGATGCCCAGCCTGCTTTTAATTGTCTCAGTGTTATAAAAGTAAATTCAAAAGCTTTGAATTAGCAGTGTTTAAAAATGTGTGCAAATCTGGAACTCATAAGGCTCGTACTGAATGTTTGTTCTAGAAAGTTAAGGCCATGTCAAAATACATTCGTTTGTGGCCATTGCAACCTTGATTTTGGCCTGAATTGACTTTGTACAGAACTGAAGATATTATGTATGATTTTAAGAGAGAAACTAAGCCCAGAACTCAAGAGGATGGACAGTGCTAGATGTAGTGATGGAAATAGAGATGCCTGATAATGTAAGAGTGGTGAGGAAACTGTTACCATACTGCTATAAAACAACACATAAACAAAGGCACCAAACGGATGGGGTTGGTGTACTTTTGAGAATTGTGCATGAAGAAAGTATTGCTCATTTGGCTTGCACAAGGGCTGGAAAAAAACCCATATGAATTTGTGCAGCCACCTGCCTAAAGTCAAGTGAAAGTTATTGTGCAGCTAGGCAGACAGAAAGGAAGATTACTAAAAGTATTAAAATGAAGCAATTCAGCTTTCCTATTACAGCTACAGATATAAGGCATAAAGTGAAAGAACAATCAGGGAGATTTTGAACCTAGTAATCATTAGATCAATAAAAAGGAATTTGTTTAGGACAACTGGGAACGTAAGAATGTTAAAGCAAGCACAAAACTGATGTTTTGGCCAGGAATGTCTGGAAAGGGAAAATAATTTTTTTTCTAATGTCAGCAGAAAACTTCTAAATGTCTAAATGTCTAAATGTCAGCAGCAAGAAGAAAATGTGAAATCATCAGCAAAAAGAAACATTTGTCATTCCTGAACTTCCATGTCACCTATGGCAACTTCTGGGAAGAAGTTTTTCTGCAGGGAATAGTATGAATATTTACTGGCAATTCATGTCAAATATTTTTAAACATCTCCCTGAAAACAAAATATATCATTGGATGTCCACTCCAGAATGGTCCTGTATCTGAGAGAAGAAAAAGTGTGGACAATAACACCTACTTTTAAGCAAGCTCTGGAAAGATTTTTAAAAAAAGCAACAGCTGAGGAGGGTGGGGTTTGCTGCATAGACATAGTTGAACCTAAAATGATGAAAAAATGAACCCAATGCAGTCTTGTAAGTCACAGTGACAATCATGACATTGAAACATTTCTGTAGGGTTCACTTAAAAAACGGGAATCAAGAACAGGTAGACAAACTCATAACATGCTATTAGCAGATAAGCATGAAATTCCTCTCTTGTGAGAGTAGTGATGTTCTGGTGTGCAGCCAGTCCAGCACTGCTTCCCAGCCCCACAGCTCCAAGTGGCTTATGGCACCTTGCATCCCTAAGGGCTGGGAAATGACAGCAGCAACTCATCTCCTTCAAGCGTGCAAACTTTCAGATGAGGCCCCCACAGTGCAAACGACTCAGCCTGCAAGGCAGCCACAGCAGGAGGCTGATTGCCCCCTACCAGAGCCCACCTGGCTGCAGGAGCCTCTCCTGCTGTGAAATGCCCCTTCTGACCAGTCCAGAGTGGGGGCTTGTGCTTCGCTCTGTTCCTTCCCTTCTGAAAACTTGGTGGTGCTGCTGTACCCAAGGTGCTGCTGGGGGCTCTTCATGGTACTACACCCTACTCCTCATTTGTAGGATCAGGCGGAGCTCTGGGCTGAGGTTGATGGAAAGCTCATGTGATGTTGGACAGAGGTCTGACTCTGCTGGTAGGATGGAGAAAGGAATCTTCGTTTCACTTGCTCTAAACCCAAAACAAATTACTCCTAATAAAGAAAAGATGATTGGCCTGCAGGTAAAGACTGGGGTAAGCAGGTATTTTTGTGCTTCCCAGGGTCTGAGTGGAATGCTCATTTTGGAGCTTACACAAAAATAGTTAGGTTGACAAAGGTGTTTCTTTGAGAAAATGTTTGAGGTAATTTGTAAATCATGACATCAGCTGCCTGAAATGTATATCCTACCACAGAGTCTATGCTTGAATTGTGATGAAACCCAAAACTATGACCACAATAAGGCACAATGTTTGGAAGAACTAGACCTATCTTTCTCAGTGTTCATCAGTAAATAGCATGAATTCATATTCTTTCTGCATAGAAGAAGACCTGAAGGACTCGCAGAACACCTAAAAAAGACAATTGCCTTTTTGTATTTTTGTACAAAATTTCCACTCTCTAATAAGCTGTATTTTTCATCGTACAACCTGATTACCAGATACTGGATTAAATCCACCATGACCTTTTCTAGGGAGACTTCTTCAAAAAACCCTAAATGAAACTAATGCAATTTGCATCAGTTTTGTCATGATCAGAGCCATGCCTGTTTACAAAACCATGAGTTTTAAGTTTTAAGAAGACAGTAAGAAAATGGCACAAAAGAGGATTTAAGCCACTGCTCTCTGTTGTGCCATGAGATAAAGTATGTGGAGGCACAAAGAGGAACTGGTAGAGTGCTTTAGAGGTTGTCTTGGGCCACTGAAATGCTGAAAATAGGGAGATGGCAGCACTGGCTCAACCCAGTGCAATGAATAACCAGAATAATTAGCAAATAGGCACATGTGGAGCTTTTTAGGAGTTAACACTGGAAACTAGAATCAGCTCCAACCACTTCACCCTCAAGCTAGGAAACCAAAAATCCTAAAGGAAAGAGCAAAGCAACAGCCTCAGAGTATCATATAAGCCTGTTAAAAATCAGCCTACACTATGTTTCTAGGAATTTAAAGACTATGAAAATCAACAAATTTTACTATTCAATGTCTAAGCAAGAGGCTTCACCATTACCTAATGGCCGGCCAAAGCTAGATAGCAGTATGCAGTAATACATAAATAACACCTTGACAGTGCTATTAGAACACAGATTATTACTATAAACTTTGAAATATGAAGGCCTCATTTGCTGAGGTTACTGAGGTTTAGTTGAAAACATGGCCTTTTGCCCTATGGCCTACCTGTCTGTTATCTAACGATCTTATAGGGTGACTCACAAAATGAAGCCCAGATTCTGGAATATAACCCTTTGCTGGAATTGTTAAAATCTTTTCTTAAGAGAGATAAACATTTGCATTTCCTGTTCTGGGTTTGTATAGTTCTGGACATATTATTACCATGGAAAATTCAGAATATTTGACAGGTTCTGTTAAAGAAAAAAGGAAAAGGTTAAATAAATCTCATGCCTATGCAATGTTTCAATGTATTTATAATTATAAAACCCACATTCATGGAATTCTGAACCCAGCACAATTTTTATTTTGATGGATTGGAAGACCAGACATTTTACCAACAAACAGGAGAACCTCCAAATTTCTTTTGATCATACTGCATAATTCTTCTTCCTTAGTCTGAAACTAAATTTCAGTGATGCAGAAAAAGTCAAAAGTACCATTTATAGTATAATATTTGTAAAGTATCTTTTTGTGTATATATATCACACACATATGCACATGTGCATGCATTCACGTTCTTTTTGCTGTCATTTCACCATTAGGTTCTGTATGAAAACTGCAGAGGTTCTTTGGATAGTTTCTAATGGCTCAGAATACCCACTGAGACTGAAAGCAAGCCAGAGTTTCTGGAAACCTAAATCGTCTCATTTTAATAGTTTTGCAAATCCTTGGCATTTTGCTTTGAACTTTAACCAAGAAAAGTTATATCTTATAAACAATGGCATTTGTTGATTGGATGAAGGACTAGATCAATATTGATTTTGGCAACTTGTTTTGGCTGGGTTTGCATGAAGAAATATGCTGGTTGTGGTGTTAAAAAGTTATGTCAGTTCCTCAACATGTGCCTCTTTTTCTTGGAGCACTGCCTGAAAAATAGTTTCCAAAGTTACTTCCAGAAGTTAACCTAGAGGCTATCTATTATTGTGAGCTAACAACAGCCTTCTGCTGAGCTATCAGCATGTATGAAATAAAACCATTCAAGAAGGCAGATTAAAGACAGATTAAAAAAAAGTATTTCTGTTTCACAGAAGTGCTAAAGCATAAGACCCCATTTTTATTTCCAATTACTCTGGTCTACATTATTCTTGCAATTTAAAAGGAGCTCTAAAGTGAAAACATGGAGTAATAGCAATGAGATTTTAGGCACTCTGAGAATTACCTAGTTGACACACAGCAAAAAAAGAGCCATAGAATGTACATGAATGAGTTCTGATTCAAGGGCAGCACCAGCAATGGACAAAAATGTGTCTGTTAGAGAAAATGTGCCATTTTCATTTCAAAGTTTCCACTGAGAAAGAATCCACTGCAAACTGATAAATTACTGCCATTACCATCTCAGCTAAAATTTTAGTCTGGTTTTGAATTCAGTTTTTCTAGTTTCAGCTTCCAACTCTTTGAGCCTCTGACATGAGTGCTACAGGAAAGAGTCACATTGAAAGTGACTATCTATTTATACATCTATCCATCTACCTACCAATCTTCCATTTCCTGTAGATGCTGTTAGTTCACATATCTTTCTCCTCTCATGGTGCTGCAGCCCTCTGATGTATTTCCAGAAAGCAATCATATCACATCCCAGGCTTTTTTTTTTCTATGATAAACAAGACAAGCTCCTTCATGCCTGCTCTACCAGAGCAATTTTCTCCATTTCATCCAGGTGCCTGCTTTACTCATGCACAAGTTTGAATTCTCAAACATGAGTGAACAGATTTTCCAGATAGTATCTTACCAATATTCTTGACAAATAGCACTAACATTTTCCCAGTTTTAAGGAAAAACTTTCCTCACCTGATTCATCCTGGGTTTACTTGTCCCTTTTTGCATTCAGGTCTCTTTGTTCCTCTGTCTGCATTCTGTGGCTGACTAGCCTTTTCATTTGTGGGGTTTTTACTGTGCCCTCATGAGGAATGCCACTTTACAACAGAAATTTATGTTCTTTGACCCAGAGGATGGAGTTCATCTCCTCTGTCTTCAGGGACTTTCAGAAAATTATTTAATCTGTCCTGAGAGGAGTCAAAGACAGATGGGATAAACGAGCAGTAAAAAGCTCCCATTTCTATATGTTGAATACAAATGCCTTGAGAACTGCTATAGTGGGTAGTATTTCACCAACAGATTATGTGAATACAGTGTTGCATTCCCTATCCCCAAGAAAAGAACAAAGCCACTTACTGAATATTTCTAGATTTTCTGCATTATTTCCTTATTTCTCATTTTCATCTAATAATGACTAAATATATTGTCTTTGGTTCTCTCTGGTCATTGCTTTTGGCCCTTGATTTTGTATATATTAAAAATTACAATTAATGTATCTGTATTGTCTGGGAATCATCCCTTACTCCTGCCTCCCCAGAACCAAGGATACTGTCTTAATTTTTTTATATCCAAATTAATTATTTCTTAAGGTAATACAAAAGAGACAAAACTTTACTCTGCATTGACATACATTAGGATAAGCAGAGTAAAATGATACATCACTAGAGCTGTTGTCATTGAGTTCCTTTAAGGATTTTGTGATAGCATTTCTTAAGTTCCTTCATTATTCCAGAAATCCTTTCTAATATACAGTCAGTTAAATGTATCCTATGCATTGCCAAATCTAATAATTTCAAGAAAAGGAGAGGAAATATTCTACAAGTAAGTGGCTGGTTTTTTTCACTTTACAAGAAAAACCTCAGTAATTTCAGAGTTTTATAAGTCCAGAAGTTCCTGAAGTCACTCTGAGTCTGCTGTCTGAGGTTTGATCAATGCTACTTTTGATAGCAGGATCTGTTATCAGTTTGAAGTGGCATGTAATAGAAGATTTTTTAGCATTTTAATCTAAGCTTGGCCAGAGAGATTAAATTCTCTAACCGTTTTTACCTGAAATGGTGCTTCTAAATTGTGATGAGAACAGAAATAATCTCTTTATTGCTCCAGAATTTGTGAGACACCTGTAGGAGCAAGCTGTACCACGGGATTTCTGTGCCTCTGACTCTAGGTTGCCAAATTCAACTATGAGAGCACCCAAAAGTGGAAAGAAAAAAGAAGTTCTTTCTCCAAGGGCAAAAATTAAATTTGTCTCCCTTTTTAGACCTTACTTCTTTAGCCCCTATTTATTCAATCCTAATGAATGTTTAAAAAATTATTTACCAGGCCCAGTCATGATACTAAAATCAATCCAGACTTCTTAAGAATCCCCCAGGAATTTGTAGGTGACCTGTCAGCTGTGTCATATCTTGTCTGGCTTCTTCTCTAATGCACAGTGCATTTGATGCAATAGTGTCACTGCCACCAAGGCCAGAGCAGGGCTTTGGCCAGAGCCCATCTTGCTGGAGGCAGTGCCTGAACTGGATTCAGCAGAAGCAACAGTTCCCTTCCCAGTCTCAGTTGGACCAAAGCGTTGGGAAAATTTTCTTTTCTGTTGGACATTTAGGGGAGGCCTCAGATCACATCTAGGTCTTGCACTTGTGCCTATTGGGTCAGAAAGCCCTTTATCATCAATTCTTCTTCAATGACCGCAACTTGCAGACTCTCTCCTAACTTTATTACATGCCTAATACTTAGGTTGAGCTCCTTTGAGTCTTTGTATATCCTCCAGGTCTTCAACCATTGCTTTGGATCATCTTTGATTTCCCTCCAATTTTTTTTGACATCAGTCTTGAAAGGTAAAAAAAAAGAACTGTCCTGTTGTAGAAGCTGTTGAAGCAATGCCAGCTACAGAAACTCCCAGCCAACTCAATTGCTTGTCTTCTCAAGCTGGTGTTTTACATACTGAATTCCACCACTTAGCTCCATCCTCCTGCTAAAAGGCCAAAATAATCAATGAGATTATCATTCAATTTTAGGATCCTCATCAAAGACCCACAAATATGAGGCACTGTTTCCCCAGCCACGCTTAAGACATGTTGTCCAGCACACACACATGCCAGGTCACAGTTCAGAGAGATTCAGATGCTCCTTGGAGAGACTCATGGGCAGCTGGGAGCCAACACACACTTCAGCCACATGCTTGAAGTGAAGAACTAGAAAACAGCCACCTTGAGGTGCTTCACAGCATGTACCTCCTGTACAATGTAAACATATCCACAGAGACATTCAGACTCTCTTCAGAGGCCCCAAAATGTAGACGTATGTCTCACAGAGCAAAAAAGTTAGAAATAGGGAGTAAATACATACATTTTCACCTTCTGATGTGAGATTTCTCAAAACTAGGTATGAAGGGCAGGGAAAATATAAAATTACAAAGTTCTGCTTTTTTATAGCATCAGGCAGCGGTTGTTAAATTAAGAATTCTTATATAGAGGCCTCTTTTTTAGAAAATGTATTGGTAAAAGAGCTATTACAAGGTGGGTAAGAAGCAGAGTAAGTGCAAAACCATTAAAGAGTATGTTTAAATAGTATGATAAACACTTGCAAGACTTCTGTTGGATCTGGTTTACAGTATCAGCTTGCAATGATCTTGCAGTGCTTTGACCTCCTAAGCCACAGAACTGACAGTCTCCTGCTTTATCCCCATTCCTCTGTACCCCTCTGACTTTTGGGCTGAACTTTGTTTTCTTAACTTGAAGTGGAAAAAGGAACTTATTCAGCTCTTTCATCTGAAATTCACCAGCTACCTAAAGAGCAGACTTCCTGGTTCATGTATGGAGCAGGTCATATTCCTCTTTCACTATGACTGTCAAGTCTGTCGTATAGCCGCCACAAACCCATTGCAGAGAAATTCAGACATATTTTAGAGAAGTAGCTTACTTTTGCTAAATATAAAAGGGCAGGGACTTGCTTTCAAAGACTGAATTTTTGCTTTGTGATCTTATTAAGAGAAGGAAAATTAGTCAGTAGCATGTGGAACATATATTATGTGTGAGACATCTTACCCAAGCAAGGGGAGAGGGGATACAGAGAAGAGTTTTGCCTGCACTTGTGACAATCCTCAAAAGCTTTTTTCCCCTTGCTTTGCAGGACTGCATATTTCTTTGTTCATATGCAGAACCAGTCATTATGTGTATCCAACCTCCTAACTTCGCAAGCAACGCAATTACATCCTCCTGTCTAGTGTCACTACTTAGAGTGGCACTGCCAGTACAATCTAGCAGTAGAAACATATGAAATGGGCAAGTTCATCTGAGTTTCAGGATAGGTCTTAACATATCCCACCTCACAGCCTGCTGTGGTAGCAGCAGAAAAAGGAAGTGGCTGGAAAGCTGCTGACCCAGTCAGCTTTCCACTGCATTTGAGGCGTTCTGTAACTCACAGAGCCCTGGCACCAGCTCCATGATAACCTGTCTCTCCCATTTCTCATCATCCCTGAGAACTGATGTGCTTTTCAAGCAAGGATGTGACTAATAGGAGGGGAAAAGGATAAAAGCAGGACTGGGGATAAAATGATGAAATCACATGGCCATTTGGCACTGATCAGGTTCAAAAATCACGAAGTTGTCAGAAAGAGAGATCTGAGATACTAGACAGGTCTAGTAACCTTTACAAGAAACACCCACATGCTCTTCCATCTTCTAACATTTTCTCCTTTACGTGTCTGTGTGGCAGGAGGAAGCTATTACTGCTTTCATTTTACACATGAAGAACTGAGGCTCAGTGCTTATAACTAAGCAGCCCAGTGCAGGGACACACAAATCAGCCCAGTTCAATCACATAGCAGCAAAACAGGCACTGGGAAAAGAGCAGCCATGCTTGCTTAGCTAGTCAGCCCTGCTGGAAAGCAGCCTATGCCTTGCTAATGAGATTATCCTGCATCCAGACACCAGGATTTCTCATCAAGGGACTCTCTTTCAGTATCTGAAATTTGGCTTTAGAAACTGTCTTGGTATGAAAAAGTTTAGAGCTGGCTTGGTCATCGCTGCATGGAAAGGTACCCAAAGGAACTGAAAGGATCATCCAAAAAAAGTAGTGAAGACTTTCAGAGGAAGCTGAGGCAGAGAAAGCAACTGTAGCCACACGTGTTTGCCAAACTAACCCTTAAACCGATGAAATGTCTGCTGTTCTGCCAGTGGCTATGGAGACTCTCACTCATATGAAAAAGCTTTGACTTGGGCTCCTGGGTATGTCAATGGCTCCACTGAAATTATACTACTGTTTTCATAAGCTATTTATTTCCTGTTAATACCTTGGAAAAATTCTTAGAAGAGACTTAAATGAAGACAGTATTGCAGCTTGGCAAGTTCACTTCAAAATTCATTAGTGCTTGTTTTCTATTTTCCTTTGCAGAGCTCTGGTGTCTGTCATCAATAGTCAAAGGGAGAGTTGGGGGCTCTTTTGTTTGATTCTGATTCTACAGATGAAAATCCTACTGGCTTCAGTATTTTGGCCCTTAAAAATTATTGAATTTCCCCTAGGAAGCTACAACTTTAAAATATTCTGTACTGATACATTTTTAAGTCTGCCCAGATGTAAAATGTTTACATGAATTAACTTCACTTTTCGAGTACCTGAGCCAGAAAGATTTCCTAATTAAAGAAGATATATTCTCTATTAGTCTTTCCTATCTATTGTGATTCAATCTATATGATCAACCTATTTTCCTTCTGTCATGGATTGCAGAGATCATTCAGCCGTGGTGATTTAACATAATGCCTTGCTGTGTTTGTACAGAAACACTGCACAAGGGAGATTCCAAAGGAATTTTAGCAACCCTCCTCTAACACAGGATTTTTGAATAACACCACTTGGCCATAGGCAAAAGAATTTTCTTTTGGCATTTTTTTTCTCCAATGAAAACACAAAAAGTGGAAGTTAGTACTGTTATTAGAGCTCTGTTGCAATGAGAGAAAAAGTTCACAACAGCATGGACGCAGCAGCTGAGAGACAGCTCCTCTGCTAGACCTTCATTAGATCAGGCTCTTTCCTAGATTTAGGTCTTCATGGAGCTGATCCCTCTCTTGGACCATACCTAGCACATCCCACTTCCTTTTCTTAGAATCCTCTATATCATTGGGAGTTTGGGAGGGCAGAGAGCAAGTAACGAGTTCAATGTTGAGATTTTTATGTTTTAAATGTCAGTTACTAAGGAGATGCTTGAAAATTTTAAGGTTTGCTCTGTGTGGATTTCTAATGGAAATAAAAAGATGAGGATGGAGCCTGTCAAAAAATCCATAAGCAGAAAAAGCCACCTATACTTGTCACTTGGCTACAAGCTGAATGGAGTTGGAAGCACCAGAACACAGCAGTTCTGTTTCGTGCGCTCGCTAGAGCCAGGGAAAAGTGTTAGTATTTTCATAGAAAACATTTCAATATAATCTCCCTTCTGCAACAGCTTTTGGATTCTCAAGTTTTTTTCTGGTTTGTGTTTTTTTTTCCCTTGCTCTCCTTCCATTTCACCTTTACTGGTGCAAGAGAAGAGATTAGAAAGGTGGCAAGTAATCTAGCTAGATAGATACATAGGTAGCTATCTTGCAGTGACAGGGCTGTAAATATGGCTTAAGTTAATCAGGCCTGTTGAAATGTACTTTTCAGATTTCCTCCCATAAACTCAGCACACACCAGACTCATGCTTTGGTCGCTGTGACTGACACGCCGTGCTGAAGTAAATCACGCATTTGTGCACAGGCAGCTGATGGCACAGTGTGACACTATTTGCTGCCCGGCCAAAAGATTGTGTTCCTGCTCTATTGCAAACACAGAACAGACTTGTCTCTAAACAGGCTGTTTATTCTTTTGACTTGCATTTATCACTTCTATAAGTCGAATTGTAACTTAGTCTTGTTTCCATTTACTTCTCCTTTATGCTGTGCATAGACAAAGCAGCAGTAGGTCCTTGAACAGTTCCCAAATTTCATTAACAGTTCTCAAGTTTCTGTTCCTAAGTAACTAGACATAGTGTCTAGTTACTTAGGGTTTAGAGAATTGGCTAGCTCTTTTCCTTTAATCATTTCATGCAGTATTCTGATTGCATAAGGTAAGAAATTCGTAGAGGCTTTCTCTTCCTGTGTAACACGTAAAATAGAACTATTTCAAGTCACCTCTCCTGTGTGCAAGGCTTTCTGCTTTTAAAAGCTGTTTCTTACATTTAGATTCTCTTTAGAGTTCAGCTTTAGATACCTTGCAAATCCAAATTGAAGTCACACAAGATTTTTTTCTTTTTCTTCTTAATACTGCCAAATAGATGTTTTCTTGCATCAGGGTTATCCTTTGCACCATGAAGGGGTAATATGCACTGCAGGGTGGCTATTTGAATTTCAGAATTTTGTTACTGGGGCAAATAGTGTAATAAAACTAGCATTAAATTTCGATAAACTTGAGACAACGCTGAAAAAAATAGTTTCTTAACAGAAGACTTCCTAGTACATGTTTGGACTACCCTTTAAATGGCCAATAAAATTTTGGCTGTTAGCCCGCTTCCCTCCTTCTCCCTCCCCTCCTTCTCCTAGTACTGCAATTTACAGAAGCAAAAAGAGGAAATCTGCTGATGACATTTTTCCAACTGAAGAACAATTTTTGCTTAGTGTTCCCTGTAGTGTTCTTTGCATAACGTCCTGATTTCTTACTCCTTTTTTTACGTGATGGCAGAAAGAACTGTTTGCTGCAAGCTTTGGTGAGTCCATGCTTGCTTTCCTGTAGAGAGGAGAGCAATGTGGAGGCTGAGGACTGAATTGCACTGACTTTAGCTGGGTTCCAGGTAGCTCCCAGTGCCCAGGATGAACTCTGTTGTAACACGTTCACTTTTGTGGATACTCTGCCAAGGGCATAGGTAGTGTCTTAAAACTGATTCTGTTGAGACTACTGCCTGAATATATCCTCAAGTTTCAATATATCCTCCTGCTTATCACAAATCTTTAAGGAGACAGGCACATAGCACAGGGACACTTCCACAGTGGCACCACTTCCATCAGATGGCCTCAATATTTTGCAAGGCATATTTGAGAGAGGAATAGGCCTTTTAAAACTGACAGACCACTATCCCAGAAGCTGTAGGGTTGCTGGCATATCAGCATTCCGTGGCCCTTTCTGATAGCTGACAATATTAGTTGCTTTAGAAGACTCTTTGTAAAATAATAGTTTATTTATTTTTCAGGGAAACTAATCGTGACTAAGTCATTGGACCAAAACCACTAATCCAAAACTGACAGGATATATTGCATGGACATATCAATGTCCAAATAACAAAAGTCTCCTTTTGCCTGTTATAGAAAAGACTTGTTAAAGTCAGGAAAGATTATAGACGAAAGGACCTTAAAAGTTCAGAGAAAAACGCTTGCTGAGTGAAATGCTGGTGAGGTTATATTTCAAAAGATGGAGAAATGTTCCAGAACTGATGAGCAGGAAATTTGGCTTATTTGGCAAACAACAAAAGAATAATCTTATTTTGCTTATTGCACTTCCGTGTCCATAATTTGATTCCAAGAAGGCTGAAAGGAGTGAGATGTACCATTGTAGCACAAAATGCCCACCATATGAGGGTACTTGAGGGTTCTTTATGGCATTATTGAACCTTAATTCCCTTAATGCTAAGAGATGATGTAGGCAGACAGAGTTGATGGGAAGGATCCAAAAGATAACCCCATTTCTACTAGTTTCTGTTCACTTCTGAATGATATCCAGCATGTCAGGCTGAGGTTACTGTTTCCAGCCTCTCCCTGCTATCTCTTTTTCCTTCTTTAATTCAGATAATCTTTCTGTATTCTTGCCATCTGTTTAGTTAGTCTGTCCTAAACTGTTTCTTTTGCAACACTGCTGCAATCCTGCAACCAGCAAGATAACCAAGAGCACTGCCTTTGGCAGCTCAACACTAGTGTAAATTTGCCAGGTCTCAGAGGGGCTGATAAGGCTTTCTGCTACATTTTTTCTTTGTCTACCAGCAAGCTTCAGAAAGCAGAATAAGAAAAGCACTCTGAAGCTGTTTTGCTGTCCTATTCTCCCTCTCTTCGTAGGTTTTTTTTTTTTCACTTGTGTTGTCCTCAAGAAATTAGGAGTCCGTTTTAACTAAGAGTAAAAAAATTATCTCTTTTCTGTTCTGCCAGAGGGACAGTTAACAGCATAAAAGTTCAGGACAAAGGAGTAAAGGAATGTTCACAAGAATTTGCTGCAGCCAAATGGAAAGGAGAAAAGAAGGAGGGTTAACTCCATTTCCTTCTTTGCCCAGGTCTCCAAAAATGTCCAAGTGATTATTAGCGGTACTGTTTGTCATCATGTCAGAAAAGAGAAGATCATGTTAACACCTGTGAATCTCTGTGCCCAAGTGCTTTATTGAAAAGAACTCAGACCAAATGTCCCTCCTCTGCTTCTGCCTTCTTAATTGACTGCCTGTTATTGCTGCAACCAGTGCTCATGGCAGAAGTCATGCTTCTGCCCCAATATGATATTTTAAAAGGCAGTGAAATGCTCTGGCATCTTCATAAGAAAATTTCTCACCCTCAGATTGTCCATGATGAAGGGGACAGAACTTCTCAGCCACTAAGTGGCATTTTATGGCAATGGAAATTTGGCATTTATACATGTTTCAAATATGTTCCCTTGAGTCTGTTTCCCTTTAGCGAACACTTCATTTTACTTACTTTTTCATCGAGTTCTGCTGATGACAAAACGAAGCAAGGAAGGCTGACTGGAAAATTGGAATTCCATTTCATTAAACTGCTTCTAGTTTCAAAATTTGTTTCTGTATTCATGTGAATGCAATCCACGACCTTTCCACTGAAAACAAAGCACTGCTCTGTGACAAAGACCCCAGAGAAGGTTCACAGTGCCTGCACTCCCCAGGAAAGGACAAGACTCCTCTGGAGAGCTTTCACTAACCAGACTGGGGTTGGAAACTTGGTTTTCCATAGCTGGGAGGAAGCCAAGGCCTTAGCCTGTCTCTCCTTCCCTCCATATATCATCTGGAGAAGCTATTTTGCCAGATTTTGGTGAACTGACATTTCAGTGTTTGACTGTTGCAACAAAATGACATTTTCGGACAAAAAAAGAACTGTCAGAAGACTCTTAATGTTTTATAGTTGAGTGCCCATAAAATGTTCTCTCTACAAATCATTACTGTATAATCTTTTGAGAAAGGAAGCAGCTCTCTAAACTTTTCTCTCATCAGTTGCACTGAAAACAGCACTCCAGTCTTGATGCTTAAGAATCAAATCTTTTATGCTTTGATGACAACACAAATCTAGAAAAATAAATTGTCAGCACAACATTTAAGAAAACTGAACTCTACAACAAGCCCAACTCATAAACAAAACTTAGACTTACTTTTTTTCTGAATTCTTTTTTATTTGTTTTTCTGCAGTAATACTTGCAGAATACTTGGGTTTCATATGCATAATTTAGTATGGAAAAAAAAATGCAAACAACTGAGCTGTAGATGACACTTGGGGCAGAGACAGTAAAATGAGATCTTATTATTGTTGAAGTGGCAAAACAGCCTGTCCACCTCTGAGTGCAGAAAATGTACCCTCAAGTGTCCTGTGACATGCTTTAATCAACTTAAAATGGAACTGCCACTGAAAACATGGATCTCACCCTTGATGCAGTTTATCCTTTTTCCCACCTTCTCTTTTTTATATACACAAAGAAACAGGATAGCTTTAGTTGTTCTTCTGCCTTGATCTTTTTCATCACGTGTGACAGGAAAAATCGATGGATCAGAACTGGGAATGAGTAAGCAGCTGGAGATGGACAGAGCAATATATTTTATTGCAATGGTGATGTCAGTTTAAGCAGGATTACAGCATTTGCTGCTACCTGGGAGTTTCTCCAGGTAAGGTCACCAGGAGCCATGAATTTCCCTATAAAAGTTGGGTTATGGGGAGATCGAATTGTTATGCCAATTGCCTCTGTGTTTTCAGTACAACAGAAAGGAAGCACATGTGGACAATCCTGAGAACACCCATCTTCCTTAAATGGAGCAGATGGCCCTGAGCTCTTTAATAGGTGCCTGGCGCTCCCCAGGCTGGGCTGTATTATATCAAAGGTAACCTCTGGCACACACACTGCAGAATGTCAACACTGGATTTCACTTTTCCATCAGAATTCGGACAATCCACATACCTATTATTTCTTCAGCTATTGGGACTGGGATTTACATTCTTAAATTCCTCAGATTAAAAAAATAGACTATTTTATTGACTAAACAGTATGGTTCCTCTAAAAAAACACACACAAGACATAAATAAAGACATAAATGCAGATGAACTGTTAAGTAATTTGCAATAGTTTGAAATACTTATATCCGTACCATGCTTGTAGATTTTTTTGCACTGGAATATATTTTGCACTCGTTAACAAAGATGCTATTCCATTTAAGTCAATTGGGGCTTCTCTGGTGTATCCTAGAACAGAACTGGAGCCAAGATATGTATCTTACTCAGTTCATTAGACTCTCTAAAGCCGTAGATTAAATAAGCAAGTATGTCACTAAATCTGTTCAGCATTAAAATGATACAAAATGTATTTTTCTTCTTCCAGCTAAATAGTTTTCTTCAAATTTGAACCAGATGGAAACACAAAGAGTTATCTGAGATGAGCTCATCTGGACTTCTGAGTGGAATGTCCAATATTTGGTCACACATCTTGAGATGTGAGTTAGGGTCTGAATGGGGAAATTTTTATCGTCTTATGTTTACTCTTGTGGCTAGGCTCATTAGCTTCAATGGGCAGTGAGAAAAACACATGACACATGCACAGACAGAGTAAGACCATGCAGGACATGGTTCTGTGTAAAATCTCTCAAATGTAGCTCACATTCCAAGGAAAATTGTCCCTCAAAAGTTCAGCAAACACCATAAATGAAAGCTCAGCATCAAAATCAGTTAAGAAATGTGGAGCAGTTCTTCTTTTTCTATGTCTTCCATGAAATGTGCTTTTGCTATATTTGTCTGGAAGATTAATATTTCAGGGGGCAGGCTGACTTGTAAGTCTTCTACAGCATACTGTTGTGATTTGACTAATTAAAAAAAGCAGGCATCTACATTATTTCTTGTAATAGTAATAAAAAAATGAGGGAGTTTATAAATGTAGAGCAGCAGATATGAAATCCCCTTGCTTTCAGGATTAAAACCAAGCAGTTCCAATGAGAACTTGCTCCCACATGGCAAGGCTACCAGGAAACTGCATGTGTTTCAGCTGAAGTCACTTTCTGTTGTCAGGTACACAGTGCTGCAGTCAAACAGCTCCTGTGTTGAAGAAGTACCTGTCCTTTATTAGCCCAGTCAGGCTAATCTAGCCTCACTGAACTCAGGGGAGTTCTGCTGTTGCCTTCACTGAGGCAAGAACTTCACCTTTAGTCAAGAGCCTGAATATTATATGCGTTGAGCTCGCACATCTTCAGCAAAGAAAATGATACCCAAAAGTACCTCCTCTACATTATTATGCACATTCGATTTTTAGACATTGTGTGATGGCTGCCTCAAGCTAATTTACCAGGCTTCCTGGTAAGATGAATTAGCATAGGTGGAATTCCTCTTCGTGAGAATTAAGCTGCTTTTAATATTTAGATTGAACAGGTTTGGTTTTTAACACTTCATTGAACTGGGGCCAGCATACTTTTAATGTGCAGCTCTCCTGACTCCCATGAGCAAGTTGGAAGAGTCTGTTCTGTGGCAATGAAGAAAATCTGTATATCTGAGAGAGATTTAGCAGCCATCTGCCTGAAAGTTTTTCCAAACTCTACTACAGACTTTTGGGTTTGTTTTTTAGTTTTTAAACACTTCGTATCATAGTCCTAATCAGAATGGCCTGAATTTATTCCTCCTATGACTCCACTGCAGTTCAAGAATTATTTTGTATTTATTCTTTCGCTCTTTTGGAAAGAAGATAGTGAAAAAAATCTGCATTCAAACAAGCTTCAGGCTCATAACACAGCTTTCTATTGTGAAGAATTCAGAGTTTTATAGTTTGGGGTTTTTTTTAAAATCAAAATCAGATACACAAAATCTGATTTGTATTGGCTAAATTCCAGTTTATTTTTCTTCCCTGATGTTTCCTTCTGGCTAGCCCTGCACCTTCAGCTGTGTATAGCCAAGAGGAATCACCAGCCATGGGGATGTTAGGTGAATTTAAACTGAAGAAATCTGGACCCTGGTGCCTTCATTTTGTGACTTTCTTTTTTGATATCCCCGAAGTGTTTAACAGAGACTTAAAAGTTTGTGGGCCAAGGTTTAGATTTTTACTTGAACAGCAAAAGATGAAACAGACTGTTCTGAAATATAAACAAATTTGCACACGAACTCAAAGCTGAATTTATCCAGCAGAAATGCCTCGGTAGGACTTTACAGACACCAGGAAGAATGAAAAATAGCAGGATTTAAAAAAAAATAAAATCATACTTACTGGAGCTGTGGACATTCTCAGGATAATTAGTTACATATGTTTTGGTTGTGCCCTAGGGTAAAATAAGTTCTGGGATGAGGTAATAAATAAATTAAATGTGGTTTTGGAAATAGTTATCCCTCACTACCCAAAATGTCCACTGCTAAAAGAATTTGGATACAGACAACTTCGGAAATCTGAAAGGACCACAGACACAATTTTTATAAGGGCTACAATACTGTAAAGAAGACACCACAAAAACTGAAGTCAGCACAATTTTGAATACTGCTGATTGATGCATCAAGCTAATCTAATTGATAGATTTTGGAAAGATTTGTTTGAATAAGCTAGGTAATTTAGAAATGAGCTACATAATAATGTAGCCCCACTTAAAGTCATGAATTATTAGAGCAGCAGCTGAAGTACTAGCTACATGTTTTGATCACACAGACGAATTTTTTAAACACTGAATTGCTTTCTCAAGCCACCACCCTTCTTTTTTTTCCTCCATTTTTTAGAGTGGAAAATGTAAATACAGCTTAGTATCCCTTATCATGTCATATGTTCATTTACTACTGTTATTCAGTCCTGCTTACAGTACTCCAAGAGCAACCTTTTTTTAACCATGTCCTGCCCCTGTGATGAATTAGAAAACCTGCTTGACCCAGCCAATCTGAGAAGACATATTTTAAGTCCTTGACTAATCACTAGCCTTGTACTTGGGGTTAATGTCCATTTTCAGTGGAAAAGACAGATTTCAAGGACTTCACAACATGCTGTAGTTTTGTTTGGTCTTGAAGAAGCAAGGAACAAGTAAATTTGCCAGAGTCTTCTGAAGTTCTGGTAAATTGCTGAATTTCCTTCTCATAACATGTCTGAGTAGCCTCACAAATTTTTCATCAGTTTTCCAGAGAACTTCATAGAATTCTCACCATTTAAAATGTATTCTTGTGTTGAACAAAAAATATTAATACTTAGTCTACAGTATCAAACTCACTTTTACATGTCTTTGCTTCAGCTATCCATTTTAGCTCTTCTCCTTCCTCTGCCATTAGATGCAGGATGATTCTGGGCTGGCAGCTCCATAAGAATAGCCTCCAAAGTAAGGACTCTATCAGTGGGAAATAAGAATCAGCAAGTCCTGGATCTGGTGTATCTTTGCAATGCCTATTTAGCATTTTATTAAACAAATGGACAAATCAAGGCCCGTCAGTTTACCACTCCTGCCCCTTTGTGCCAGATTAAGCCTCAACCAGTTTACCTCAGCCTTGTCACAGGTAAAGAAAAATTCAAATTACTCCAACATCCAAAGGATTTTAGTCAGGGACTAGACTTTGGTGTCTTTCTTCTTAGTCAAGAGGTGCCTAGTCTTTGGATTCTTCCATCAATAAATGTTAAGAACTTAGCAAAAAGGTAAAAAGAAAAATTAGCTTCCAATTCTGTCTTCGCTGTTCGGCAGCTTTTTCCATTTAGAATACAGGTGTAGGTTTTCTCAGGTGCAGTGTCCCCATCAGGCATCCCCTCCTGAGGCAGTGACAGAGCAACTGAAACATAGCAGAGGGAACTGATGGCAAGGTATCCTAAAACTTAATTGATCTTGGGTTGAGGCATGTAAATAAATAGACAAGGAAAAAACTGAACCCAAAACCTGATTAAGATGTTTTGAAAGAGCCTTAGGAGGGACTTCCACCTGGAGAACTTAATATGCTTGAACATTATGGTCTTCCAGCGGCCACAGAAAGGATGTGTCAGGGGACCCACACAAATTCCAAAGCAGCCTGTGTCCTTATTATAGAAGCATTTTCATATAATACGAAAGATACATGCTAAATCTAAAAAAGCTGTATGAGCAACTGTATAATCTCAACTGAATTCAGCAACACAATCTGTCTTAAGCCATTGAAAATTATCTTTTAATAGCAATCATTTTCTCTGCTCTATCAGCATATTTCTGAAACACATTCAAGGGTGTTAGAGAAATATGAGATATTGTGGGTAGAGGTAATCTGGACTCTGTGCACCAGTGGGTGTTCACAAACACACATTAACCACAGTTGGGGACTAGAGTTAAGTCAGAGTTAAGCAATTTTCTACAGGATTGCATCTTGCAATGGTAGGAAGGAAATAATTTTATTCACAAAAGTAGAACAAGTATCATTTATTCACTTCTTTCCACAGTGATGGGTCAAGGTTCGTAAACCTTGTAAAATCCTGTGTTCTGAGCAGAAGCAATTTTTGTAACATAACTGGTAGAACTTAAGGATCAGGATTCATAGAAAAATCAGGCTACATAGATACTAGATAAAGGGCTATGCATTGTGTCATTGATAATATATTAAAAATTAATAATCATCTTGATCTTATACAATATCAAATGTAGGGCTGTAGCACAACCCATACTGATTTTTTTTTTTTGCAAGCAGAGAGCTGCAGTTGTAGTTGCACCACCAGACTGCCATTCAAGAGATGTAGGGATAGCCACATGCTTCCTGTGTGACTTCTTATAAATTGCTTAATCTCAGTTTCTTAACTCCTCATTCATGAAACAGAATTATTTCCTTGTACTACAGGAATGTCTATTAAAACACATGTATTAATGAGCAGGTACAGAGGCAATAAAAACTGTAAAATGGCAATTAGAAAAATGTCAGAGTGAAAGCTCTCTGTATTTATACTTGCAAATTTATTCCTAACTTCAGGTCCCTCCACTTTTTCTGCAAACCTATGCTAATATGCCACTGGTAAACCTTTTCATTTTCTGCTTAATTCCCAAGAAAACATTACAAAAATACTGTTTGTCTAGATAGTCTTTTATCAGAATAATGTTTTTGCTCTTTCTTTCAACGTGTTGTGGATATAAATAAGTGAAAAAATATATCAAAGTACAGGATCATCAAATACATTTACATAAGAAATGAAGTATCATATAAGGAAATAATCCCACAAAACTTTGTATCCTTCAGCAATCTTCGCCAGTGATAAACATGTTGCTGAAAATTTGATTTGTCCATTGTGAAATTCAAATATGTTCAAGATGAAACTGTTGATCACCTAATATGTAGGAAACATGTAAATGGATTATACAAGGCCTACTTTAGGAGCTTTCATTTAAAATGCTCTGAATAAGTCTTGAGTGTATTGGAGCGACACTTTTCATGACAGATAAAGAAAATGGAGAGGTGAAGAGTGAGGAATGATGCAAGATTGCACAATTGCTCCACGTGGAGTGAATCTGCCCTAGCACTGAGGAACCATTTGAGGAAGCTGGGAAATAGAGAAGGGTGTGGCTGGTGAAACCCTGTCTCTCAGAGCCATAACCACATGTTTAAAATAGCATTGGAAAAATACACTCTGGCCCATCTTTGTTGTTTTTGAGCACAGTAAACTTTCTACACAAGTCCTTTAAAACAAGCATGCTTACACAAGGAAGAATAGGAGCCATCAGTGGCATAAATCATGTCCTTAATTTCCACACTCCTCTCAGTTCTAGGTAAGAAGGTGCGCCCAAAGGCAAGACTCCATGTACTTATTGTCTAGCTGAAGTATCCTCTGTAGTGATGCACAGTGACAGAAAATATTTACTGTTAATTCTATAGAAAATGAAAGAATAGAGACCAGGGAAAATCATTATTTATAATAAAAAGATATGTGTGGGCTTATGCATCATGAGTATAAGCGGTCAGGAGTGACAAATAGTATTCTGGCAAAATAAGTTTCCACTTAGGAAAATATTTCATTTAGGCAGGGCAAGAGATTTTTCAACGATAAAGAAATAACAAAGATAGCCATGCAGCTAAAGGCAGTAACTTTACTAAAGGTCTCTTTCTGGCCAGTTACTTAAAGAGAGAGGAAGTATACATGGAATTATCACAATCCATATGATTCTGATAAAATGGCAGTAAAATGACAGAATGAAAACAAAAGAGATCATCAGGCTGTTCTATCTCAGGTCTAAAGGCCTTTATGTCACTTCATGCCAGCCCCTATTTCAAAATGGTTCAGAAGGCCCTTTCCAGAGAGTGACAGTCCCACATGTAGGATGCTGAGTCAGTTCTGAGTAGCCATGCAAGAAGCTTATTTTCTACTTACATAGCAGCTACTTTTTTTTTAAAATTTTGATATAAACTGAGGTGTGATACCAAGGCTTATACCCTGGCATGACACTGGGATTTGAGGTTTTCACTGCAAGGAGTCAGTGCAGTTGTTTGATCAGTTACTAAGACAAATGAAGGCCTGAATAAACAGGTACAAGACAGCACGTCAAACAACAAAAAATATTGTCATACTTCATTTCACTGTTGTAGATCCTTCTGTATTGAACACAGACTTTATGTATTTGTCAAGGTCACACGATCACAGGATGATTGAGGTTGGAAAGAATCTCCAGAGGTCATCTGGTCCAACCCACCTGCTCAAGGCTGGGCCAGTTGTCCAGGACCATGTCCAGATGGCATTTGAATATCTCCAAGGATCGAGACTCCACAACCTCAGGGCAAACTATGCCAGTGAAACAGTATTTCCTGACATTCAGAGGGTTTGTGCCAGCTGTCTCTAGTCCTGTCAGTGGGCAGCCCTGAAAAGAGCCTGGCATCATACTCTTTGCACCCTCCTGTCCTATATTTATATACACTGATGAGTACCCCATGTGCCTTGTCTTCAGGCTGAACAGTCCCAGCTCTCTCAGCTTTTCCTCATAGGATACATGCTCCAGTCCCTACATCAAATCCATAGTCTTTCACTGGACTCTCTCCAGTAGCAGTTTTACAATAAGCCTCCTCATAATTGGTCAAGCTGAGGAAGAACTGTATGTATTTCTTGCTTTCTGAGAAAGATGCATTGGCCAACATCAAACTCGTCTAAGAATGAGTCACAATTTTGTTCACATAAAATATGGTACTCTCTCAATCTCCTGCCTTCCCAATTTGTGCATTGTGGGATCATTTGCAGAGGAAAACTGAGTGTGCTGGGTACAGAGGAAAAAGAGGGGTGGAGTTTTCTAGCACTGTTTAATTCCATACCACCCATGTCATGGTGGGGGAGAGCAGTTCCAGCAGAAAATGCTGAGCTGCTGGAAGCTGGAAGTGGAGTCAGTCTTACCTCAGTGGTGGGAAAGATAGACAGGTCCCTTGTACATACACAAGCTGTAATTGCTGCTGAAGCCATGGAGGGGTGACTGCTGCTGCTGCTGCCCTGGGCAAGGGGAACCCCCAGCATCAAGACTTACCACTGCAGCTGGCAAAGCCACCGTTTCGCAGCAGCACGACTCCTGTCCAGATTAAGCAGCTTCCCAAGTACTGCAGGGCCCAGTTTTTTCAAGTAAATGGTTCTTATCTCAACTCAGAATCTCTGCTTTAGTGTCCTTCTCACCAGGAGAGGGTAGAGGGGAGAGACCGTCTTAAGTGGGGTTTAATTTTCCACTGGGTGTTTTAAACTAGCACACTGAGATCATTTCAGAGCTGAATGGACTTCATTGTAATCGAATAAGCTTTTTTAACTTTCAAATATTTTAGAAAACTTAATTTGGCTGATTGACTTTGTTTTCACCTGAGGCACTGATATGCTGCACAGTAGCAGGGGTAGGTCCCAGTTTTGCTCTGTGGTCTGCAAGCCAGGCAACCATGTCCAAGCTGAGATACAATGTGTTAGCTGGGCCAGGGCTTTGAGGTAGGAGCCTGGCCATTTCAGTTAGATCAAAGGACTCTTGGGCTGTCCAAACCAGCACAAATTCACCTGGAAATATTAATAGAATCACAGGATCATGGAATATTCTGAGTTGGAAGGGACCCAACAAGGATCATTGAGTCCAACTGTTGCCCTGCAGAGGACAGCCCCAAGAATTACACCATATGCCTGAGAGCATTGACCAGATGCTTCTTGGAGTCTGTCCAGCTGGTCCTGTGACCACTTCCCTGGGGAGGCTGTTCCAGTGCCCAACCACCCTGTGAGTGAAGAACCTTTTCCAGATATGTAACCTAAACCTCCCCTGACACAGTTTCAGGCCATTCCCTTGGGTCCTGTCACTGGTCACCAGAGAGAAGAGATCAGTGTCTGCCCTACACTTCCCCTTGTGAGGAAGTTGTACACTGCTATGTCTCCTCTCAGTCTCCTCTTCCCCAGGCTGAACAGACCAAGTGTCATCACCCACTTCTCATATATTCAGTATATTCCCCATCTCCAGGCAGGTATGGTTATTGTTAAACCACTCAGTGTAATAATTTTGCATCTCACAAATAGTAGGTCCCTATTTTTCTTTATTCACAAATTCACTTCCCCACAGTCCTAGTTCTTTGGGAAAAGGAGCTGTTGGCCACTGCATCAGAACAGACTCACGGATTCTCAACAAAGAAGACAAAAATGCATTTTGCCTCCGTTTGGATAAGAGGCCAGACTCTTTGTCATTGGAGGGGAGGGCAAAAGGCAGAGGTATGACAAAGACTGAGGGTAGAGCCCTCATTACTCGTCCTGACATTGGAAGAGGCCCTAAGCTCAATAACTCTGCCCTCCTGCTCATGTCTGCCAGGGACCATAGTGACAAGCCAAGGAGCAAGACCTCCAAGAGACTGAGGAAGCTGCAGAGCCTTTTTTGCTGTCACTAGACATTGGCCACCCTTGACAAGGCTTTGCTTTGCCTGTGCCAGCACCTGGCCCTGACTGAAGCCCTCTGCAAACAGAGCTGTCTCCAGTGTCCCCCAGCTCTCACTGGAGTCTGGGCCCTGGAGCACTGGTGGCCATGGCTGTGGGACTATGGGAGCTGCTGCTGTGCTTGTGGGATAAACCTTTGGCTCTGGCAGGACTTAATGCCAGCTTCATCTAAGAAGGGCTTTAGAAAATCTGTGCAAGCAATTAGGGGATGAACCGCCTCCAAGGAAACTTTCTCCCTAGCCCTTATTAGTAGTTAGAGGTTGGCCACAAAGCAAGTAGCTTTACATTCTCAGACTCACAGACACCATTATGACGGACGTCCCGACAGGAGCCAATTCCAAAGAGACACATGGCGCTTTGTTCGGTACTGAGGGTGCGCTGCTTTGCGTGAGGTACCAGCGCTGCAACCCTGCACGGGATTGACATGGCTTTATCTTTTCTAAGCACTGGTCTTTAAGAGATTAAAAAAAGAATTTTCTTTTAATCTGAAGCCAAAATTTTGACGAGATTTCAAATTGCCCTGAAACCAAATCCAGACAATCTATAAACATTTGAAAATTAAATCTGTTATGGAAAGTAATTTATTTTTAGGGGGTTTAAACATATTGTTATTGACATTTCATGCAGCAATGCTGTGTAAAAGGATGTGTAATGTACAATGCTGTCCATAGTCTATGAGCTGATTCTTATGTTTTATTTTATAAGTGGACAGCTGTGTCTAAGTCAAGGCAGAAACCTTTTACTTTATGGATCAAGAGGTCTTCTGTTTGTACTGTGACACATTTTTTATGGAATATTTCAACAGAATTTCCATTCCACAGGAAGTTTCAAACTGTTTTCATTCTGAAGGAGAGCAATTTACAAAGTGACGATATTTTCCATGACAGGGAAATCCCAGCTTTTAACTCATTTTTGTCCCAAAGCAAGGAACTGTGTGGGTAACTCCTTCCACCTCACTCCCAGCCCCAGTACCACTTCCTGCATTATTTACTGTTGCTTTTCAGCACAGAATTTATGTCTCCAAGGTTAGAAGATATGATTCTGAGTACAGGATTAGGAAGATTTCATAAAATGAGCAAGCCATATTTTTGGAGGTGTCTCTCTTCAGATCAGAATCACACTCTGAAGCCAAAGTCACAGCCCCAGATTTTATATATGTGTGACCAAGCCCTGCATTTTCCAAGTCATAAGAGTAACTATGACCTGGTCTTAAAGGGAGTTGGGTCCTGAGCTGTGCAACTATTTCTCAGATCCTTTTATTTGCATGAACAGCTTCATCTGTAATCATACTTGCACCATATGCAAACTCTTGTTTGCAATTCACATAAATTATTAATTCACAGCTTAAGCTGCACATTTCCTCTATTAGTCACATTTCTTGGAGGCTTCTCATTACTACAGCATATGGAAGTCTTCTTTCCCTATGGTGCTGTGCAGTGATTAATTGTGGGAATCAAAAGATGTGTAAAAAAATTAATTTAGGACCAAACTCAACGTAGAAATTTCCCTAGTGCAAACCTTGCCAAGCAAGCAGTAGAGTTACTGAGAGTTTGCATTGCTACAAGCTTTTTCAGTGTTTGGAGATAATGTATTTTCACCTTGTCCAATACTGACTGGACAAGAGGAGTTTGAGAACTGTGTGTAGGGACTAATGATTACCTGGGAGGAGCTGATGGCTCAAACGCATTTGAGGGCCACTAATTGTGGGCAGTCATTAATTCTCAGACAACACCCAGTGTCAAGAGTTGAATAGTTGTTTAAAACCTTATCTATGAATGTTTTTAGGGTTAGGTAGTTACAGTCAGCACATATGGGGCATTTCCAGAAAATTAAAGCTTTGTACATTGGGTAGATGGCTTATGTCAGCTCTCCCCATGGCTCTCATTTGCTAATACATTTTGAATGATGAATTGTGGTTTATGTTTTTATACACTCCCAGTATTTAAGTTACATCTATTGATTTTCAGCAGCTACTGCGTGTGTGTGTGTGTGTGTGTGTACGCATCTTTTAAGAGACTGCAGCAGAGAAACTCCATGTTGATATATCTGACATGACTTGTAATAACCAAAGGAAAGAATTTTAGGTAAATCACAAATGCAACTGAAAACCCCCCAGCGTGTTTCAGGTTATGTGAATATACAAGGAAAGGACAAAGGAAGTTAGTGCAAGCTGCTGCCAACAGCTATATCAGCAAGGAACTTTGAAGTCAGTTGCAAGCATGCAAATACATTCCTGTTGGACACACTTCAGACTGCTCCAAGATGGGTACAGGACTGGTAAAAAAGTGCAAGCTCAAAAAACTCTGAGGAGCTCAGGAAAATTATGTTGGCCTCCAATTAAAGCCTGGCCAATGATGACCTATATAATGTTTTTTATGGGTTGTATGAAATGAAGATGTAGTTTCAGTTCCATTCTCAGTAAAGGCCTATTTGCATCACATAAGGCATCATCAGAGAAGATGTTAGTATGGCTTCCTTGTTGGGGAAGCCAAGGCCTAAGGGACTATGGAAAATGAAGCTTCCTTTTCCTATTAGAGTTATTTGCTCCTGGTTGAGTTGGAAAGATATTGGTAGTGAAACACAAAAAATATTCCTGTCCCATGTATGTCTCCCAGGTGTCTCAGCATGCTTACTTAACAGCTTTCATGATATTTTAATGGGCATTTCAAGAAAGAAAAATCTATTGGTTTTTTGAATATGACTACTAAAGCCAGCAAGCAGACATATAAAAATTAGAGTACATGAACAGCTGCAGATGTAATCCAGGCAGCCAAAAGACTAGTGTGAGCTTATTCTTCTAGAACTCAAAGCCTGGCAGAGCANCGAACCTCTCCCCTCTCCTCCCCTCCCCTCCCTTCCCCTTCCCATTTTGCAGATCTGTTTATTTTTCTCTATAATTCCATAGATTCGGATGGTTTTCCTCACATAAGAAAATAGAACTCAAGTTACTGGTAGGAAGATTTAGAAATCTTACGGAGTTCAAGTTACCGTAAGAACAAACCAGTCTTCAATATAACCTTAGCAGTAAGTTTGCTTCATAGAGTGCTTTCTCTGAGGGCAGAACATTTTAGAAGCATTAGATTGTTCTGTAGGGGAAACTTTTATCTTCTGCACATGGAAAAGAGAACGGTCAAGGAAAGAGGTAAGGAAAGAGTTTAATTGTCAGATAAAATTAGGTACTTAATTCACCCTTATAAAACAAGAGACAACCATGCAAATCGGAGAGTTGTGTATTTCCACGACAGGGAAACTGCCTCATCTGCAGATGTAGTTTTGTATTTTATGCACACCTGTTTGACTGCACAACAGCTCAGATTCTTGATCTGGTCACTGCAGTGAACTTTTCACAAGCAGGTCCCTGTGCGTAGGTGCATTTTTTGATAATGTGGCCTCTAAGTCTTTCTTCAGAATAGTTTTACGGTTTCCATGAACTTTGCTCAAAAATGTGCCAAAAGACTTCCAAGTAACAAACATGCTTTTGCAATTTACTGAAACTTTCCCCTTGTGTTCCAGAGAAGCAACCTCCCCATTAGTCACCAGAGAGACACATGAGCCAAGGAGGAAGGAAAGGGAATCAGCTCGTAAAAACAGTCAATTCCCTGCTTTAGTGTCTACACTTAGTCATTAAATAAAAAATAGAAGTGAAATCCAAACTTCTTTTTTTTTTCCAAATGGGTCATTGCTTTGTGCAGATTGAATAGATGAGGATTAATTGCATCTTGATTTTGATCAGGAATTTTTGTAATCAGTTTCTTTTTTCTGCACTTCATACCCAAGCAAGGCCTATTGTGCATTTGAGGTACTCTGCATCCTTCCAAAGGAATGCAATCTCCCAAGTATATCTTTTTACACTTCTTTAAATGACCAGTGAACTATATTACCCAATAAGCAAGGGGGCTGGAGTATTTTTGCCAGATAGTGACTTTACTTAGGAAAAAACTGAGTCAAGGCCAAGGCACAAAGTTCATATCTAAATCAAATTCATTTTCCTCTAAAGATAGAATGTGTTGCAGATTGAGGTTTCCAGCTGACTCTTCTTAAAAACGGACATTTAAAATCTTGCAGTGTTAGCCCTGCTTGAGTTCTAGGCTTGGTTCAGTTGAGAACTGTAAACATAGAAGGACAAGCAAAGGAGATTATAATGTCTCTTCCAGCCTTAAGAATATGGCAGTCAAGTAGAAGCTGAATTTTCAAAGGAAACTGTCAGTTGATGCATGATGAAATGGTAATTCCTGTTCATTTCCCACTACAATGTATTTAAAGCCCAAGAGTCACATTCAAACCTTACTTCCTGCAAGACAGTACCGTACTTGGTAACACACTGTGTTGTATGAGTTGTACACTTGTAACCCACAAATCCCCCTGCAATTTTTCAAGAACAGTCAGTGATAGGTAGCAAAACCCAAGCACATGGCTCCTTTTCCTTGAGTTTTTCTCTGAAACCTTCATCCACAAAATCACATGAAAGATTTTGGCAGGGGCAGGGAGAGGGGGTTAGCTCCTGGATGCTCAGTATACTGAAGTGTAGAAATGCATAAAATAACCAGTGTTACATTGTCAGAGCACGTACTTTCCATGCATCCTGGCCAGAGCAAATTCTGAAAGGCTTTCTTGTGCCAAAGCAGTTGAATTAAATTTAAAAATAGCTAAATTTAACCATCCCTTCAGATCTTAGTTTCTGAATATCATCTGGCTGCAAATGGAGGTGCAGAAGGACTCACAATCATGGGTCAAGTTATTATAAATCAGCTGAGGCCCTGGAAATACCTGGCTGCACACTTTTAGTTTGGCCAAATGCAAGGTACTATGGCTTAGTTTAGCCATCTTTCCCTGCAGGCAAAGCTACATCAAATTGCCTTACATTTTCCTTGGGCTAAAAGCATTCATGGTGGATTTACCACATTTCAGCTGACAGATGGTAACTTATTAAAAATCAGTATGCTGATGAATATTTTGAGCCCACAAGATTTCTGAGACTTTGAAAAGAGGTAATTCCTAAAGTATGCTACACAGCTTCCACCTACACTGCTGGCTGTATGTTTGCAAATGCTTTGCGGGTATGAGGTGCCATATTTGCAAAACCAAGCAGACATGGCACTTCAGTCCCTCTCTCCTCCCTCCTGCTTTAACAAATTATCATCCTATTGAAACAAGCAAGCTGTTTGGCACAGTTGTGTGTGTGGTTACATAACAAAGCCAGAAAAAGCAGCTCCCACAAATCCAAACCACAGATTAAGTCCAGTTTTAGAAGATAATATGTACAGTAGTGACAATGAGAATTAATCCCATAAGAAGAAACAACTCTCTGACTCTATGATTCACAATAATTATGTTTAAAGGCTCACATGTAAATATTTCAAAGTACAATAAAAATAGAGTATAATAGTCAGGATGGCATTTTCCATTTATATCTTTTCGCCACACCTATAAGCTCATACTGAAGGTAAGCAAACTAGTTCGTACTGGGCATTCCTTCACTAACCTAAGTGCTGTCTCTGGAAGCAGTACTTAACAGCGTTTTGTGCTTATATATACAAAAAGGTGATGGAATAAGGAAAAGGAAGAAAGGCTTTAGGCTTCAGAACTAGTGTATCTTGAACGTCTTCTGGAATGGTCAAAAAAGGGCATCTATAGACTCTTAAGTAGCCTTTGCTGGCCCAGAATACCACTGGATTCCTTTCTTAGGCACACATATTTTAGAGACAGATGCACAGCCATGTCCCTCTACATGTGGGTACTGAGTATCAAGTGCTTGGAGATTTTTGGTAGCTAAAACATTATTTTTCTCACTTCATTTGGGAACCGCTTCTCATTATTGCCTTTTCCAGCAGTTTGAAATGAGTCATGAAAGAACTGGTTGGTTGTCAGATAAGCTGAATACATGGGGCTCCTGAAATGTGAATCCTCAAGGGGAACTTGACAATCACCTAGAGGTTCTTTGCTGTTTACATTTGTTTTGTAATTTTGCATTATCATTATTAATGAAGCCAAGAATGAAAATTGAAAGCTGTGTGCTTTGTTCATAGGAATTAGAACAAGAATGATATGTCTCTGGCTACACTTGAACGGAACAGTAGTTGAGAACATAATCAGAGAAAAGAACAAGAACTTTCTGAGGCTGTAAATTACAATATGCACAGGCTTAACAAAGTGTCACATGTGTCTTGAGATTCACATTCAGTTATATGCATTTATTTTTTAGTCCCAGTGGTTGATGTAGGAAAAAATCTGCAGCTACCATTTTATAAAATACTTGATAGCTCTGGAATTGATTATGAATGATGACAAAGAGAAACGAGTTTCAGATATTCCAGAAATAGAGTCAGAGTTCTCATTTAAAACAAAACTAAACAAAAAAACCCACTCAACAGACAAAGCAACGCATTCCCCCAACCCTAAAGCTAAATTGTAGTATTTGAAGCACAAGAACTATTTCCTTTTTGTTACACTAACAGTTGTCTCAGATACATAGAGAGCTTCAGTGGTGAGTGAAGACTAGACAGCCTTGTCCAGCACACAATTTCTGATAATTTTTGAGTCTACACAACTCTTTGTCTCTGAGAACAAATCAAAGGATGAACAAATAGAGGGTGGCTACATAGCTGTTTTAAACCAGAATCTTCTAAAGGACCAGAGACCAATAAGAAAGTAATATTTGTAAGGTTTTCACTGGAAGTGGTCAAACAGAGAGAGCACACTGGCTGAACAAGGTACGTGCCCTACAGATCTTATTCATAGGACTGAACACTTTGGAGTGGCTAATGGGAGTGAAACCAATGGTGAAAACACTTTTCTGGTTTGATTAGGATGCTACCAAGCCAAAGTTTCACCACTGCTTTCTCAGTGCTTCCGAGTTTTCTCACTAAACAGGTCTGCTTCAGAAAAGAATCTCCTCACTAGAAAATTCACTCACAAACAGAATACAAATAATACCTTAACCAGCAGCCCAACAACTTGATGCTAATTGTCATCAACATGTGAATTCCAGCCTGCATACACTGATAGGAAATTCACCGTGGTTCAGAGATGGCTCAAGACCAATGAATCAGACAGACAGAAATTACTCTTTAAAAAGTGTTGCACAGTTAAAACCAGAATAGGAAGTTCATTACACAAAACAGCTCATTAAGCCAGGCAGTTTAATTACAGTGTTAGACTGAAGTCCTGGAACTTGTGAAGAATCATCAAGATACAGGAATGGTTAGATCAAGTAAACCCACATAGGGAAAAAATGCTTCATCTTTCAACAGATATCATTATCTGTTTCATCCCATCCCATATCCACATGGCAAAGCTTAAGAAAAGTGGTAAAAAATTAGAGCCATAAAATATGTATCAGTTTTGTGGCTTTCTGTATTGGTAACAATGCAGAAGAAGTTTGCCTGCCAAAGATGGAAATAGTCAGTGCCTCAGTCAGAGAGATTCACCTATCAAGCTCTTTGAAAAGTAAGTAGTTTTTCCACTCCTCAGGAAGAAAACATTATCCCTGTAGATGTCTGCAATTGCCATCTCATTTCTGGGCAAAATGATTAAAAACACAGTAATCAGAAAATGCCAACAGCATACAAATGCCAGCTTTATGGAGGCCTCACAGTCAGGGTTCACATCAGGACACAGAATGGAGACTGTCTTTATTGCCACTCTGGCCACCACTAATACAGAAAAAACCCTGATAGTCCCATATCGAGCCATATGTAGGGGTGCAATAAATCATGCAATTCTGGATTCAGAAAAAGGTGACCCTGTTTGTGGTACCTGCAATGTCTTGTTTGAAGCAGAGCTCAGAATGGTGTGTAATTGTATCTTTTGTCCAGGCCTTTGCCTGCAGGGTCACACATATCCTTTTTGTTAATCTCTGGTGGGTACTCCAAGGTGACAGAGGCATAGCTGATAACTTTGCAAGGACACTCATTCTCAACAGTTACAGCTATTACTACTATTGAAAAGACAGAACACCAACAGGAATTCAGCTCTTTGGTAAAGTATGGCTGACTGGCTCACTCTGAACTCTAACAAGACTGAGTCAGTGTTGGTCAGACTGGGAAAAATGCTTTAAGGGCCTGAAAATACGCCTGAAACTTTAAGAGCTATCACAGCCATATGGTAAAACAGGGCACTGACTGATGCCCTCATGGGTATGGATGGCTAAAAAGCATCTCTTCCCTCCTTTGGTCTGCTGGCAAACTTGTTCCTTACTACTTAGTGAAGATCAACCCATATCTTGGTCAGACCAAAAATCAGGCAGCTCCATTTGCTGTAGCAAAACAAATACAACTTTTAAGCACTGAAATACTTCCTCTGTCCTCTTTCTCATGGACTCAGACCCCTGTGTCAAAATGTCCTTCCAAAAGCTGTGGAAACTGGTTTGAAAACGGGGAGCTGGTTTGAAAACTTGCTCCTAATTTCTAAAGCAGTTGATGGACTGAACTCCAGAAACTAAAACTAATTCTGATCAAGAAGCCTCTACAGCTGCTTTATCCCCTGGGGCAATGCAATGTATCAAAACCTTCCTCCTCATCGTGGAACTCGTCTCAAATAAAACCCAAACAAATTTCCAGCCCTACAAAGAACTCTACCCTGAGAATTTAGGGCTAATGAGCATGGCAATGTACCATGACATTTATTAGGCAGTTTGATAATTTTTAGAGATAGCATTTGCTCATCATGGTAATAGACAGTGATACTGATCCAATAAATAGCCAAGCTCAATATTGAGGAAGAATGAATACAGGAATATAGGCAGTTAGGTAAAAGAGTGATGCTAACAAGAATAGCAAAATAAACATGGGAGAAGCTGAAGGAAAAAGAAAGCTTTTTTTACTCTTGTGGGAAGAAGGTGGTCAAGAACAGAAAGGCGGAAGCACAAGCTTATGAAGATGGGTTTCTCAGCTGAGTGTCCTAAATAGTGTTCCATTTTGTGGAAGATATAATGAAAGTTAATGTTTCTACTTGGAAACTTGGATAGTTCGTATCACTTTTAACATGGACCATCTTAACAATAAAAATAGAAGAGTAACAGCCTGTGTATCTGGGCCAGAGTGAATGGGACATATTTCTGCCATTCTGGTGATACAGAATGGCTGGAATGGACCTTGAATGTGTCTCCATGATTTGACCACCTGGAATCTAAACTGGCCTTTCCCTTCTTTTTTTTTTTTTTTTAATAGTCCCCCAGCAGTTCTGAAGAGGTACTCCTCCTGCACTGTGTACTAATCACCACTTCTGTGTTCCTAAGAATTAAGCACTGACTTCATTGCGTGGAAAGTCTTTAAAAAAATGTGGAGGTGTGTGTGGGGGGAAATAATTTCAAGTGATATTCCAAGCCCCTCCTCCCTGGCTCCAAAGAGTAATTACTCATCTGGAAAAAGAAACAACACTGCTATTTCAGTGTGGCTTAGGACCTTGGGCCTGGTTTCATGTTTCAGATTAATGTTTTCTGTGCCTTTTGGAGAGTCAGAATAGCAAAAAAGCCACCTTTGAGAGAGAGCTGCATCCTATAGATGCAAGGCCTTCTGGAGACATGTATGACTTGCTGCCCCTTTCCTATTTTCCTGCATCCTATTGAGACACATAGCTATTTTCCCTCCCACTTGAATGAACTTCTAACCTGCATCTACAAAGCCACATCTGTTCTTCCCGGCCCTCTGTCCAGGCCTCCAGTTGCTCTGTGACGAACATTCAGTATACTTTGTTGCAACATAACTAATAAAGGAAAACAGATTCAACCAAACAGTTCAGAAATGAAGTGTCAACATGAACTGCATCCAGTCAACTGAAAAATCTGGTGTTATGATATCTTATGATCCTGCCTAATTCTAGTGGTAGTAACATGGCTGGCTGGAATCCCAGATCTTTATAAAGGGGCCAAAATTCTTTCTTCAGCATATTATTTCGTGTATCAATTAGCAATACATAAGTATTTCAGTTATGGTTCTACCATTTCTTATATTCCAGTGTGGTGGTCCAAGAATACAGACACACCAGAGCAATGGTGAGATACCCTGCAAGGAGAGCTTCAACATCCCCCATCATTCTGAGGAACAAATCGAAGCAAGGCAACACTTTATAGAAACTAGATGGCCTGAGATCAAAATTTGGAACATGAGAAAAATTCCCTTATTGTGAAAATAAAGTGAAGAATAAAAATTTCCAAAACTAACATGATCAAGAAATTATCAGCAGCTAAGGAAAAAATTATTAGAACAGTGACTCAGTAACTTGTCTTTCCAATGTAATAACAAATCAGAATGAAATAAACTATGAACTCTGTGAATACATGTATCCTCATTTCCACATGTTTAAAGAATTATGGAAAGAAATGGATATAAGTTAAATAGAATTCTATAAACTGACAGCTCCTTTATTTGCATATTCTAGAAATGGTTCAATATAGGAATTGCCAGAGTCATGTGGACACAAGGTCCATTTAGGCCACGACACTTCCATTTAAGTGTCCAGCAGGAAAGGATTTAGCAAAGGCCATAAGAGGCCTCACAGGAAAAAAAAATCTAAATGTGATATAACTTTAGCCTCACTTTCCACCCCAGCTCTCCATACACTCTCTTCTTCATCACTTAATTAAATATGTGGGTCCTTTTCAAAGGTCTGAGTGCTCTTCAATATACCAACAATAAGAATCCATACTGCTATAAATTTTTTCAGCAAAAGTAAGACAGTTTATTTTAAAAAGCATGAGAAGAATGAATTCCCAAAGCTCTGAGTAGGACATTCATCTATAAATCCCACACACACAGTTGCCAGCAGCAACAGATCGTAGCAACTAGACTGTGCAACATCAGATTCCACTGTCTGCCCTCTGCTGAGAATATTACAGAGCAGGTGATTGTCTCTGTGAAGTCTGGGAATGTTTTCAATAGTGCAAAAGCAGACACACAGACACACCTCAGGTCTACCATATGTGTAGAACAAATACCTGGTTGATTCTGAAAAGTTCAGAGCTCTTAAAAATTCTGGTAACATGCATTTCACTTCTGCTTTAGTAAGGCAAGCCTACAAGGTGCAAAAGTGACATCTCATTACTTCAAATAATTCTTTCATATTTCACTAACTCAGATAATTCAAAATGTTTTATTGATCTCCAACAGGCTGCCTAAAGACAATCATGAAGACTTCTACAAAACTTTGCATATTGTCACAATCGTCCTCCAGGTGCTAAGATATCCAGAGGTGAAAACTGCCATCTCTTAGCTCTTTAACATTGAAAAGTAAATCAATCTCCAAAAAAATCCAAATTAGCTCTCTCTTTTCCTTATGAAAAGTCAGATAATTCACCCACAGCAATAACAGGACTAGTTCACCGCATCAATTCCTCATTCTTTTTGATGTCTCACATCCGAGTTACTCTTTCAAACCCCCAAAACAATTCAGCCCTACATAATGACAGTCATAAGAGAAAGGCAAAAGCTGCTCCTGAGGTGAGCTTTAATTTTTCCTTCCATAGGTGCACAAGGGTCTTCTTGTTCTTAGAATGATGACACCAGTGCCACCAAAGTGGCATCATCACTTTCTCCTGTGTGTTACTGAGTCTCAACAGGTACTGCATAAAAACTTGCTTCAATCACAGCTATCTTGCAAGAAATTCAACTTTTGTCAACACTAAACTTAAGGTTTAGCCTTTGTTTAGTGGAAGATACTACCCTCAGTCTACCTCCAGAAAATGGTGGGACTTTGTTCTTAGATTTTCTGAAATCTTCCGGGACCTACCATAAATTGCAGTTTCAGGGAGCAGTTTGGACTATGAACCAGGTTCCTAGAGAATAGTGCAATATAGTGACAAAGTGACCTGGGCAGTGACACAAATTACAGGGACAAGTGAATAAAGATGGTTCTTGTTCCTTGTCTAGTAGTATGAGTTCCTATCTCTAGCCAAAGCCACAAAAGAGTTAATAGGTTTCTTTTTCAACATAAGTTCAAGTTCATTTAAGGAGAGAATATACAGATATTTTCTATCAAGCAAGGAAATTTACCCCAGAAAAAAACTACTTCCTTTCTTGATGCCATCAGAGATACCAGTCCCATGCCTTTGCAAGCTAAGAAACACACAAATCCTTAGAACAGATAAAACAAGTGACATTAAGTTACATAATTGTTTAATAAAACACTTAAATAAATCTGAGATTATTAGGGAGGGTTTTGTTGTAACTTGGTCAGTGAACTATATGTTTGGACTCAATACTTTTGTTTCACATTTTCTCTGCTTTCTACATTGCAACAGCAAAATAATTTTTATTCAAGATCACTGAAATTGGAGACAATTTCTTCTGATGCATGTGAAAAAGAAGCAAATATATCCTGAGCTTCAGTTTCTGAATGATGGGGCAACAATTCAAAATCTTCCAATTTAATTCCTGCACGCCCAAATTGTTTTGCCGGCATTTTGGCTGACACAGGTGAATGAAATAATCTGAGGAATTCAAGCTTGAAGTCTTCTAACACCAACCAAACATTACTGCCAGTAAAATGTCTGGATCTTAAAAACTGAGGTTCATCCAAAAGTTTAGGAATTGAGTTAAAATACCTACTGAATCATTTCACAGAAAGACTTAAAACAAAATCCAACAAAAGATTTCAAGTTGAATTTCATTTGGGTTTTTGCTCATTTCATCCTGCTATGGAATTTAAAAAATTTAGAAGTGTTAAGGGGATGTTTCTTCCTTTACTGTTTTCATGTCTATTGTTCAACAAACTTCCTTCCAATTGGGAAACCTAGGGAGCAACAAAGCATCATGACTATGGTGCCCTTGATAGTAATGAAGTTATAGAGCAGGAAATAAGCTTGTTGTGTGTGATGATAACTGGACATTATAAAATTTTATGGCACACTTTCTTAAAAGGAGGAAAGAAATAGGAATACAAACCAAATATGTGCCCCTTCTTTTTATAAGAAAATTCATTTCATGTCAAGCCCCATGATGGAATTGCAACAGGATTTTAAGATTTAGTTTTATTTAGCTTTCTATTTTTTCACCTGCTGTATTCACTGCTCTGGCAGAGCTGGTGTGCACGAATTTTTCTTGCACAGCACTTGCAAGAACTTGAACAAAATGGCTGAAGACAGATGAGGATCAGGACAGATTTTACTGTTTAAAAGAGAAGTGGTAGCAGCTAGGACAGTGTAATCTACCAGACCACCAGGGCCCACAGATTTCCAGTGTGCTGGGGTAATTCCTAGATTAATTTCCTAACAATTGCTTTGTCTCATATTTTGTGTCATTTTTTATTTCTGTCACCTGTATGTCCTTCTCCTTTTTGCTCCCTTTTCTTTACCTAACCTCTTTGGTCTCAGATGGGCATTCCTCACATTTTATCAGTGTAATGCCTTCAATACAAGCAACTTTGCTGGTGCCAGCATTAGTCAACTCTATTTAAAAGATCTACAAAAGATAATATTAATAGTATCTCCTTTTGTGTCTATTGTGAAATTAATTTCTTCTGAGCAACATAGCCCAAGGTCTCAGTACTACTGCTTTTTCATATTGATCACAATTCCTTGCTGCAGGAATTCTACCTAAAAATTTATTAATCCCTTGCTTTTGTCTTCTTATTTCTCTCCAAAAAAGGAAATAACCCATTTCAAGAGACCAAAGATTCCTCACAGCCCAGGAGTCATGACAAATTCAACCCTGGGGAGGAGCAGTGGCTCTACATTAGCCAAAGTATACACAGAAATGCTGTTCTGGCACTTACAGTTTCCAAAGAAGTGTCATATGACAAAGATGTCACTTGGTACTTGATAGTTTAATCAAACCCTCAGGGATAGAAGACATTAATTATCTCATAGTACAAAAACATTATTCCTTTCCCAAAGTGACATCATTTCAGTATGACAAAGGCATCACCCCTTCACTTTTCTGACTGGAAAGCTAACACCAAATAGTTCATCAGCAGTATCATTTCATCTTTAACAGCATTGTTTCTTGGGTGAAAAATATTGCACAAATGAAGAATATTGCCATGAATACAGAGGTGGAAGTCAGGCCTCTGAAACAAATTGAGGCCTCTCCCATCCTACCCTCTTTTCCTTAGTAGTTCTTAAGCAGCAAGTTATTCTCAGGTCCTGCTTACCTAACCATGGCATTGGGATCCTTTTACCTGTCTACAGATGTTTAGCTCTCTGTGAGATCACTTTTCAGATACCGAGTGCTTGACATTCTCCTTGGTTTTCCATTATAAATGTGCTCTGCTGAGGGGCAAACTCAGTCTGGTTTTGCAGGGAGACCTCAATTCAAACTAGCACAAGCATTGTGATGTATCCAGAAGGCCAGGCTGGTGCTGAGGGGTCACACTCACCTTTAACAAATGGCTCTGTTTGCTGCCTGGCCAGATGATAATTTCATCTGGCTACACCCAAGGGACATCAGCGTTCCTGAAGCATCTCTGGCTGTCCAGGAACACAGCCAGAGTCCAGCATCCACCCTCTTCTGGCAGAAGCATTACAATTCAGTATTTGATTAGATTCCAGGTTTACGACCCAGAGAGGGCCCTGGGGGAGGCCTCGGCGTGGAGCAGGCAGGTGTGTCCGCCCCAGGCCCACAGCCAGACAGGGCCCCTGCACAGGCTGGAGCTGCTGCTGGAGAGCCCAAGTGGCCCTAAGGGCACTGCCACCCCCCAGGGCTCCCAACATTTCACCCTGTCCAGGACCCCATTTCATTACCCTCTGCAGGTCACTGCTCCCTGCCCCAGCAGCACTGCAGCAGGAGCAGTCTCCAGCTCCCCTCAGCCCTGCCTGGCCACAGGCACCATGTCCTTCTCCAGCCTCAGCCTGTCCCTGGGAGGGTGCCTGGTGCCCAGGGCTGGTGTCCCCAGGCTGCCTGCTCCTGCAGGGGTGGTGGGACAGAGCCTGGCTGCCAGGCTGGCCTGCAGTGAGCAGCACTACAATCAGCACTATCTAAAAGGGGGGCTCTTGCCAGCAGCCCTTCAGGCAACAAAAGCATCCTGGCACCATTTTAGCTGGGAAAAACAGAAAGAACGCTTGGAGCTGCTGTAAAGCGCTGACAGCTACCAGCATGGCTTTTGTTTATTTCTGAGAATGTCCTTATATGCAGCCATTACTATGCAAGGGGTACATTTCATTGCAAATGGCTCCGTTTTTGCTTTTAGCTGGAAACTTTCTGGATATTTCAGAGGGGCTGGTTAACTAGAGTTTGCTGAAAATCACTATTCCAGTGGTCATGGTCCATGGTGCCTGGGCCAGCACCCCTGCATGAAATCAGCAGATGTCATCCCAGTGGAAATGCTGCAGCAAAGTGTCAGTTTGGTAATAAAACTTCTTGGGACGACTGTCCCCTTGAAACGTAGTGAGAGAACGTCTGACTCCCAAACCCAAAACAAAACTGTCACACGTGGTCCTCTTGAAAGTCGGGCCCTTAACAAGCACACAGGCATTTAAATAGGGGCAAGATTGGGCTCAGTGTTTGCACAGAGCAGGCAAGCAAGAGACACAGCACCCACTCCCAAGGAGCACTACAGTTTCCGGCAGCACTGTGCAGACCCTGCATGGTTCCTCAGTGGGGTGCTTGGGAAGAAGAAACAAAGTACAAGACAAAGAGGAGACACAACAGACTCTTAGTCATAAAGCTTAACAAGGGGTGAATGAAAGCAGGGTGAAAAGATGGATTTTTGTCCTGACGTACAAACACAGAGATTTCCTCCTTTCATGTGGAAGTGAGAGCTTGGCCATGCATGGTCAGATACTGTCATGGAGTTTCATATCCCCCAGATTCACCCACTCATACAAGCGTGTTTTTTACTGCAGACCTGTGTAGCTCTCTGGCACCCTGGCTTTTCTCCACATGGCTGGCAGATACTGTAATGCCATGGATACTTTTACAGTGGTTTTGTCTCCTACCCCCATTTTTCTGAGGGATAGTACAGAGAAGAAAGGAGAGAAGAAAGGGCAAATACCATGAATCAGTCTTCTCCAGCAATTCTGCTTTGCATGTAAGTTCTGAGAAGTTAGAAAAGGATTTCCTCTCCTACACAGTGCCATTTTCTCCTCATTCATACGTGTAGGTTTGTCCCAAGTTGCATCCTATGATCTCACAACCTGCAGTTTTACTTTCACTTGTGCCTTATTGTTCAGCACTGCACATACTACCTTCTTCTTCTGACCTGCTTACATGACATTTAGCTCCACTGGTCTTCTAACTCAAGCCCATGCCATCTTGGCATAAAGAGGCTACTTAACTGCACACCAGCACTCCTCTGTCTAGGAAGCCACTTCACTGACTCACAGGGTTTATTATAAGGTCCATGGCAGACAGATGTTTCAGCACTCAGGGCCAACTGGAAGCTACGTGGCTATTTTAGAGAAGTGTTAAGCCACAGCTGCAAGTTTATGAGTTGGGCTTTGCAACCTGCTAATTACAGGCACAGCTGAGAGCACATACAGAGGAAGCTCCTATCTGCTGGTGAGTGACCACACAGCTTTAGATAGAGGTATAAGGAAGTGAGTAACAATAAGAGCAGCAACATACAAAAATTTGCTGGAATGAAGATACCTGGTATATTTCACGTTGATGAAGTTCAAAGGTGGGAAATTCAACTTTATGAAATCCAGCAATGAGGAAATAAACATGTATCAATATAATAAGGTTATTAATCATAGAAGACTGAAGGTCCTGTTTAAAATGAACAGGACAAGGTAATCAACACTATCAGTGGAAAGTGAAACATCACAAAAAAGCTGGGTTATCAAAATAACTGATTTTTCAATGACAGCTTGATCTGCATTAGTGGGGGAGAAAAGGGTTTTTTGACAAGTAGCACATGTAGATCAAAGCAGACTGCAGTTTATCCTCTTTTATTAGATTGAATCAGACTATGTGTACCAAGCCTCAGATACGGAGAAAAAAATACCATTCCAGAGGATACCAGGCAAAGTATCCTCTGAGCCTTTGGAGCCTTCCTGGATTCTGCCATGCTCAGATGTCAAAGCTTCATTGGTGGTTCATCTTACTCTACCCTTCTTTCCCCTCATGCTTCCCAGCATTTGGTGCTTTTGTTACTGATTAGGATATGTTTAATGTTCAGGTGACTTAAATTACTCCTTCATGGCTGATAGCCACCTCCTTCGCACCCTCAGCTAGGATGTAATGCTTCTCAACAGAGAAAAAATATGTCTGTCTTGTCTGGACTATGATTTACTGACACCACCCAGAGATATTTCAGGGTAAGGTATTTTACTTTACCCTGAATTCGAACAGGAGCATGCATTTAGATACAGACTTACTTCATTCTGTCTTAGGGAAGAGTAGGATAGGATAACATAGGACTAACGTCCATTATCTTACTTGTGCTTGGCACAGCCATAAGTTTTTACTATTCCTTAACTATTGAAGTCCCTCATCACATGGAAGAGGAAGTGCAGTCCACTTTCTGTGAATCCTTCCATGTCCTGACTGCCTTGTAGCTTCAAAGCCGATGCTTTAAATCTTTAACTTCTTTTCTTCTAATTTTCCTCCCCAGAGTCTCTTTCCTCTTTCAGGCTTACCTGTAAAGCACATCAGGAAGTGGTGGTAAGACCACAAGTCTCAATACTTGAATTACTAGCCAGGCATCAGCATGTATCTGCCTACACACAACTATACATCTGCAGGAAGGAAGAGGTGAAACCACCTTAGACTGAAATCACAATCCTGCCCAGCTGTAGTTCACAGTGTGTTGTAAGTAAAAATGCAAAAGGTACATAAAACTTGCCAAAAAATGTCTCTGTCTTACCACTTAATTGTACATGGCAACTAAGGGTGCCCAAACAGTGTTAAAATCAGCTTAATATAGGAAGTCTCTTACGTGATGAGGGACCTATAATACAGTGTACTGTCTTTATATTTTTCTATGCACTCAAAGGATATGCATCTGGAATGGTTACACATTTTCAGTGTATAAAAACTAATTGTGTATTTACTAGTCAATAGAAGTCAAACTAATTCAGTGTCCTGCATCAAAACCATCTTTGATAATCAAAGTACATGTTTAACACTAGCCCATAGAATATAAGCTCTGACAGGTCCTGATCCAGCCTCCTCTCAGCTTCCAGTGAAATCCACAGTCTCATTCAGCCTTGCATTAGACTTGAAGAACTGCATACAGCAAAATGGTGAGTGTAAGGAGAGGGCAGGAGAGCTGCAGCCAGCACACCGGACTGTGTTTTCTGAGAGCTTTCCAGGCACAATGTTGAAATGCCCTGAAGGTGCTATAAAAGTGATACTCTGTTAAGTAAGGCCACTAAATGGATTTGATCTATTCAGACAGCCTCAGTTCTCCACAGCTAGAGAGAGAGAAACGAAGTATCATATAGAACAGATTTCTAGCCACCATCCAATTTGTCCACCTTGTTATTTCTTCTGGTTTTTGTTTTTTTAACACAGGCTTGGAAATTTATATTTCTTTCTTCTTTATCGTAGATGAAGATTTACATTCCTCCACAATGCGGTCATTTGTCATAGATATACTTTGGGTTCCTATCCTCCAAAAAGCAAAATAAAACAACAAATCCCATAGTGTAAGCATTGTTCAGTCCCTCCCAGGGTCAGGCAGTCTCACAGAGTAACCTATTGCCCAGGGAGGGCTACGTGATGTGCAGGCCCCATCTGCCCCCAAAGTGTGTGCAGCACTGGGCCAGCAGCGTGCTGAGCTGCGGCTCCCTTCCACCCAGACACTTTCCACGTTTATTGTTCTTGATTAGAAAAACATCCCAAATTTTGCAATTGACATTTAAGACTGAATAAAGTTCCAGTTTGGTTTTATCAGGGCAAACTTTAAAATAGATCGTCTATTAGCCTTTGTTACTATATTTCTTTTATGAGCGTGAGTGGGAAGAGCATTAAGGAAGGCTATAAATCAAATGCATACTTCTGGTGAGCGCAGGAAATCCTTTATGTTTCATAGAAATAGAAATAAATGTGGATCTATTCATATTGTCTACATTTTAAACATCATCCAAGGCAGTATTTCTAGAAGCCAAATTACCAGAAGAAAACACAGGAAAAAAAAAATCCCTCAAAAATACAGTGGTGCCTAAAGCACCAATTAAAAGCCATTGCCTCCTACGGCAGAGACAATAAACCTCCAGCATTTTTGTTTTCTTTTGTTTTGGGGGGCTGGGGGGTAAAAGAAACACCATGGTACTGAGATTTAAGACAATTCTCTTAACACTGATAGCGTGCCAGCATGTCCACTGGAAAATAATCTGCCCTTAGTGACTAATTCCCAACAGAAAACTTGGCTACTTGCCAAAATGTACATATCCCTTCATGTATGCAGGAAATAATTTTCAGCAAGCCCAGAGCTGGCCTAGCAGGATGGAAGATTCTGAGTAAGGCACCACTGATACATTCTATTGGAATGGGTTAAAAGACACAGCAGCATGTTATGGATGACACCAGCGAGAATTTAAATATGCAGCATAATGGTAAAGCAATTAATAAGAGCAGTTGCTAACAGTTGCACAACAGAGGAGTGTTTTAAAATTCCTGTGCTCTTTAACAATAATGTGGAGAGACGCTGTGAAGGGGAAGAAGGGGAAAGCCTGGCATAGAAGGGACATTCCTTCAGTTCCTCTCAAAAGTTTGAAAAAACCTCTGGATAGGAAAATACTATTGAGCAGCCAATTCTTTCCACATTTGGCTAAGCCCAATGCCCAAAATACACAGAACACTACTTCACTTTGAAAGGATTGCAATACTCCTATCTGAGTCATCTGAAAGCAAATAAAATGAGACCTAAACAAATAAACCTAATTGTGCATGGAAACAAATCCAGCTCTCCAGCTTGGCCGTGGCTTTGTTTTTGTTAGTTTAAAGCCTACATATGCAGTTTTAGTGGCATCAGGAGTTATACAAATATTGACAACAAATTGCCAAATGTTGTTTTTTTCCCTTCAGTGCATAGTGTAAAGAAGCTGGGCTAATGCTTCTAGGAACCTTCCCCAGTGCACTGAACCAAATCACAGCTTGATGGGATCCACTCCAGCCTCTTCTCTGAAGAGTAGACACTAATGAGATTGAGGTTGTTGATTGTTATCATCAGAGACTTTTATTTTTCACTCATGAACTCTGCTGAACCAAAATCCAGACTTTCGAAACGTAGCTCAAATGTTTGCACCATAGCCAGGGCATTGTCACATGCTCTGTCCTCCACCCCGTGATTTGTTGCTAGTTTGTGTCATCCTTAACCTGCTTCTGGTGGTTTGGCCAGGAGAGAAACAAATAATGATGACAACTGAGAAAACCAAGCTGCTCTCTGACATACTTCTTTTAAAATGCTATTGCTACTTGCTGGCTATGGAGAAGGGACAGTCGCCTTGAGATAGAAATCACTCATGAAATCCTGCTGTCATCTGTCAAAGGTATATTTCCATCAAGTTGGTCTGAATCCTTAGCAGCTTGCTAGGAAAAATGAGAGTATGTCAAATCTTGATCTGTCACAAGCCAAAGTTAGAAAAAAGATATTTACATTTGACTTTTAAATGAGGCCCAGACTTTCCTCTTGCAGAGAGCCAATAAATTAACACATTTTCTTCCTCTTTGCTTCACGTTCACAAGACACCTACAACTTTAATTACTCTATCTGGCTGGATAACAAGGTTTCCATTTTGCAAAAACCATAAATTTTTAGTCCCAGCAAAAAGAGGAATTTTAGAACTGGATGAAGACTCTAAGAGTTTTTACACAAAGAAACCACAGAAATCAGACTCAGGCATCCTCCTCAAAAGCCTGACATTAAGACACATCTACAGTATGAGGAGATTAATTGATATTTCTGTTTCTTCTAATTCATCCAGAGAACTTACAACTTGGTCTTGTACATCTCAGCGATCACCTAATGATCAGGTTATTGAACACCCTACAATATACTTCTGTTTCTCTCCTTTCTATCAGAAATTGCATTCTGCACATAAGAAATTCCCCAAAGAGTTGCATCACAAGTACCAAATTTCCATTAAAAGTTTTAGGGTTTAATGTGAAGATCCCCAGCAAAAAAAGTTCTTGACTAATAGTAAACCTCTTAGGTTTGACTGTTATACCATCCACTCTTCAGTTATTATAGTGTTACCTGCTCACTATATGCAGGAAGATCTCAGTATTTTCAGGGAGCCACATGCAGAAGCTTCTACAAATGCTTTCTGTACTGCATTGCTTATCACAGTTCAAGTGTCCCCAAGCACTTGCACAGTAAAGAGTGGATCATTAAATCAGTGAAAGGAATACTGGAAAGGCATGAGAACTTGGTGGGTTGTGAGAAAGTGAAGGAAAAAAGATCCTCTCTATTTCACTAACTCTGGACCTTCATAAAAAACCAACACAATGCTTGGGACTGTTCGTGCTGTGAGCAAACACTGAAATATGACAAGACATCAAGGCATGTTGTGTTATGTGATATTCAGGCAGCTGCTGTGATGGCAGTTTCAATCCACCAACTGGTGCAATGAAACAAATCTGAAATGTAAAAGCTAGATTTCCACCAAAATATTTCATTAATACTACATGCATGTAAGTCAGGGAACTCAGACTACTAATCCCCACAGCTACCCTAAGTCAGCCCTGAAGGACAAAGCAACAACACAGCTGCACAGACGGGGGCTCAGAAGGTATTCTAGGTTTCAGTTTCCTGACTGAAGTATGCAAAATTTCTCTATCAATGTTTTGTTGGCGTATTTTCTTTGAAATTTGTTGAAGGGGGAAAATACTCGTTGCTTTCCAGTGGAATGTAAATATGAAATGACTGTATACCAACATATGAAGATAGCCAGATATAGCCAAATTTGTGTGAACACCTACTAGTGGAAAGTTTCACCCTGCGGAACAGACCTCAGCAATATGTTTTAGATCAGAGGAGGAGAAGAGAGCTGAATCTTCTTCTGTCCTTGACTGCAAATTGAGAACCAAGGAGCTTCCACAGCATATGCCACCCTTGAAACTTGTCCTGCACTTATAACAGTCCCATGCCTGTCTGTCACTTGGAAGCCCCACTGGCCAGTCTGTGGGCACAGAGTTGGTTGGCATAAGCCCTCACAGCAACAGAGCCTTGCTTACTCAGCTAAAATACCCTGCAGGTCCCATACCATGCTGGAGGAGGTTGATCTATCCCCAAAAGTCGCCACTGAGGCAGGAGAAAGACATGGTTCCTAGTGAAAGAAGAGAGGAAGCAGGTGAGCAGGTTTTGTGAGCAGGGGCACTGAGTGTTGTCCCTCCGGGCCCTCCCTCCTGCTGGCTCCTGCATCCTCCAGGTCCCAAGATGTGGGGAAGTCAGTCTCCCACCACAGCAGGATGACACAAACTGCCCACGAGCAGGACAAGGCAACTGTCATTTTCCACCCTGGCTGCCACTGTGGGTGGTCATGTTGGTGTCTGCTTGCATTTGCATGGTACTGGATGCTGTGGAGTGTACAAACTGTTCCAGATGGCATGTGGAGGGAGAGAGCCATGCTAGCAGTGCATTACAAAGCTGCACTTATGTTACCATCTAGAGCCTCTGGTCTGTATTTGTCTTAGCATGTCTATTAGAAGGATAAATGAGAAAAATTGTACTTCTCAGTTCATGAAAGTACAGGAAGAGATGCTAGAAAGTGCTAGCAAGATGGTGCACTTTATCTTGGGGTTTCTACCTGTCACCCTTCTGCTTGGTATTTGTCACATGCTTAACTCCCCCATAGGCCTTAATTTTTCATTTAAATAGCTTTTACTCCTTAACTTTCTAGGCTACCTACTTGTTTAATATCTGATCTTTTCCAGCTAATTAGTTGACTGCTATTTCTGAGACACTGTCAAGTTATTTACCTCACTGAAGTGACTTAAGTTCCTTTCCCCCACCCCCATCCGCCCCCTGTCTGTCTGGTTTCCCCCTCTAGTCTAGCTGAAGTGACAAACTCTCTCCCCTAGCCAAACATTTGTTTTTACAAGGTATTTTTATACCATCACCTCTTCCCTGCATCTCCCCCGCCTACCCACCACAAACATATGCTGTGGTGGGAGGACATACTGGTTTCACATAATTTGCAACCTTAGGGTGACAAATTTCCCCTCTTTCAAGTGTTTTTTTTTCAAAATCTGGTTTATAAAATGCAAATGGTAACAGGTTAGTTTCTCTTTGCCTTTTTTACCCTGTGCATGGAGATGTCCTTCTTTGCTTAGAAGAAGTCAGTGAAAGAGAAAATAAAAACCACTTGATTATATTATTTAAAACCTATTTATGCTATAAGAAGATACAAAAATATACAAAAATAATATTGTCTAGATTGATAGATTTCTTTTATTCATCCCAAGACAGATAGGAATTATGATCATTTCCGAGAAAGTAGGCAAATGTAACCACTTCACTGACTTCATTAGCTGATCACAGTATGTTTTTCTCTGTATTAAAATCCACATGCAGTCACATTCACGCAGTAAAAACAACCTCAAGCACTCTAAGCTTCAGGCTTGGAACCATGGAAAACATGACTGTGGCCTTCATCATACCCAATTAGGGGTACATATACTCCGCAGTGATTCTGGTGTGGTGGATAAATGCCTAAGCCATCTTTAGAGCAGGCAGGAACAATCCAGTTAAAACAGCACAGAGCCGAAACTGGGCTCAGCCACTCTAAATATTTACCATATTCTGAGCTGGAGGTTGCAGGGGCATGCATAGTACTACAACTGGAGAACTTCCAGTACCTACATTCACCACTGCAAAGCAAGGTATGATGTACTAAACATCCTGGTCATTCTAGTAGCATACATGCATGGAATGGGCCAAATGAAGTTTTATAAAAACACTGAGTTTATGTGGCAGGATGACTGAAAAATGCTTTTTATATGGAGACTGTATCTATTCAGCACACACCATTAGACTTTTTGAAGTGGGATAAAGTCTTATTCCTCATCCTAAGAACAAATTGAATAGTATTCCAGAATGTAATCTGCATTTTAATTCCCACTTTATGTAGAACTTTTAGTGCAGCACGAAACAACAAAAGAAAGTATGCATCAATAATGCATCCTTGTTAATTTAATCTTGTGACTTTGTCTCATATAAGGAGGGAAAAAAAAGATAAATTTGAAAAACAAAATAGGGTAGGTCAACTCATTGCCAGCAGCAGGGGAACAAAATGGGAAAGTACTAAACAGTGAAATTTATTTACACTGTGCAGCAACAGGCTCCACAGGACAAATTGTTAGCAGAAGGAGCCACTCACAGCACATGCAAAGCTTCCCTCAAGTCAAACAGATACAGCTGTCACTGTGGGAAGCCAAGGAGCAGAGGGAATGAAAGAGAGAGGAAAAAGCCCTCTCCACAGACTGAAAACATTTTTAGTTAAGGGACTCAGAGGAGAACACGGGTAGTGCCTTCTATTTCACTGTGGTTCTAAGCAAGGTCATCTGGGGGAAATGTCCACAGAAAATCACCAGGCGTGAGCTGAGCAAATGAGAAGGGAACAAGCGAGAGTTTCTCAGTAAAATGTGTGCAAGTTGGAAGGAACTGGTTGTCTATTCCAAGACTTTTCAGAGATTGCCCCCTTTTGTATGTTGAGGAAAAATGAGTAGAAGACCACCAGAGCATCAGGGAGGAGCCACCCCACCCCAGTTGTCTGAGGATAGTTTGGCAAGGAAGAGCCATCCTCCAGTCATTCTGGAGCTATCATCCTCCAGGGCTCTGCTGATAATTGTTTAGGGCAGTGCAGTTCTTCTGGCTCTTAACTCATCACCAAACCCCTGGCACATACTCAGAACCAGGTAATATTTATTCGGCAGCATGTTCTTTTCTAGAAAAACAACATGAAATCCCTGCATTAACACCCTCCTTTTGGCTAAAGATACAGTCCTTTTCTGTATGCCATTGCAGATTAACAAGTGACCTCTGCCTCTCAAAAGAAGTATCCAAAAATGTATCTCTTGGTTCATGAGGAAAATATGCACGCATATGAAGAGACTACTTTTTTCCCTTCTGGGTCACTGGATATTTCCCTGTATTAGACATTATCTGAACATTCACTCAGCAGTTGGACATGGCACAACCTAGCCTGAACCTATTCTCATAGTGACAATCTACACAGTATTTCACTTTTCCTTTTTCTCTCCCCTCAAAAGCAGCAGTAGAAAAGAGAAATGTATCTTTGGGACTGATCTTTTGTCTTCAGTCCATGTCACAGATCTTCTTGCCTCCTAAAAATAGGACAAATGTATTTTTATACTCAAGTGACCACAGCTCCTGTACCTACCTGAGCTAACCATGCAGTGGCCTCCTCAGGTCCTGTTTTCAATGTAATTGCATCAGCATGAGCTTGGCACCAGCTGCAGAAACCATCTATGCAGTTAAGGAAATGGTTGGTCAAGCAGACACAGCAGTACCAAACTCAGCGCAGGCTATATGGATTGCAGCATCCAAAATCTGGCTCAAATACATCTGCAAACACAGGCATTCGCCTATCTTGCTTAATGTTTTCAAAATGTTCAGAAATTTTTGGTGAAAGATGCTGCATCAGCACAAAAGCATTCCCAGAGCAGTAAACATACTTGGCTGGACCACTGCCTTTGCTTGAGCTCTGATTTGCTTCAAGTAAATGCAGTCAGTTATTGCCTGTTTCACCTTCTTGTGGAACAGCTGCTGTCTGCAAGGAGCCAAACAGCAGACGGACTCTCAGTCCTCTTGAGATACCTCTGGCTAACAGCATGCATAGCTTTCCTCAGAGGACAGCATGTCACTGAACAGTTGGTTTACTCTAAAACACCGCATGCTGTAGGTGTTTCCAGCTGCCTCATGAGGTATTTGTGTCAAGACCCATGTTCCTGAGGAGCCTGTGCAGTCTGAGCCATATTTTGTACCTACCCCAGGGGCAATATGTTTATTTTAAAGCAGCTCTTTCCATATCACAAACCAGAATATTTAGAGAGAAATGACCAGATCTTCAGGGAAGACCCAAAGTACGGTTGAAGCAGAGGCTTTGATTGTTCGTAACACTTCTTGTTTTATGAGGAGACTGTCTTTTTGGGAACAGGGAAGGATATGAAGAAAATTATAAATAGAGGAAGACCACAAGGAAGTCAAAGGGTACTGGACAGTCAAGACATATACAATGAACAAAATGCAAACACTCGCTGGAAAAGCACTGAAGAATTTACATTTCATTCAAAACACAGTAAGCCAATAAAAATATTCAAAGTTAAAGGTAGATATGGCAGGAGCCAAAGGAATTTTTGCTGTAGGACTGTCAGCAGACTGAATGGAAAGTAAAGAAAGCAGGACTGCTGCAGGCTGTAGGAATCTGGCTGCAAGAAGTCTGGTCTGAATCATGCTGCTCACCACATAAGGGGCAGTGTTAGAGATAGGGTCTGAGGGCATCATGAAGCTGCAAAAGAGAGAGAAGCTGGAGCAACCTTTGAAATAGACAACACACATTGCTCCTCCAAAATATGGAATAGGTTAAGGTAATGCAATGTACTGTGCAATGTACTTTTGGAGAAGCTGAGCCAGACTTTTACTGGTTTAGATGTCTGTAGAGTTTGGTTACTTTCACTGTCTGCAAAAGAGCTGCTCTCAGTTTACACTAGCTTAAGCCTTGTACCCCCTCTGCACTCAGTATTACCCATCTTAGATTTAACCATGTAACAGCTTCAATAAAGAGCAGAAAGTCAAGTCAAACCAGCCAGGAATTCCTCTGTGCTTCCTCCCCCCCAGAGAAGTTTTGGATATCACAAACAGATAATGACAGACTGTGGCACACACAGACCCCTGTGCTAAACTAAAGCCCAGAAACTGAGGATCTCTCTATATATCTGAGAAGGCAGGCTCGCATCTATTTCTCCATTTCAGCTTTCAGAGGTTTGAGGAGAAAGAGACACTATTGATTGTTTGTTTGTTTTTTTAATCTTTAGCCAAACTGTTTTCTTTTATATTAACATGCAGGATTTGCCTGGCCAGTTTAGTATAGACTATAGGTTTCTTCACCTCCCCACTGAACTATCTCAGGAAACTTGTCCCACTAAAATAAACCAGAATAGAAATATTGCCACCTTTTATTCAAGGCTAAGCAGTGGGAGCTGCTTCCACAAGGGCAAGATATACTCAATTAGACAAACCATTTCTGGTCTGTGTGTCAAGCAGAAGCTCCCCATCGTCCCTGGGCTCTGCATCTGAGGAGTTGTTTGCCTCGGTGTAAGGCAGAAAACAATTCTTGGACCTGAACCACACTGCCTGTAAGAACACAGCCTGCTCCAGGACTCACATTACCAAACTGATCTCCAAGAAGTGGGGACAAAGCAGAACACACTTAAGGAGCTGATATGATGAACAACATACAGAAGTGTGATTATGGCTAAGGGAAACTGAGGACTCTGTATTCCAGTGTGTACCTATGTGTTCAAGAAAAAGCTCTTACTCCTTTTAATAGGCAGAATTCAGTGACTGACTTGAATATCACCCTCTCTTTAGGTAAGTACATCACATCAAGTGTTAACAGGAAGCAAGAAGTTTGGGCAGAGAGCAAATGTGGCTGGCAACCACGGCCACTCATGTAGTCTGTACAAGTCTGGGGCATCAATAAATGTATAAAAACGACAACAGCTTTTGCAGGAAAGAATTGGAGAAGATCACCCAAAGGCAAATAAGGTGATATTGTCATTGGTACACTCTACAGGCACATGGAAGACTACCAGGGACTAAAACCTGGATCCTTTGCATCCCCGTAAGTGTGGTAAACACCCAACTATTGGCTAGTTTTGGGGAGGGAACACACATTTCCATATCTTTGCACAACAAAACTTTCAAAAGATTTGTTTTCATCCCTGTGTAAAGAAAGGAACATAATTTTAAATCTCAGAATTTCAAGGAACAGAACGATTGTTTACGACACATGTTTGTAAAGAAAATAGTGCAGTTACGTCAAAGTTTGTAATTTACCCTTACAGTACAAAGGTAAAGAGCCTTCAAACTAGACTGTTGAACTAAGAGCCAACGACGGCTACATTTTAACCCTGCATTCAAAAAAATCCAAAAGAACGTGACCATAGTTATAAGGCGGCCTACTTGCCCCATCTGCTGGTCATTGGAAGACTGGCTTTACACCTCAATTAAAAGCATTATCACCGGAGGCCGTAATTCAGCCAATTCTCAGGTTATCAATTCTAAATTTAAATATATATGCATACACGCTACTGAGGGTACTAAGCGCAGAAGTGCTCTACCAAACTGGAGCCTGAGGCCAATTATTTAGCATGGCAGAAACAGAAAATACAAACAATGAGAAAAATGTGTTATTTTCAAAGGAAATAATAGGGCAGTCTATTCAGTAATACTAGCTTGTTGACCTCAAAAAATTAAATAAATATGCCTTCTTTGGTTCTGAAATGGGCCAAGGTAAATTAATGCTATAAGACAGCAGCCTGCAGAACCCTTGTCACAGAGCAGCCACATATACTGCAGCTCAGTAAAGTCATCACAAGGTTTCCATACCGTCTTACAGAATTTTAAAATGAGTATTTGTTTAACAAATAGTTAGATAGCAAGTTAGGTTCCCTAAAGGCCTGTTGACCTTACATTTGTCTTCTCTGCATGCAGTGCATCCATTTTTCTGAAGTGCATCTATTCCTCTGAGGAAGAGGCTGATGTTTAAAGGGAAAACAAAGTTTCAGTTGACTTGATGAGACCTTTTACACTACCCCAGGAGGACGACTTGCTGGATTTCTGTCTTTTAGTACATGCCTCACTCTCATCCTGTTCTTCAAGGGCAGTGCCTGTGATAGTACTGTAGCATCTCTCTGCTCCATGACCTCCTATGCTGGCTGCAGGTTCAATCAGATGTGCCCAGAGAAAAGTTCCAGCCAAGGAAAAGACCATCAAACACCCTGGCAGCAGGCTTCCCACCAGGTCACCCAATATACCTGCAAGCTGACCCACAATGAGATCTTACACACAGCCATCCTCCATGTGACCCCAGCAAGCCTCTGACAGTATTCTTAGGCAGATAGTCAGTACACAACTGTATTTCCTGCAAGGCACACAAGCCTCCTCCTCAAAGGACTTCTGGGTCTCGTAGATTCTAAGCAGAAACAGGACTAACAGCATGTCTATCCAAGCCCAGGCATGAAAGTTCAGAGAGGAGTTATTGTCACACCACAATGGAGAATGATGAACCACCTTCAGCAAGCAGAGCTCAGCATTGTCCTCAGGAAGTACAGGTGTAACCCTCTGTTTTGAGGAGCTATGACCCGAGTTACCAAGGAAATTCTGTAAGAATAAACTGGCCACAGCAGGAAATAGACTGTAACGGAGGAGAGGGAACAGTATCCCATCCCCACTAAGGCTCATTCAACTTCGGGCATAAATCTGAGAAGCAGTTATGACTACATTTAAATATATAATTTCTATAGCAGACAGGGAAAGATATCATTGGCAGTAGATCTAGACCTGCTGGTAAACCAAGTGATTGGGTTGTACGTGAAATTTCATAAAGTACATGCACTACTCTTAAGATCATCACAAAAGTTTTGCTTAGCCTCCTCCCAGAAGTATATTTTAGGATGAGTTATTTGCCTTAAGGGTATGGTCAAATGTTTCAGAAATCACTCGAGTCCAAACTCTATAATGCAAAAACAAACGGACAACAGTGCATTGGTGCAAATGCTTGCACAGCCTCACAATTACAGTGTAAGTTGGGATCCAGCATTTCTAGATGACATCACAAAAAAGGCCAAGACAATTTTCAACTGAAGCATGTAACATCTAATACCTCAGGTATCTAGAGACTGAGGTAGAAGAAACACTGTCAGTGTCCAGAAGTATCTGCAAGGAAAACCCACTGAAGATAGGTCCTGAGGGCTACCTCTCTGAGTTCTCTGAGCATCACAAGCCTGCTGAGATGTTCCTCACAGGCACACAACCTCTTGGCATACTTGCACTAGACATCAGGGGAAGCAAACAGCTGACAGCAAAGGTGTCACCTGGGACAGTACACAGAGACGAGGACAACAAGCACTGCCCAGAACTGCTCACAGTGCAAGTTGGTTTCCTCAAGAGCAGGTGCTTAGGGAGTCCTGCATCTAAGCTCACCTGACTTCCTCAGTAATTCCTCATCTGCATGGGACAAGTAGCACCACTTAAGAGTTCTTCAGTGTATAAAACACTGAGTAGTGGAAGAAAGGCCAGTATTTACACCTGAGAAAACAGGTGCCAACTCTGCCTGGGCTTGTCAATTCATGCATAATTCTCCATGCATGAAGATCCACCCAGAGAAATATAACTCCTAACAGCTCAGGATTCCTCTCTCCTGAGATGGTGCACAGCATTTAACTCCCTGAGCTTCGACCCTGCTGTGCTGAGAGGTGCTCTCCCTGAGAGCAGCCGGTCATGTGGAAGCTGCTAGAAAAGGAGCCATAGCAGACAGCTGTGAAAGAGGCAATCCTGCTGAAGAAAGACACTGAAAGTATGCTGGCCCATTTTTAAAGGCCACAGAGTAGTACTGCTCTTAAAAATAGCCGAGAGTCAGACTTCATTAATTCTCTAGTCCCTCATGAAAGACACCCTTGACAGACCTTTCCCTTCCTTATTAGGCTGGGGAAACCCACTCTGTTCCCTATGCAAGACCAGATTTAGACATCTGACTTACATCATGGGCCCAAAGCTTGTTTTGTGAATCCAAGCTGATAAATAATCCTGAAACTGGCAAAAGCAAGTGTCTGGCAAGAGTTTTGAATACAAACCAGGCTCTCACCGAAAGCTACAACCATGAAAGCAAATAAACTATTTATTCTTTCTTTTACTGTTGCCATTAACGTATATGAGACAATCCTTATCCCACAGCTTCCCGATCTCTGCCCCATTTTCAGTGTTCAGAAGCAATCCTCAATTGTTATTTGCATTGTACTTGACAGATTGAGGAACCTTTTTTCCCCCTTTTTGTGAAACAAGGTGAATGAAACATCCTTGTTCTTCGTTGTGAATAATTCTATAATTAATTATGTTAGTTACATACAGTACCTTTGAGGGGGAAAAATGTAGTTCTCTGAAAGAATTTTCTTGGTTATATAACAGAACTTAATACAATTCGTCTTCCCTTTTAACTTTTTCCTGGGAAGAAAGTCTACATTCTTCAGCTGTGAACTTAGGCTACTGCTTTGTTTTGGGGGTTTTGTTTCATTTTTTTTGTTTAGTAGTAAGAATAATGCACAAGAAGAATACAAAGACAGGGTTCTCTAGAGACTGAACCACATATTTTGTATCAAATTTGTTTCACTGGAAAAGGAGCAGAGAAGTTTTACTATACATCTAGACATTTAGGAGTAGGCAATTATCCAGCTGACTTATCCCTGTTTTGGGGTTTCTTTTGGAGTGCAGGGGTAACTATATCATTAGCCAGAGACACACTAAAATTCAAGACAAAAGAAACATGCAAAGCAACTAGTGCATCCCTTCTTGTTACCACCACAAGCATTAAAAATACTCTTAAACATGCCACTCACTCACCAGGAAATAAACATCAGAAGGAACTGGAAATCACTGCTTTGCCACCACACAGCTCTGACACTGTTGCTTTCCACCTCCTTGCAGAAGTCTGGCAGCAGCTTTCCAAGCATCACGGGCATCAGGGCACAGTGTAATGTCCCACAGGCTCAGGCAGCTCACTTTGACATAAAACTAGGCACAGGTGCTGGAATCAGCCCAGGGGCCGAGTCCCAGCTGGCACATCTAAAATGATTTCCGGCCCAAGGGAAATGAGAGGGGAGTGTTTGGAAAGACCTTGTGTGTAGAGACTTTCCAAATGTTAGTAGCTCTTAAGAGAACTAGAAATACTGACCAGGCTGAAGAGCAATAGATGGTGTGGACTGTTTGAGGTGTACTGGAGGGATGATTCTCTTCTTGTTGTGGACTGGACTGAACTGAGCTGGGCTGAGCAGCCCTTGTTAAGCCCAAAGATATCAATACCACAGTCCCTGGTATAGTCTAACAAGCTTTGCACCAACAAACACAATGATACTTCCACCTACACTCCAGACAAGTAGGTACTGATTCTGCAGTGCTCCCAGAGGTAATGATCTTGTGTACTGACTTAGCTGAGCTTGAGGAACTAGCTACAAGACAGCAAATAATCCAGCACCTTCACACTACATAATCCTTAGCACCTTAATCTGACTCCGGAGTTAGCCCTGCTTTTACTGCTTTGAGGAAATTGGATTAGATGACCTCCAAGTGTCATTTCCAGCATATAGTCTGTGATTTTGTGATACCACTGCTTTTGAGACAGCATATCTGTGAAGAAACAATGGAAAGACCTCAGATTTGGGATTGGGGGTTCAATTAGAATTTACATAATCCTGGCAAAGATTCTTGATGACCCTTGTGATCAATGAAATGCAAACACAGTGGAAAAACACTGGACAAATGTCTAACATTCAGAGCAGACCTGTGGGATTATGCTTTCACTTCATTTGAGGCAAGGATATCCTTTCCTGTGCATAATTCCTCTTCAGAAACTCCCTGTCACTTTCTACATCAGCAAATACACAGCAACATTGTGCTAAACATAGTATTTCCCCAGATGTCTAGAAACCGCAAATATAAGTGTATGTACTCCTTATTGTATATGAAGCGTCACTGTGATGTTTTCTACAATGATACAAGATGGTAAGGCCATTAGAATTATGAGGAAGACTTTCAACATAACAGCTAGCATTCAACACAGAAATATTCGTAAGAAGCTGTCCATAAAGAATATACACTTGGAATATGCAGATGATTTCAAGGGCTGTCCCCTGCTGTGTTTCAGGAAGAGAAGTTTAATGGCAACAGGAGAGTCAACACATTAACTAACACTAGAGAACAGAGTCTCCTATATCCACCCAGGTAAAATGAGCAAAGCAGACATAAATATTATCATACCTCTTGTATACAGTAGAGGTATGATTTAATAAGGATTTCATACACAAAGGAGGCTATTCATACACAGTCTTGAAAATGTCAGAAGTTATTTTCAGATAGTTGGGATCTGAAAGTCCTGCTTGGGATCCATTTCAGGACAGAGTGAAGAAGATTGCTATACTATAAGAAGGAACTACAATTTTTCCTTGATTTATCTCAAAAATTGCAGAGGAGACCAAATTGCTGAATCCTGAAAGAATTAAGTGGTTGAAGCCTGTTGTACACAGGTGTCTGTTATAGATATTTGCCCCAAGAGCCATGTTCCTAAGCAAGGCAGTCCTAAATGTCTCTTTGGAATGTAACTGGTTTTGTGGTTATGCATTTCTGTACAACCAGCAGAACACTTAACATAGACACTTTTGGTACTAGAACTGTCTGCCTGCAAACATAGGTAGGAAAAACTATCTAGGAGATGAGAAACTTTCCACAGATTTAGGGCTAGACCAGAATCTGGCTGTGAAGATTCATGGTAGTTTCAACAGAGAGTTGCATGCAAAGTTATTTTATCTTGGAAGATAGAAAATAACAGGAACAAAATACCTTTTGCTCTTCTGAGGCTTAGAGATGATCAGAACTTTAACTAGACCATGCCGTCACAGGAAGATTCCTGAAAAAGCGTGGGCAAAGTGACTCACAGTAAATAGGGCATGAAATGGGATAGACATCTTAAGAGTTTCAAGGACCCACAGGGCATACAGATCATAATCCAAGTAGTTCCCAAAGGATGTGACACCACACGAACGAATCACAAAGTGTCATCAGCATCATTCAACTAAAACTGGTGGCACAATTGAAAAATCAAGTTTTTACCTTTATCTCTTCTGTGATTCCAAAGGATTGAAGCAAAGGGAAACTTCTTATGTTCTTCAAAGCAGTCATTATCTGGTTATCATGCCTGCCTTATCAGTAGCCTTTCTAAATGATAGGCACTCAATCACCTATGGAAACCAGAACTGGGTGTGAATGTTTTTGCAACCCCCTAAATAATTTTGCTAATGAATGCAGATGTGACAATTCACTTAATCACATTTTGTCAACTGGATTTGCTCACTGCCTTTCCTCTTCTCCAAGTCTGATGAGTGACAGTTTTTCTGAATAAATAAATCCATCCTTGTGTTCTTGTATTGTTTATGGCAATTTTCTATTAGCCAAGCCTGGTTCCTATGAGTCAATAATCAGTGACAAGAGACAGGATGATTATAAACTTCTGAGCTTTTGAAATAAACTGATAGCAGCAAACATCTCTCCTTCTGGCCTGGACTGGGGAGGCAGGTCAGTCTCTGATGTTTAGGAACTTCCAACAGAATGGTTAATTTTATGTGCATCATGATGCATCCAGACAGAAGGAGCATGACAATGTCCAGGTACTTCTTTGGAAAACATCTGTCTACCTGTTCTTCTTTCCAAAAAAGCACACAAGAATCACAGCGAAGCGTGACATAAGGAAAAGTGGGGACAGTTAAAAGTCCCAAAGTAGAATATGGCCAAGTATTAACTGTACTACCTAATCAGGTAACCAGCTTGTCAACCTAAAAAAAATTCAGGGGATATATTCCCTCTGCACTTTAGCAGAACATTTGGAATGATGTCACATGGGAAACAATTAGTAGCTGCAAGAACTTTAAGCGAAGAATGAAAGTAGCTAAAAGCGGAAATGACAAACGGGAAGTCATTGGCCTGGATGGATTTTACTGGTAGCTTTCCTCAAAAGACTGTCCCAGGACAAATTTAGCGTAATTGTTTGGCACAAAAATCAAAGTATCATAATGAAATTTTCTGATTAAACAACTTGAGGGGCAATGTCAGAGCAAAACAGCTGGAATGGCAGCTATGGGACAAGATTTAACAGTGAAGTGCAATAAGGCATAACAAGTTTTTGTAATGAATCAAAAGCTTGCTGACTGAAAGCAACCAGGAGGAACTCTGAGACACATTGCTAGAATTGCCAGATTTTATGTATGCTAATGTGTCCCTCAAATCCTCACAGTTCTGTGCAGGCTCCTTCATTTAGTGGTGTTGCTGGCATTGTTGCTTTGATCCAGAAGCACACAGGTAGGCATGGTTAGGCAGGCAGCAGAGGCCACAAAATCACAGAACCCAGGTTAAAAACATACAGAAAATGCAAGGAGTAGAAATGTCCCAAAGGTTCTTTTGTAGGACATGGAATTTTGGATTGAACTATAAGAAATTCTTTATTATATGGTACATTCAGCAAGCCCATATCAGTCATTCACAGGATTAACTGTTAGAACCAGAGGAAGACAGAAGCAGACAGTGAAGTTTCTAAGATCAGCTGCTTTCCAGGCTTCAGAGGACTCCTAATGGCTCTCTTCAGCCAGAAATGGCACAAGTTACAGTTCTCGTGTGAACCTTCCTCTTATCTGTAGACAGGAGTTAAGGATCTAGAGCTGGCCTGCCACAATCACTGGTACCTGCAACTTCCTATAGAATAGATAAGGGAGCAAATACTTCTGGTTAAAATCCATAGTGGTTTCACTTCATTCAGAGTGGAAGAATACATTCCCAACCTGTGCCTGAGCCATCTACTTGTGGGTTGCTGAGAACTCCTCCTACAGGAATTTCTGAAGCAATGGGAACACCTTCCTCCCCTACCTTGACTGGCATTGCTGATACTCACCTTTCTGAATTACAGGAATAAGCTGATAGGAGGCACCTTTCCCTGTGACCTGGGGCCTGAAAGACACTTTTCAGCATGAGGTCCTTTCCAGCACAAAGGATTCTGTGATGTTTGGCCTCTTAAGGTAGGCTAGAGCAAAGGACAGTTATATAATTCCTCCTCAGATGCTCTCTTCTCATGATAACCTTTCTCTTGCCTAGGAACTTCCTTTAGAAAGGTTTACTTCCAATCTGCTGGGGAGGAAACAGAAAAGAGGTCAAGAGGTATCCCAATTCGCTCTGCGAGCTGCAGAGCCTGCAAAGGCTGTATTCCAATGGATTTACATGCTATGTCCCTCATGCTCCCACTCAACTGACCAGCATGCTGTCTCCTCTTCACATCCACTCCACTTCCAAGTGTTCCTCTGGGGCTACAGGAGGAACACTCTTCCCAACAGTATCTCAAGTTCTTTCTCACCTCCTTTCACTGTGCCCCAACCTCCTCTGCTCAGTATCTGTAACTCTCTTAGCAGGCTTTCAGTCACTTTTTTGGCATGCCAAGCTCAGAAGGGAAGACTTATTGTTAAAGAAAATAAGGGAAATAGCGACTCAAAATATTGAAAATTGCTGAGTCTCAAAAAATTGCTGAGGCACCTGAGCCACCAAAAAAAGCTGACCAATTTTCTGCTTTTTTCATACAGAGGTACTAAACATTCACATTGGGTTGAACTTCAATCTACTCAAATTTGCAATTCTTCTAAAAAATATTAGTATTGTGAAAAACAGATGAGTTTTCTGCTTGCCTCTCAAAATATAAAATTTGCATTTTCAGAACATAGTATTTCAGCAGTATAAAGATCTGGGGAATTTAATTGTTATTTTCTTTTGGAAAAGATTCTTCAAAACATTTGAAATTCCTGGAACCAAAATACCTGATTCTCACACAAATTCAGACCAATTTTTCCTAACCTCAGAGAAAACCTCTCAGACAAGAAAAAAAAATGTTTTCTAGAGCATCAAAAAACCCCACACTCCTGTATTTACCTTCAATTGCAAAGAAGGGGAGCACTACTTATGGCTATTTTACAGATGGAACTGAAGCTCAAAGGCTAAATTACTTACCTGCTGCCAGACAAAAGCATGGTGGAATATGGAACTGACTACAACAGTCCTATTTTCCAAGACAATCTCTTAAACACTGCACCATTTTTCTTGCAAGGCCCACACAGTCTGCACTATGCAGAAAGAGACCTCAGATCACAGGGCGCTAAGCTTTGACCTGAACTTTGTGTTTTGCTCTCACCTGTCGTACATTGTCCACATAAAAAAAGCGTATATTCCACAGCACTTTCTCAGAAGCTGGAGAATAATTTCCTTCCACTAGCAAACATACTTTTGGGGTTGTGTGGCACAACAGAAAAAGCCAATGCAGCTTTTCACTTACTGCAGCGTCTGCATGTTAACGTGAAGGTCAATAGCTGTGTACACAATACAGAGAAAATGAGTAGTTAATTATTGTTAGACTGCAAGAAGGGAAAATGCACATTTTAATTTGGTTTAGAAAAGAGCCAATCATGAGAACTGCTTCTTCTGGGCTGTTTTTTCATAGGAGGGCATACATAGAGTAAAATTCATGATAACTGGAGGCTATTTGATGTGGTTTGAGTGTCACAGATAAAAAATCCCCTCTCATCATTTGGCATAATCTCAGTAAATAATTACAACATTCAGCACTTCATTTTTTGAAAATCCCACCAGATTTTTCTTGCTGAATGTTATACTCATTTACTGAGATTGTTCTTTCTTGTGCATGTGTATAGTCTGGCAATTTGCCCATATCTTTTGCCCTATTTACTCCTTCTCAAGTGTTTGTGCTTGAGGGTTTCACTGCATCATCAACAATCTGCAGGGCTTCAAAACTAAGCTTTGTTTAGACCAAAATGCTAGATTTTCTCCTTATGGAACAAGTTTTAATAATTTCAAGACATCAGCATACAACAGGCCAAAACTTAGTGCAACCAGTTTCTGTTGGGATATCAAACTACTGTTTAAAACTTTTCTTCAGTCCTTCAAGGTCTGAAGTTATATTTGCTGTTCACAATCCAGTTATAATAAATAAGCAAAACGCTCATGTAACAGAATAGAGATAATATTCTAAGAAGGCACTTTTATCAAAACAATCAGAACAACTTGACCAAAAATAGCAAATTTAGTCGCTCTGCAGAATGCAGGCCTGGTCCCTCCCAATCACCAAATCAGTAGTAGTTGGAGGGTATGAAAGTAGTGAAGAACTCTTTCCTCCAGAGCACAACTGACTAAACTGAACTTCACTTGTCACTGGGTACCCAGAAGAGGCTTATGCCAAGCAAACATGAGCAGAAGCATTGTCTCAAAGCCAGCTGCAGGACTAGGACTCAGCACACGAGAATCAGGCAAGTGTCCAGGCAACTGGCACATGCCAGAGCAACCAGAAAATGTCAGTGTAAATTCTGGGTAATTATTGCAGTACCCTTGTTGACTTTACAGACAGAATAGCAAAATTTTCTGTATTCACTATCCTAATTCTTTAAAGCCATGGTCCGTCAGCCCACTTTATTAGATGGAACATGAGTGGGAAGTGATGCTCATTAATACCAATGTACACCATTTTTAGGGTTTAGATTCACTTCAGTAGTACTCATCTGATATAAATTGCTGTAAATTCTGTACAAATTGGCAATTACAAAACTTACCAGGCTTTTCTGCACCAGATGGAATTAGTGATCATGACCAACAGACATTTATAGTTCTATCAATGCTAAATAACTGAGTTCAGGTACTCAAATGTTTTGCAACATTTAAGTAACATGAAGGCAAAAGGCTCAGCACCTGCCACCAGCAGCCACTGTTAAGAAGCCATCTGACTTTTTTCTAGGCAAGACCCAGACTCAGCAAATTGCTCAACTTCACAAATAAATGAGTAGCAGAGATTGTCTTATCTCTTAACCCCAAACTAAGAATTTCACATTCCCTGTCACATCATTTATACTGATGGTTCCACACTACCATGATATCTTTTTAAGCATTTGTGTCACCAAATGACAGAAGCTGCATAATGGAATACCCACATTCTCTGAAAAATCTTTGTTTAGCAGCTTGTCAGTTATTAGATGGAGTATCTGCATTTCAGCAATGCTTTATTTTCACTGACGAGGTATTTTAGATGAATATGGTCTGATGCATGAATGTTTTGTTCAAGAAAACAAAAATACAAGGCTCCCTCATTTCTGCAGTCTCACTGAAGAAAGCTTTAAATGATAAAAAACATTTTTTCAGCTCCATTCTCCTTTTCACAGCAAACACTGAACTAGCTTTGTGGCAATGTTGCTCTGTTCTATGTAGCAAAACTTCAAACTGAAAGAGAGATATGAGGAAGAAGTTCTTCACTGTGAGGGTGATGAGGGGCTGGAACAGGTAGCTCTGAGAAGCTGTGGATGCCTGGAAGTGTTCTAAGCCAAGCTGGATGGGGCCTTGAGCAGCCTGGTCTAGTAGAAGGTGTCCCAACTCATGGCAGCAGGGCTGAAACTAGATGAGCTTTAAGGTGCTTTCCAACCCAAACCAATCCATGACCCCTACACGGAATGAGTACACTCACTCTGACTCCAACCATCATGCAAATTGACCCGAGAACTCAAAGGAATCAAACATGGCCACATTTTCCCAGCGAGCNTGATGAACTGATATTAAATAGTCTTTTTATTTAATAAGCAAACAGAAAATATTCTAATGTTTAGAGTGATAATAGAAGACTAAATAAAAACTCAGAGGAGGACAGGTGTGTCTGAGTGGAAGAGTAATGACAAAGACAGGTAGAAATAGCATAGCAAGTAGCAGAATGTCAGTTTAGAAAATAAGACTGTAAACACGGAGTCTTTCATCTGTTGTCCCAATAAAACTGTGTGATGTTCAAAAAAACTACAAACATCTGCTAAGGTTAGGAATAACACTGTGCGCATATACTTTTCAAGACCTACAGGATCCTGCAAAGATCTTTAAAATGTTGTGTGTAAAAATGCTACTTACTTAACTACATTAGTTTTCCTCAAGTTGAGTCTGTTTTGCCTGCAAAAGTAACTGCTAAACAATCTCCCTGTGTTTATCCAGACCCACGAGCTCTGTCGTCCTATTTACTCCCCTTGTCCTGTGGAGGAGCAGGAGTAAGAATGGCCAGGGGGACACCTGGCAGGTGGCCAAGGTACCTTCCACACACACTTGCAAAAAAATGAAAACAAGTACACGTTGGTTTAAAGAATTTAATGTACAAATTTACACTCACCATGATGTAACTTTCAAACTAGGGAGTAAACTGCAGCAGTCTGCATGATTTATTCTATTCATAATTTACAAGTGTCTACAGATAGAAGAAAATCCTTTTTTCCTCTTCTCAAGGAAATAAGTATTTCTATACTCAAGAATCATTCAGCTAACAGTCTTGTGAGCTATGCCCCAGCATTCTCTCTCAAAACTAGCATGTTTTTCTCTCTTGGGATTCCAACAAGTAGCCTTTGTTGCTCCTCATGTGCCCACACAGCATACGCAGAATTCTCCTCCAGCGACACCCAAAGACACACTTCAGTGAAAGAAGAAGCAGCTGAAGATGTCCATCTTCAGTTCTGCAATACACCAAGCCGCCAACTTTACTTTCTTCCAAACGGATCCGACCACACTTTTAACCCTACAAATCAAATATGAAAATACCAGCAGTTGGTAATTAGACTGTTGAAGGAAAAAAAATAGGTCTGCCACTCCAGCTTTGTGTATTAAATAATGAAAGAAGCCAACGATTTCTGCACTAAATTTGCAGCTCTGCTTAAACTTCCAAAGTATACAGAAAGACAACCTCATCTTGATCTTAAGCTTCAGATAATGGAAAAATCTATCACAGTCATAGGTAAAGTGTTCTAATATTGTTGGATCAATCATTTAGAATTGTACCTTGTACTTAAATTTGTCTAGGTTTCATTTTCAACTAATGGATCTCATACCTTATCAGCAGCTAAATTCAGATGAAAAAGTTATACTGAGGAGAACTGGTCATCAAGTACCTGCTTCTTGGATAAATGAGCCAGTCCACTTCTTCTGAATGTTTAGCAAAGAAGGTTTACCAGACCTCTATTTCACAATACCCTTCCTACATCTCTTCAGCATTTTCCCCCTTCCCTGGAAAGCAAGTCCTGCACTAATGATCTAACCAATACGTGTAATAAGGTCATGGCTTTAACTCTATTTGATTTTTACCTGCTGCTGATGTTAGGCTTTTTCAAAAGCAAAAATACATTACCCTTTAACATATTCAGCTATTACACGTTTCATCAAGACAGGCACTCTCAAATCTTTAATCAAGAAATGCTAACCTTGCATAATGAAAAGCCATTCCATTTACCATTATGAAAAAATGAACTATCAAGGATAGTCTGCTGTACTTGAATTTTATTTCTGTCATGTGCTTTTCTAAGCCTTCCACTGTCAACAGCACTATCAGCACTGTATTCAAATTTTCTTTCAAGTGTAGTGGATTTCTGCATGGCCCATCCATCCATGAGGCCAGAAGGCACTGCCAAAGTACTGATGAACTGCCAAAGTACTGCTGTGTCTCAGCAGAGTTCAGTATTCCACAAAACTAGGGTGCAACACTGTTCTTTATAGCTATCAATGGTTCTTGTTTGCTGAGCTGGTTCAGAAGTGGAAACTGTCATCTATTTAAGAAAGTGTGAAGACAACAGAAATTCTGCAACTTATTTGGCCAGTTAAGTCAATTTGAGTTTCAATAAACTGTAATTTTTCAGTGAGGAATTAGCCTGAAATTTAATGGAAAGTTCAATAAATATGTTTTCTCTGAATGTATCCTTCACTGTATTATTTAAATCCATATAAATATTCAGGCCTTACTTCACAAGGGTCTTTAAAACAATCCATGTAAACACATAAATCAAGTGTACCTGCAGGCTGAATATCCTCTTGAACAATACCAGCTCGGTTTATTGACTGTTCTTTCTCTGGAAAACAGAACAGAAAGGACACTACTAAAAAAACCACAATACCAGATATCTTGATTGCACCCAATAAAATAATCTTGAAAATTATATTAATTCTAGATGCTACAGAGCAAAATTCTGTTGAGTATCTATCTAACAATATGAATGTAGCATTCCTACTTCACTGAGAAACTAATAGCTAGTCTGTTTAGAGAGACTACAAACAATAAGAAAATCACTTTAAAACAATGCCTACTGTTTAATAAAGATGCCAAAACACCTGCCATGGTCCCAACACCTAAGGAATAACTAGTACTTTTAGAAGCTATCATTCATATGCTCAACATAAAACTGATCAAAAGATTTTTTCTTTTGCGCGATTCCCATTTTCAGGCCCTGAAAGATCTTGCAAACAGATTCCAGGACAGCACTTATAAAATTATTCCTTGTAAACTTTGTGAAATTCAGTATCTGATATTTTCCCACACAATGTGCCTGTCTCGGGCTTTTTTGTTTTGAAAGATTCAACTACTTCCACGAAGAGAAATGGAGAAAACTATACTATTTTCCCTTACTAAATGCCTCTTTTCTTACACATCCAGTTACGCACTTCACCACCACAGAGGTACTCTGAAGCAGAAGTCAAAGCTCAGGTGGATTAACCTTTTGCCCACACCACTGAAATTCTGAGGCCTTTAAAAACCTGCAGGGTGCACGTTCGCAGAGGAAGCTCAGAACTAAGCTCACCTTAAAACTGAAATTTTTCAGCATCCTATCCCACCGGGAATGCACTGGCACTACATGTTATCAGGCTGTCTAGGTGCAAGTCTAATGCTACTGGAGACTAGCAGGAATATCACAGTAATTGATTCTCCTCGCAAGGGGATAGGCACTAGAGGCACATCTAGGTTCTCCAGTTCTGTTCACTGAGGATGGTAATTCCATTTCATCCTTTTTAGCAGACTAAATCTCCTTTTCAAAGGAAAAGATACAAAACCCAGAATGGGAGAACACAATAGATTAGGGCAAGGAATGAGACTTCCTGTAGGACAGGAAGGAGATGGATAGTCAGTCTTGAGTGGAAACTTAGATTAGAAGAGAGGCAGGGACAAAAACAGGAACCAATCTAAGAGTTCTGGGGACACACTTGGGTCGAGCAGCAGGAGCTGTTAACTGGTCAGGCGAAGAAACCAGTGCAAAAACATAAGAGATGATAAATATACAGACAGGACACGGAGCAGTCAATAGGGAGACTGCTGTGGGGCCTGCAAACAATCTGGAAGACAGGTAAGCCAAAAAAAAAGCAAGGAAGATTCAGTCTTGGTGACAGTAGGGCCACCTCACAGGATGAGGAAGGAACAGAGTTTCACAATTCAGAAAATCAGGAAATTCGTGAAAATGTCACAAAGAGCAGCTGTCAAGCCACTGTTTTAGTTAATCCATGTGGAGAAGGTCTGTGCTGAAGGCCTCAAAGTTCCATCATTGCTACTAAACTGCATGTTTCAAATGAGGAAACAGTCTTTTTTAAAGTTAGATACAGACAAGAAAATATTAGAAACAGCAAAGCCACAAACTGAGGTACTAAAAACCTACAAAATTATAACGTTTCTGTATGAAATTAAGTCAAACTCCTTTGTGCATAATTTACAGTTCATATCAACAATTTGATTACACACAGTTTTTCCACGTAGCTTTCATCTTATTTGTTAAATTGCTAGGAACTTCTCTGAGGATGTGTGAGAACTGTGCGGTAAAGTCTTCTTCCTGAACGTTAACGTACTTCACTTGTATACAATTTGGGAGATACACAAGAAAAACAAGAGTGAAGAAAGAAAAGATAGCATTTCATGTTTACACAGTTCAATGTCACTCAGGTTACTAAAATTCATTCTTGCCTTTTGCACAATTACTATGTGATCCTAATCAAAATGCCCAACTTTCAGGATACAGCATCCCCAAACACAGAAATACTGAGTATCGACCCACAGCTCAAGCCAATAGAGGGTGGGAGCTTCTACAGTGGAAGTTGTCATACAGCTTACTGTACTGGGAAAATCCTTTGTACCTCAAAGGTTAAATACTTCAGCTCAAGTACCACAGCTGTGAAAGTCCACAATCTTGCCTCAAGTATTGTGATAACAAATGCTTGTGCCTCTCATGCTGCAGTGATGAGCATCAAGAAAAACTCATTGGAAACGAATAAAGGCGAGATGAGACGAAGATTCAGCAGCAGGCAATAAGTTTAGAATCAGGTACCAAATCACAAGTTTGTCCACTTGCTAACTGTGCATCAATCATTTTATGTCCTAAATAGAGACTAAAAATCCCTAATCTGATAGAAAACATCTGCTCACATAATTCACAAGTAAAAAGGAGGACATACTCCACTAGTTCTGTCCTTTCCTTACTGCCAAGCCACATGTCTAATACAGTACTTTTGGGAAGTATAGCATAAGCAAAGAAGATTTAGTAAGGAAGTTTTTAAAGGGAACACAGAGTAGGAAATATAATTGCGGGGAGTTTCACAAACATTGCATCCTTGAATAAAAACTTGCTTGTAAGTTAAATTTTTCTTCAGCTTTGATGCAAGGCCAAACGCCCTCCAATAAGATCAGTAAGTTTGTTATCCTTTTCTTTTTTCTTTTTCCTTCCTAGAATTCTTCAGTTGTCTTGGCAGATTAACCATTTCTCTTCATGTTATCAGCTTGCTTAGTTCCATAAAAAATTAAAGTGAGGGGGCAAGGCTGATTGTACCAGAACTTTTCCCCTATTTCCCTCGGCAGTATTTCACAGAAGTTGAGGAGTAACGGGTCCTCTCCCTACAGAACACCTGCCTGGAGCTGCTCAGGATTCGCACCTGGAGCTGCAGGTGCCTTCGAGCACTTCCTGGACAGTCAGTTGTGAGCTTCCTCACAGTTTTCCTGGCAGGTGTTTTTGGCAGGAAATAAGGGTTTTCCTCTCTCAGTTTCAGAGACTCTGCAGACTGAGATCAGCTCTAGCAAATCATCACAACTGGTTGCCAAGTTTTAAGTTAGATTTTCAATTGCAGCTGGCAAAGAGAACTAGAGTAGCTCACAGAATCATTGAATAGTCTGGGATGGAAGGGACCTTTAAAGACCATCTCGTCCACCTCTCCTGCACTGGGCGGGGACACCTTCAGCTAGATCAAGGTGCTGAGAGCCCTGTTCAACCTGATTTGGAATGTTTCCAGGGATGGGACACCCACCACTCTTCTGGGCAATCTGTGCCAGTGGTTCACCACCACCATCAAAAAAAATGTATTCCTTCTATCTACTCTGAATTTACTCTGTTTAGTTTAAAACCATTACCCCTAGTTCTATTGCAAGAAGTCCCACTAAAAAGTCTGCCCCAGCTTTCTTACAGGCTCTCTTCAAGTATTCTACAAGATCTTCCCGAATCCTTCTCTTCTCCAGGCTGAAGAACCCCAACTCTCTCAGCCTTTCTGCATAGGACAGATGCTCCATCTCACTGATCTCAATTTCTTCAACTGCATCTCAATTCCCTAGAAAACAGCTGAAGATGTTCTTAATCATGTGCTGGGCAGTAACTTGGAAATAAGCTGAGCTGAAATAAGAGTACTGCGAGTTGTATTATTTCGGTTTTCAGGTATCTCGTAGGTGAGCAGAAAGCCCCTCGGGAGTCACTGATCGAGTAGCAGCCCCAGCATTACCCCAAGCCCGGGCACAGACCGTGCCATGGCCGGGCCCAGCCAGCTCCCCCCGGGCACGGACTCACTGTACTCCTCCGGCAGCAGCAGCGGCCGGAAATAAATCGGGTAAAAGGTGGCTCCCACCACGGCTACGAAGGCGCCGAAGATGCCGAGCGTGCGAGACAGCCCGGCCATGGTGCCGGCGGACACGACCTGCGCAGGCCTGGCGGGGCCTTCCGGGACACGCGGGAGCGGCTCGGCTCAACTCGGCCCAGCCCGGCGGGAGCGGCGCCCCCGCGCGGCCGGNGCGCTGGGCACCGGCGCTGCAGCAGCATGCGGCCCCCGGCCGAGCCCCGCCGCCCCCCTCCGCTGCTTCTCGTCCTCCTCACGGTGAGTGCCGCCGGCTCCGCACCTGCCCCCGCGTCCCGGCCCAGCAGGGGCCGGCCCGTGCGGGGCCGCGGGCTGTAAGCGCAGGGCGGAGGGAGCTGGACCTGTGTCGGGCAGTGCGCGGGGGGCTCGGAGCCGGGGCCGCCTCTCGGAGCCAGCTCCCGGCTGTCCGGCCTGGCCCCGCGCCCCCTCCCAGCCCCCAGGGCCACGCTGTCTTACTGAGCTGGGGGACGCCGAGTTCTGCCCTGGGTGACGATAAATTTCTGGGGTGGAAAGAATGGGGAGACCTTTGACATCTGCTTACAGATGCACTATTGAGCATAGTGCTGTATTGACTTATGGAAACAACCGTGTTTCAAGGCCGTCTACTAAACTACTTTTTCATCTTTTATGCTACTAAGCTTGAGCTTCTGGTCAAAGTCTTTGTGTGCCTGTACCATATTGGTTCTGATGGAGAGCAGCAGACCAACACCTCTTTTTGTCCTGTCTTCACACATCTTAAAATGTAGCTTGATGTGTTGGGCATTTGCAGGTGAAGGACTGCAGTTATCTTTAGGTTTTGTGCAAACAGGTGCAGGTTTCGTAGGGTTATGTGGAATTTCTGCAGGGCTGAACTCATGGAGGGTCCTGTTGAGATCTCCAGCAGGTGAAAGAATACTTGCTCAATCATTTTTCTATTATTACACTACTGATAATATTCAGTTTCCTAACACTTGCAGTGTTTGCCTCCCACATTGAAATTTATCCCAAGATCTCATGGGATGACTTGGGCTAATTCATTCAGATTCTGCAGGATTTAAGAAAAGAAAAGAAAAAACATTTACAGCTTTAGTGGCTAAGTTGCCCCACACAATGAAGCCTTTATGTCTGTCTTGTTGAGCTTTGCCTAGTTCATGGTAATATTTTGAATCAGCATAGCTGGCGTCTTTACTGTGCTGGGAAACTTTTATATTTAAGTCACATAATCACACTCAATGTGTAATCTTTTGGTCCTTGTTCTATGTCAGGGGTGATGCACATTTAACTCTGCCTTGTCTGATATAACAGGAAGGGAAGAGGCTTCCTCACCAAGTAGGAACATTGAGATGATACACACTCCATGCACTGTGTAGTGGCAACCAAGGGGTAATGGAGACTCAGCCATGGTCTGGAAGTTTATGGTCTGCGGTGTCTGCCGGGCCTCCTTTGCTGTGGGGTTGCTCAGGGTTGTTTGCTCCGTGCTGTTTATTGGATGAGCCTCCAGAAGGGTTTGTTAGGGGGATGTAACTGCAGACTCAAGTATACTTCATGCGTTTTGGCAGCACACACCTCAAGTAATACCCAGGGACCAAAGAATACAAAGTAAAATCTCCTGTGGGGCGCCATTTAGCAGATCAGGCATTACAGGAAAGGCACTAGATCAGCAGAGCTGAAGCTAAACTTAGGCATCAGCAGTCATGGTGCATTGTGCTTAAGTGCTCTTGGAACATCATGGAAATTGTTCTACAAAGAACTGGCTTTGGGTTTCAGAGCTTACTGCTTTGGGATCCCCACCAGAAAATTACTGCCATGCACTGGAAATCAGATGAACCTATTCATACACGGCTGCATCTTTGTTAATGAACTGTGCCAGACCTGAGTTGTCTTTGCTGGAGGCTAGTTCTCATCTCACTGTATTGGATAACCACTGAGAAAATTGAGAGCTGGCTCTGTGTGTTTTGACAGTAAGTGCATGTGTGTGGTAAGCACACAGTAGTACCCCTATGCTTTGTAGTATCTACCTGGTGGACTTTTATATCTTGTGATAACCATGTGGCATTGTGTTCATAGTATATTACCATCTTCCTCATGGCACACCCCCCATATCACAAAGATTAAGCTACTTACAAGTACTTTGTATTGTAAGGTCAAGAAATATAGATGATAACCATCAAGAACAAGAGGTTAAGGATAATTTGTTGCTGCTGATATGGGCTCTTAATGCTTTTGGAAGTATTTAAACCAAAGAAGGATTATGTTGGAAATGTAAAAGAATAGTATCTTTTGTCAAGTCAAGCTCTGAAAGATACTCAAATTAGTATTAAAATCAAGGCTCTCTCATCAACTTTTATCTCAGTATTTGTGTATATGTGTTATTCCATCATATGGTGGACACCATACCATGTGTTCCAGTGGACACCAACCTCCTATTGCTATTCCTTTTTTAGCCCCTTCAGTTTGCATAGATTTTACAATATCACAAAATCACAGAATATTCTGAGTTGGAAGGGACCCACAAGGATCATCAAGTCCAACTCTTTAAGTGAATAGCCGATAAAGGGATCAAACCCACAGCCTTGACATTATTAGCATCATGCTCTAACCAATATACATTTTGTAGAGTGGGAAGTAAGACAGAGAAGAAGGCTGTCAGTCTGATGAGATTGTCTCTTGCAGAAAGCCAAAATACTGAGTTGCACAGTGTTTTGTGGTTTTTTAGCGTTTTATTTGTTCCAGGTGTATATCTTGGTGCTTACATGTGTTTATCAATGTTCAGCATCACTGCACATCTTACTTACAGTGTCGGTTGTTGGATACAAGAAGATAAAGTGCATTTGGTTGCACTCATGTAAAATGGTTTAAGTGACAAGTTCCCTAGGAACACTAAATAAATCTAGTGATCTAGAGCTACCTGTCTGCTCACAATATCTGGCTTTTTAATCCAAAAGTTTCCTCATTCAGTTATGTCTTCCAGTGTCTGCCCTTAGTAAAGTCAAGCTCTTGAAGTAAATAGCCCCTCTAAGCATAGCTGAGTTCCACTAACAACCCTTGAGCTCTTTTACACTTCTAAGGAAGCAGGGAACTAGGGGAAAAATAGCATTTGATCACACAGATCATCAAAAAATCCAAAAATCCTCATCTGGAGGAACAAGGAACTAGTATAGGATTTAGTTCTGACTTTTCTTAATATTTACACCTTCACAGGTCTTAGTGGCTTGATGTTTTTTCAGTGTAGCTCTCAAGGAGTGTCAACATAGTCTTAAGAAATAAAAAGCAAAATAGTTTATCGTTAGGGACTTTTACTGATCCCCATATTGGATTGTGAGCAAGGTCTAGTCCTCCAGGTGCACAGCACATAATTTCTGTGATTAGAAATGTACTGATGACTGGGCTGAACCTTTTAAATATTTTGAAAATCACAGTGAAAAAGCCATCGATCCAAGATAGGTATTGTCCTGGGGTGACCAAGATAAATTTTATTTTCATTTGTTTAATCTTAGCAAAGTTAAAAGTTACCCAGGACAGATCTCATTTTGAGCAGTTTTAATGACCATCTTCCCTGGTAATCCTAAGTGACAGTTTTGAATATTTTAGACAGACCAGGGGACCTGGCAGAACTGCTGTGCTGGTGGCTGGCTCTCAGAGCTGAGTAATCCCCAGTATCCTTGGCAGTGCATCAAGCTGGATGCTGACTACAGGGCAGAAAGAAAAGAAGCTATTGGAAGCCTTAGAGACAAGAACTTCAGCATAGAGGATAATCCTGCTGTATGTCCAGGCACTCACTCTCAAACTATATATAGCATCCATAGCTGTGGAGAGCAAAAGCTGAGCAAATTCAGCCTGCTGATCTTGCTGCTCAGATTTCCAAGTCCGTCTTCAGGATAGGAACATGTCAAAAATGAAACACTTCATGAATATTGATTCATTCTCAGGAAAACTTTGTTGTTACTTTGTCCTTCAGGGACCTGCATGACAGGTAACAAAATTAGCTAACTTTTTAAGAAGATACAGAAACATCAGGGTGTGGCAATCCTGGCAAACAATGATACACAATGAATATACGCCAGTACATTTTCATGTACACTCCTTAGGCCTGATCCTAGGAACGTGTTTAAACAGTGTGACGTGTAAGTCACTATCTTAGACCGGATTCCATTTGCGTAAGGGCTGAAGGATACACCCTGTAAATACAATTTGTTTGTAGAAGCATGTGTGACTTTGAGGACTTGATGTAGGGAAGTTGTTAACATTAAGATCTTGATGGTGGCTCTCCAGTAATCCATGTCTACTTGCTGGGTGAAAGAAGCCTCATCGTTTGAAGTTAAAATATGGTATATAAACGTGCTTCTGCAGTGTTCTGTTATTACTGTGAGTATATGAGTAATCACATAAATTTAAAATTCTCTGGTTAACATGTTTGTGTTTTGGGTTTTCTTCCAGAACTTTGTGCTGTCCTTTGGAAAGGAGACATTACAGACAACAGCAGTTACTCCAGAGTTTCAGAAGAATATGGATTATGTAGACTTTATCCATTTAAACATTTTAGAAAAGAAAGTTCTTAACAATTCTGAGGTTTCAGTTCAGTATTTATGTTCTAAGCCTTGTATTGTCAGCTTGGAAGCAGTAGCTTCCTCCGAGTTCAGGACTGGTGTACCAGTGTATAGAAGGAGATGGAAGGATGAGAAAAACCTTTATGTTAGCAGAACTCGACAAGTACACTTGAAATTTCCAAACATCATGGTTTACAGAGATGATTATATCATCAGAAACTCAATAATAGTGCACAGTGTGATACTGTACGCATGGATTAGTCACAAATCAGCTAGCAACTATGATGATGAGCAGAACGAAGACTACCAGGCTGCTGTTGCCAAGAATTACACATTTTTAGAGGCAGTTCCGCCTTTTGAGCGGCCATATAAGGACCACAAAGTTTGTCTTCAGTGGGGTGCTGACTATTTATGGATGCTCCAGGCCAAGAGGATACCTCAGTGCCCTCATGAAAGTGGTAGGTGCAATGTCACTTTTTCCCCCCAAGGAAACAAATAACATCTCTGGTAAGCTGTTAAAAAGTGCCTACTGACAGTAAATAGTAAATGTTGCATACAGTGGTTTACTTGGGAATTGTTGTTGGGCATGTAATCTCATAACTGTGAGGTTAGAGTTGCAAGTTGCTGAAGCCATCCTACTCTTCAGATTGTTTCATCACAGCCAGCCTGGCGCTTGGTAGCAGCCTGGCCCCCTATTTTCTAGGTGTATTCAAACAACTTTAGTCAAAACCCACCAGAGTCAGTGGATGTCATCTTCAGAGAGAGTTGTTTAGTTCCTTACTGCATTTTTTCAGAATCAGTTCTGCAGTTCATACACACATAAATCTCACACAAGTAGTCTCCTTCTGCTTAAGATGATGGTCTCACACTCAGAAACATATTTTCAAGTCTTTGTAGTGAGCTGAACTTTATAGCACCTCTTTTTTTTTCTGTAGAACCATTAGGAACAAGCATTTTAGGAAAAAAACTAATAGTTTTAAATAAAAAATCGTGTCTTCCCAACTGTATAGATTACTGAAACAACTTCGCTTTCTAGCTTTTTTTGAGGGTTTTTTTTTCCTGCCCACCTCTCTCTAGCTTTATACTTGCTGACAATTCTCTCTCTAGCTTTATACTTGCTGACAATTCTTTTGCTCTCAGTGCATGCTCAAAGCAGAACCTAAAAGGAAAAAGCACATTTGTTTCTAAATGGTTGTCTCCTAGAAAATCCCATAATGATATTTGTGTCATTTATTTTCACTACATTGGCATGTAAACGCTCTGAAGAAGAACAGAGAACATCTTGCTTCCTTTAGGGGCTTTCTAAAATACTTATTAGAGACAGCATGTGATATCTGACACATTGTGAAACATCTTATTTTCCATATTATCTATTTATATTACGGATTAAATCAGTATAATAGACAATAAGAGGAAATAATATTCAAATTTTGTTTCTTAAGGTAATATTGTAACCAGTTGCTCAGAATTTGGTTTATTTTGTTGGCTTTTTGGTGTTTTTTTGGTTGGTTTTTGGGTTTCTCTAGGCAAGCTGATGATGTATCATGGCCTGGAATATTTTTCTCCTGTTTCTTAGGAGGACCAGCTTTATCAGTTTTATTACATTATTATCCATATCAGTTAAGAAAAGATTTGGTATCTTTGCATACATATAATATAGAGAGATGCAAATGGAGAGCAAGTCCAAGAGATACAGAAATGTCTCTTAGGCATAACCGAAGATAGGCTGAGATTTAAGTGAAAAACATAAATTAAGACTTCTTGTTTATTAACTGGTTCTTTAAGTATCTTAAATAAGTCTGTTCTTTCCCTGCTTCTAATTCCATCTGGACACAGGCTCAGTTTCACTTTTCATGGGTTATTTGGTCCAAGATTGTAATGTATTTAAGAGCAGCAAGTGAACTTGTTTTTAAGGACTTTTTGAGAGTTTGTGTTAACTTTTAATCTGTTTTGTGATTTAAATTTTTGACTGTAGGAAGGTGAGCTAATTAATTAGTTTCTATGCTTTTTTCTGTCAGATTAAGAAAGATTTTATTTTGCAGATGGTGTCCAGGTTCTCGAATTTATATATGCTTCCAGTGGGGAAAAAACAGGAATTGTGAAGAAATTTGAACAGTTTGAGAACAGAGAACTTGAGACAGTCAGACAACATCAGATTGATTATCCCATGTAAGTATAGGCAAGTAATTGAACGGGGCTGTATTTGGTTTTTGAAGGCTATAGAATGTGCTTAAACTCTTTGGCTATACTACAAATTAAAGGAATATTGCCTACTAATTTGAGAAAAGATGCAAAAGAAACCTACTTAGCAATTCCTTCTGAATCCAGTTTTGGACAGGTTTAAGCCGAACCTCCGGAAGATACTAATAGTGTGTGTTAGTGCAGTGCTGTGTAAGAGATGCCACTAGAAGGTTTAACTGGATGGGTTAGGTGCAGTTAGAAGAATGAGTTAGCTGTTACCTGCTGTCATGATCAGACTGCTGTCTCATGACTAACTAGCCTGGAGTTTTCTGCATTATAAACAGATCTGCATTTCTAACATTGCAGACCAAGAGCAGAGTAGGATTTTTGCAAGGGCAAGCAGCATGAAGCAGCTTTATCCCTATAAATTCACACTCTAGTTATTTTGCACCTGACAAGCCCTTAGTGATAGAATCCTCTGCCTAGATAAGTCTTCCAGCTTGAGATCACTCCTTTTCCTTCTACCATTGACATGTAAACTTTCCTATTTAGAGAGGAGTACAACTCCTTAGCTCCTGCATGCTATTCCGTTACAGAGCAATTGCTCTCATAAGATCATCTTGCTCTGCTCTGGTCCCCCTTCCCAAAATTGTCACAGCTCTCCAGTCATATTTTGCAACTTCAGGGGTAAAGAGATATATAAAAATACCTCCCTTCCACCAGATGTTCTCACCCTGGCAACATTATTACAGAAGTAGGAAATGATTGGAAGAACTGAAATTTGCCTGCTAGTTTGCATTTGGCCTGTGGCCACAAAAAGAATGCCAAAGAAGACTTCCCAGAGAGCACAGGTTGCATGCAAATTGCTGGCTCGCAAACCATAACTGAAGCCTTAAGTACAGAGCAATTTTTAGCTCCTGGTCTCTTCAGGATGGGTGACAGCCTGCTGCTCTTTGCTCACCAACACCATTGCATTCTACTTCTGGCACTGAGGCACTCAAGCTCTGGTTTAGAGTATATGGCATGAATTTATGCAGTTTTTTACCTGCTTCACATAGTTCTTACCATCAGGCAATGTCCTCAGTATGTGTTGTGGTTGTGTGTCAGCCTGGGGTAGTTCTGTTATGAAGAGGAAGAGATTTCTTCTCTTTAGTTCTTTTTCAGTTCTGTGTATGTGAGCAGTGGTTCCTCACTGTACAAAAGGTCAACACAAGCAGATGGATCTAATTGAGATTATTTGTTTGGCTTCAGTCAGGAATTTGTAAAGAAAGAGAGCCCAATATAGATAACTATCATTTGAGGTGGCTACCAGTGGAGAGTCTGCAGCAAGTACGGGCTGGGGCTGCAAGGGACTGCTCATGTTGTTTGGCATTCTGCAGCAATGGGGATATCAAATGAGTCAGCATTGTCCCCAACTCTGTCCCAAGAAATGTGTCCAGAACAAATATGGTCTCAGACTGGCAATCAAGGATTAAAAGGAGACTGAGGCATTTGAGTTTGCTGTATTGGCAGAGATAAAAAATGAAAAGAGCAATATATAAGCATGAGCACATGAGCAGTATTTCTGGAAGCACAGTGTTTGCCTGTAGGTCCTAACAATCATTATACAAGTGATTGTCATTTACAAACCTTTCTACCTCACCCATGTACCATCTCTGAAGAAAATGGTGTTTTTAGCTGTTTAAGGCATAGTTTCCATTATGGAAAACTTAATCGCCCTTGCATCTTTTTTAAAGCAGGAGAGCGTGTGTTAGGCTTTCAGACCTACAGTGGTTTAGTTTAGGAAAAGATACAGGGTACTCGTGTTAAGCAATTTCTTGAGAGAGAAGCAAGGCAAGCTGACCCAATTCTAAAGTATTATAAAAAAAATATTGACCATTTTTATTGATTATAGAAGTGCAAAAACTGACTATCTCTTTCTAAAAGTCACTCAGAAAAGTGAACTGTTTAATCGGATATGATAATAATTATAATTCTTTGCTGAATTATACATTGGAGGTACGATTTTCAAAGTCATTCAGCATTGACCTAAGTGCTGTGGCAATGTTACAGGAATAAGTGATCAAATTTCTGTTAAGAGCACAGAAGCAGATTTAGTCTGGCACAGAGGAACTCCTTAAAATTAGATACTGTGGTATAAATTCTGCTTTCAGTGCTTCAGCCAAATTTGAACAGAAATTTCTAAGTACATAGTACTGTTGGTGTTTGGTTTTTTATTTTGCACTGCTCCATAGCTTGCAGAGGCTCCACCTTTATTTATCCTGTGACACTTCTGTGACAGCTATTCATACTGTCACAGAGGATGGATTCATTTTTAACTGCTTCTCCCAAGCATATTTTCACAGTTCACTTTTGTATAGAAGACAGAGCTTATAGTTTTTACTGGCTTAGACAATCCAGATGACAAGACCATGCATCTGGGGATTTGGTACTGTAGTCTGTGTGTGGGAGGTTGGCTCCAATTTGTCTCAGTTGTGTTTTCAGTTCCTTGGTGATGTGGGATCTGGAAGTAGCTCTGACCCAGCATTCTGGAATTGATTCAGATAACACTTCCTTACTCTCTTCATCTGTTGTTACCACAAAAGTCTGTGGTTAGAGATCAAAGATCCAATAGTCTTAAAGTGTGGTTGTTCTGAAGGTTTTCACTGCAGAGGATGTGTTCTGTTTGGAAGACTATATGTGTGACACAGGTTTGCTAAATTAAAGTGAATTGCATGCTTTTCAAATTATATAGAGAGATTTCTCATCAGGCACGGATTTTTTGTTTGCTTTTGCTCATGCAGGTTCACCGTTTCAATCTGGCTATACCTACTCCATCACTGTGAAAAGGATCTGTGTGGTATACTCTATTTTATTGATTCAAAAGAAATGTATGGTACTCCTGCTGTATTTCTAAATGAGGAAGGTAAGGGATATTGTTAATGGCTTTCAGATAAGGTCTAATACAGTCTTTTATCAATCTGTGCCTAGGAATAACATTTATAAATATATATTATCAGACCAATTTTGTGAAATTGATCGCTTGCAAAATGCTTCTTTTTGACTATAGTGTCTCAGTAGGAAAGTAGCTACTAAATTAACAGGAGAAAACTGAGTAGTTACACAGCATCTGGTCTTGGCTAACTTCAGGAAATGTCTGCTTTGTCAGGAGAACAGTCTGAATCTTACAGCCAGGAACATACACTGAGATTAAACTGTTTTACCTCAATGACCAAGCTTTCTTCTTATTATTGAAGTGTTATTTTAAATTGATCTTAATTCCTATATATATACAACATGAAAGTTTTTGGTAATTTGAAGTAGCCTCAGAAAAAGTCAAAGTCATTCAAGGTCTTGCCTACACTGCAATGTTCAAGAATCAATCTGTTTCCCCGATCCAGAAGAAAGTTAAGAGGTAGCACTGTCTTAGTCTTGCAACACTTGCAGTAGGGGTCTGTTCTTGTCAGAAGATGGCTGGGAGCTGACTGGCAGGCTCACCAAGGATATGAGCATGCAGAGTTTTAAAGGTGCACACCTGGCATTCTCAGAATACATTTTTTTCTTCCTTCTTAGCAAGTTTGACAACTGACCTCTTCCTCTCTGTTATTTTTGTCATTTTCGTTTCTCTGTCATGTAGCTAATTTTGATAATTAATCTATCTATTATAAACGAAATTATTTTCTTTGAAGAACAGAAAAAATGGATGTTATCAGCTTAATATGACATTTGCTTGGTGAAGTTTAAGGGCCAGTTTTATTCTCAGTGTTAAACTAGATTATCATAATCACCTGTTCTGGTCTTGGAAGCTCAGACTGTGAGTGTAGCTTCTGTAGGTCCAAGCAGTGGAGGGTGGAGTCATCTTGTACTTGATCATTGCAGTCACGTGCCACCAGTGGCGTGCTGAGTGGATGCCATTGGTTACTGGTCCCTTTTTCTGTTTGCTGCAAGTCACAACTACTTTCTGATGTTTGAGATCACCTGTGGCAGCCTCCCTGTTCACCTTAGGTTTAGTCTGTTTAACCCTCAGACGGGTGGTTTTGTCTGTGGTTTCATGTGGGAGCCTGAGCATCAGCATCTAAGACGTGTAACTGAAATGTGGAGCACTGAGAGCTGATGTGTGGCTTGGTAAGTGCTCAGATTTCTGTTGTTGGTGATGAAGAGGACAGAATCACTGTGAACAACGTGTTAGTAAACCCATTCTTTCTGTTAATGTTTCTGTGGTGTTTATTTCCTTTTTCTTCCTTTCTTGCACTCAGGGTATGTGCATATTCAGATGCATCTCATGAGAGGGGATGACCTTGCAGTGAAAACTAGCTTCAGCCTTCCTCTGAAGCAGTGGTTTCGACTGGATCTCTCCTTTAAAGGTGGACAGGTATGCTTGCTAGTGAATTACAGGATCAAGACTGAGGTTTGTATAACTTGATTATGCCTCTGACAAACTCCTTAATAGCTGAGGCTGAGAGAAGTACTGTAAATTGTACTTGCTCACATAGCAAAAGAATGAAAAATCTAAAACTAGAAGTTGTGAGGGGATGTTCAGACCATCTGGCTTTGGGAAACCAACTTTGATTGAGTTTGATTGAGTGCACCCTCAGCAAGTTTTCTAGCAACACCAAGCTGTGTGGTGTAGTCGAGATGCTGGAGGGAAGGGATGCCATCCAGATGGACCTGGACAGGCTTGAGAGGTGGGCCTGTGTGAACCCTGTGATGTTCAACAAGTCCAAGTGCAAGGTGCTGCACCTGGGTCAGGGGAATCCCAAGCACAGACACAGGCTGGGCAGAGAGTAGATTGGGAACAGCCCTGGGGAGAAGGACTTTGGGCTGTGGATCTACAAGAATTATTGAATCATTAGGGCTGGAAAGTACTTATCGAGTCCAACTTTTGACCAAACACCACCATATCAACTAAAACCACGGCATTGACGCACCTGGGTCAGGGGAATCCCAAGCACAGACACAGGCTGGGCAGAGAGTAGATTGGGAACAGCCCTGGGGAGAAGGACTTTGGGCTGTGGATCTACAAGAATTATTGAATCATTAGGGCTGGAAAGTACTTATCGAGTCCAACTTTTGACCAAACACCACCATATCAACTAAAACCACGGCATTGACTGCCACATCCACTTGTTTCTTGAACATTTCCAGGGATGGTGACTCCACCACTAACATGGGCAGCCTGTTCCAGTGCTTGACAACCCTTTCAGTGAAGAAATATTTCCTAACATCCAATTTAAACCTCCCCTGGAGCAACTTGACACTGTAATAAATGTACCCTATAACCTTTCTTTTATTGTAATTAATATTCTGTGCTTTTTAGATCGAAGTAAGCAGTGTTGGGAAGAATTTGAAAAGACGTCATCATCAATCTTTTACGTAAGTAGGATTTTCCGTTTGTGGAGTAATATGTGTGTATATATTCAGATACAGAGAATGGGAGGACTGCACAAGTTTGTAAATGAGATTCCAATTGATTTTCAAAATGTCTGTGGTCTTTTTCTACACTATGTGTCCAAAACCGGTTTGCTTTACTGTGCTTACATGAAGCACGAGCTGAATATTTTTGTTAATGCCATGAGTAAACTTGGTGCATGATCTAGTACTAGAGTCTGATAAAAACTGATTGGCAGGTCAGTGGCATTAAGATCAGTCTTCAGATGAACTTTTGGCCTTACTGGTTGCTATGAGAGGTAGTGTTTGACCAGGGAAATTGTTACTGGCTTTGCTTAGTTAGAGAGCAAAATTGCTACCAAAAGTATTCCTGCTCTGTCCTTTATTCTAAGCAACTGAATAGTTTTTTAAAATGGGTCTTTAGTTGTTCTCTTTCACTGTAATTTAAGATGGACTCTTTCTTGTGCAAATAAGTAAAAAATGCCACTGTTAATAAGGGAGCTACATAACAGTGAACTGAGTGGCAGACTTCAGGATTGTTCCTTCTCTGCTGTGCTTTAAATTCAGAAGATGATAAGTTGCAGGACACAGGTAACTTAAATTTTCATATGCTGATTTTAGAAAAGTGAAAGGAAAGGGTGGAACTGAAAAAAGTGAGGTTGAGTAATGATGCATAAAATATCAAAAGATACTTACAGGTCAGAAAAATAAAACACCCTGCTGGTTTAATATGTTTGTAGACAAGGGATTTGTTAGGTTTACTCCATAATTTATCACACTAAATTGCAGAGTCAATTTTGAGAATAAACAAATGAGAAAAGAAAAAGATACTTGCAATGAGCTTAAGACTGTCAGTTGCAGAAATTCTGAGAAATACTAATTTCTCTTTCTTCTTTCACAGTACCTCTAGATAGCTTACTTCTCTTTCATGTTCTCAAGTTTTAGGGAAGATTTCTATTATGATGACACTTCTGGATACTTTGTTCTTGGAGGCAGTGGGTACGTAAATGGTATTGAAGCGTTCTTTGGACCTGTGAAATACTATCGCCTCAATGTATTGGAAACAGAACAGGTAAGCAAAAGCACTGCTTGGAAATGTTGAAATATTAGCAGCCAACTATGACTGTATTTTATTTTTTCAGATAGAGTGCTCATCAAGTGATAAACTAGCTGTAAAGCACAACAGTATCTGGGAATATATGTCATATACGATAATTTCCTGTTTTCTGGTAATTTTCTAGCTGTGTTAGTTACCGTTTCAAATGGTAAAAGATAATACTTTGGGAAGTGAGTGTGTAAAGCAGTGTTTGTAAATCTAGATTTAATAAGGACATATTTTCAGTATTGCTTAGTTCCCAGAGTTTCTGATGATACAGTGTTGGATACATTTGATTAATCTATGGTTTTGATAAAACCAATGGTAAAACTCACATGTGTTTGGACAGTTTTGGAAATTCATCTGTGATTTTTGGATTATGTTGACCATTTAAATAGACAGTAGTCTTCTGTGGCCAGCATCAGGTTGTCTGACACACTAATATGATGTGCCAGATAAGCTGATTATAGGGAACAATCTGTTTCTTTTTGTTATTTGTGTACAATGCATCTTTCTAGCTGAGCATACGCAACAACAGATACTGGAGATGCCATTTATTTATCATTTGCCTTTTTACAGATTTCTAATCCTCTTCATGACAAAGACATAGTGGAACAAATTGAACTTTACTACGAGAGATGTTTGGACATTCAAGATATAGTTTATGATTACAGATATATTGTACGGCAAGGCGAAAAAGCACACAGAAGTTGTAAGTGTTGGTCTATGACATGAATTTTAAACTGTCATCTTTGGAGACCTGTTTTCTTTCCTTTAACAATCTGGATATTGATCATCAAAAGTAAACTTAAATTCAGCCTCAACAAGAAAAAAAATGCAATTTGAGGAGTTTAGTTTTTTTACTGGTAGCTAGAACTGGGGTTTTGTCCCTGCAAATACTTTTGTGTCGTGGAATAAAAACTCAAATCATCTTGGTGTGTCTTCTCTAATAAGACAGGTGCATAAAGGGACAAAGAAATACTTTCATGTACACTATGCAATTGTCTTTCTTCCATTTCACTTTCAAAGTAGCCTTAAAGGGAAATGGGTGGATTTTGTTAGAATGTTTCTGCCACAGTTTCCTAACATTCAATAATTAACAGATTTCTACCAAAGTGTCTACTTTGGTGAAAGAAGAATGGCACAGCTTAAATATGTGCTGAAAACTAGCTCATGTTTCTAATTAGAATTCGACTGAATGCGTTGTGACCAGAGTATGGAAGAAGAAATCTAAATGTGTTTTTAGGTGGCCTGTGCTAGGTGAGTTTTTAGCACTGCTTTGTGTTAAGGGTGTGCTGATCTTGTCCATGAATTTTTAGTTTACTAAAAACACTTTTTTTCTGTCAGAAACTTGTTTTCAAGACCAAAAAGTCAGCTTTCATGTCTTAAATATGTTGTTTTCTCTAGGTTACTATGAAAACTATTATTTGGAGCTGATTCACAAATATGGGGAAAAATCCAAATGTGATGCTTTCATGTGGGGAAAAGAGCTCAGGGAAAAGTACCACACTTTGTTCAAATTGTTACAAGAGATGGATTTCAGTAGTCCAGATGGTAATCATGTTTCTTTTTTTTAATATCTCATAAATAACAACAAATGTATTTGTTGTGCATTTAGTATCATTTGACTTAAGTTCATGTGTTATACTTTTTTTCTTCATATTAGCTAACTTAATTTACTGCTTAAAGAAGTCTTATGTGGCTTATATGTTGCAATATGCTGCAGATAAAAGGATGGCTTATTAGGTAGAAGGAATCATAGAAATATCCTTATGTTTTTAGTGATTAGTTATTTTGAGATAGTCTTTTGGATTTTTATTCACTCTTCGTATACAATAATACCTTGTGTCTCTAGGAATTTTGTGTGCATTGAGAATACCATTCAGCTTGAGAAAAAACAGAATCTATTTATCTGTCTGTTACTCAGTTTCTGGGGAAATTGGCTCCTAATTTTAAGTCTTGGAATAGCTGTGTGTCCTGTATTTTATTTTTAGTGTTAGAAGATGGAAGTGATACAGTTGTAGAAGTTGGCCGGAGGATATTTGAGAAGGTTGTGAAAGGTCTGTCCAGCGCCAATGGCCTCAGCAATCTGGGCTCCTCTGTCCCTCTCCTGGTGGATTCCAGTTGTTGTGGATACCATAAGGCTTCCTATTTCCTTGCAGTTATATTTGAAACAGGGCTAGGTGTGTCTGTGGATCGTACAAAGGTACTATATTTAATATTTTCTGTTATGTCTGTGAAATTAATTACCTTTAAAGACAGTTAAGAAATGGGATGATCCATTGATATAAAAAAAGTGAAATGGCCTTCAGATCCAGGTGGTGGTTGAAGGGATTCTCCAATGAAGCTGCTAATAAATACCTTGATGGCAGTGATATCTTTATGAAGGCCTGATGGTGGGCATCTTTATCCTGCGCAAGCAGAACAAGGAAATCAGTGATATAGTAAAGACCTAAAAATGGTGGTAAAGTGAACAGCAGAGAGAGTATTGCTTTTCTTAGTCACTGTGGAGCTAGGATGAGTAGGAGCCCTTGAGTCACCGACAGTCATTTGAAGACAGGTAGGAAAAAAGTCTCAGATCAGGCAAATCTAAAGTGGAAAGGTTGCACAGGAGAGTCAGGAAAGAAGTCTGATTTTAGAGTGCAGAAATGTGACACTGAGTAGTTTATGGTCAAATAAGCAAGGGTAACCAAAGTAGAACATCTTTTTTTGTGAAAAAGTGACCCTGCTTTAACTGAGCTACTGCAGAGTTTGAGAACTCCTGACCTCTTAGGCATGTTGCAAATAACTGAAATGTTTCAATGTGGTTCTAGGTCAAATGAAGGGAAGGTGTTTATATGTCAGGGGAAGAAGGCAACGCTAAAATTGCCAACAGATATTTAATTGTGGTATAATAGTAGAATATAAAAGACTCATAAAGAGTAGCAGATCTGTCTGTTGTGATTACAGGATACTAAATCAGAAGAGCCCCTGACAGGCCAATCAGAGACAAAGCTCACCTGCAATTCTTAAAAAACAAGAAACATTAGACAGGAACCTTTTTTATACCCTAATTATATCGTGCTTATTATGGAGGTTAAGTCATTTCATCATTGGATCTGCTTCAGGTAGTGTAGGAAACAATTTAATATCCAGCACAGATGGGACACCACTGGTTTCGTTACTGTGCAGGTGAAAAATAATAGTAGTACTGAAAATGTTTTTTGGCAAGTGTGTGGTGCATAGACCAATTAACATATACCTCAAGGGAGATTTGTGCTGAAACCTTATCAGACACAGATCCATCCTACTAGTTCTGTCAGCTCTCTAGGGTATGATTCTCAAATGCTGTTTGTTAGCTTCCATATGTTTCCACTGAATCCAGTGTGAAAACTGTGGCTGGCATCAGTGGAGTAGTTAAGTCACTGCTGAGTATAAAAGGTGTCAGACTATAAACAACACTGTAGTAAAATGACATAAAAAATTGCTGAACACTTCATGGTGACAGAACAAATACGATACTTGAAGAGTATTTAGAGCCTAGTTTTTCTTCCAAGTCTTTCTGTGCAAACATAAGACATTTTAACTACTTTAGGGCTGTGCTTGCTTCTGTAACTGTTCTTACAGGATATAAGCTATTATATCAGCTACCAGTATGAACATTCTGTTCCCTGTAAATCTCCTGCTAAGTGCTTAACTTGTGAGATGTGCAGTGAATTAACTGTTGTTTGTGTCTGTTGATTTTTGCCAGGGACTGCTGTATAGTCTGGTTGGTGCTCAGGGGAACGAGAGACTTTCTGTGATGAATCTTGGCTATAAACATTACCAAGGCATTAATGGCTATCCACTTGATTTGGAGCTGTCATATGCTTATTACAGTAATATTGCAATAAAGACATCCCTGGATCAACACAATATAAAAGGAGAACAGGTAAAAGAGTTATAAGTGTATCTGGATTTGTTTTCTGTGCAAGTTATTTTTCATATTCATATTATGTGGCCAGAAGATTTTTGTTTTGATTTACTAATACTAGCTCATCTGATTCATGTCCCTGCCTGTGCAGGGATGTTGGACTAAATGGTCTTTAAAGGTGCCTTCCAGCCCAAAACATTCCGTGGTTCGATGGTTGTTACAAAATCTCCCAAATGATATGTAGATATCATTACTGTGTTTCTTAGGAAGGGGGAATCAAAATCAGACTCAAATCCTCAGAATTGTCTTTCAATAAAGTCCAAGCCTTATTCTTGGGCCCTAAATCCTCACTCAGATTTTTAATTATTAATATAATTGGATGTGTTTATTAAGCAGCTGATCCTGCTGCATGAAGTTCCTGCCAAAGATGAATTGTCCTCTCCAAACTTAAGCACTTTCTATTATCAAATTTAATGAATTGATTGTTAAATAGTTATCTGATAAAGTTATAATAAAATGATTTTAGAATAAGCTGCTAAACAGGAGGTAACACAACTTTATTTGTAAAGAATAGTCATGATAGGTTAGTGCTAGAATCCTGGCTTACCAGAATGATTATTGTACAAAAAATAGGGAGATTTTAATTGCTGAAGAACTAAAAATCAGCAGACTTACCTAGATAAGAGTGCTGTGGGTAAGGTCTTCATCAAGCTTTCTGACAGCCTTTTTTCAATCTTTTGAAAGCAATTTCTGTAGAAATTAAAAGACCTTGAAAGAATTAAAAACACTTCTTTGTCATTTTTAAGTGCATGTAAAACCAAAAGGTTTGGGGTTTTTTTTCAGTTGTTGGTGTCTTGGCATGTCTTTCTGGTGTAAAATGGACTTACAGTTTTGGAACAAAGCAGTAAATGTTTTTTACAGTGAATGTAAGAATAGTTCTTAATGCACTGGCCGGCAGAGGAGTGATGAGAATTTTAAAATCCAGAACTGATCGTTAATTTTTAGGGATAAGCAGGAAATGGAGAACATTTTCATTTTGGTAGCAGATGTAGAAATTCATTGTGAAATTCATGAGGAAATTAATTTTTTTCTGTTCACCTACTCTTCAGGCATTTGTTGAAACTATAAGACTGATGGATGATGAACTGCTAAAAGCTCAAACGAAAGAAAATGGTGATGTCTTTATGTGGTTAAAACATGAAGCAACAAGAGGAAATGCAGCTGCACAGGTATAAAGTAATGAATCTCCCTGTTCTTGGTTTTAGAAACACTCAGGAATGTACATCTATAGACCACGTGGGAAAGTTGCAGAGGAGAGCAGACAGACATTTTCTCCTTCCACCCAGAATTGCTTCTTTTTTCAGAGCTTGGACTACTTCCCATGTTCCTGTTCAATAATATCCAGTAACCATGCAAAAGCCATAACAATGATGCAAGGCAGAAGGGAAGAGTCTTAAGTCTTGGCAACCTCCTCCTCTGATCCTTTTCCCTGGCTTTGTGTTTAATACTTTGCAATTACTGCCTCTGATCTGAGACCAGTAGCAATATATTGTAATACTGAGCCATTTACATGCATCAAATCTGTCTCTTACCTCTGCACTTTAATCAATCCAGGCTTCTATGATACTGACAGCTGTAAAAATAAGCCTGCTGTAGAGTTAGTATCAGTACATTCCACCACTGAAAAGCTCTCTTGAATAGTCCTGTTAACCAATTGTTTTCAAACTGTTGAGGATATATACTCGTTTTTTCTTACATTTGAAATGCATCTAAGCCTGCAGAAGTCTGCTCCTGCAATTCCAGTTTCAATAATCACATTTATAACATTACTGCTTATGTTGTTTTCTTTTAGCAACGTTTGGCTCAGATGCTGTTCTGGGGCCAACAAGGAGTGGCAAAAAATCCTGAAGCAGCAATAGAATGGTATGCAAAGGGTGCAATAGAAACAGAAGATCCAGTATTAATTTATGATTACGCCATTGTGTTATTTAAGGTAGGTCATGCTTCATGTTTGCACTTCAAAATAATCATTCCTATAACATGATGTTTCTAAGTTATCTGCCGCAACACACAGTAAGAGTGTATACAAGTGCTTTTAGATTTGCTCTGAAAATCAGGTTATGAAGCTAGTGTTCATTTTTACCAAAAAGGCACAAAAATTTTGAAAAGAGCAAGTTAAAAGCAGTGTAGTTACTTTATTTGTAGTTAGATTCAGGATCAAAATATACCACCCAAATTGTGGATCTTTATTTTTCCTAATGTCTTGTCACCTCAAGAATCCAACCAGCTCATAGGCATAGGCTTTGGTGTAGAGATGTAGATAAAAGTTTGATCCTTTCTTAGAATGCCCTTTATTAAATCTCTGAAATGTGTTTTTTAGTTGGAATTAAATTATCGCTGCATGTAGTTAGTTTTTCCCTGCTAGAAGCAATAGACAGAAGAGGCTAAACTGAAACATGACCTTACCTGAGTCAAATAAGGTGTATCAGCTAAGTGATGTCACCCATAAGACATTCAAGAGCACTAAAGGTTAGAAATGTTAGTGAGTAACTGTTAGGTCTTCATCTCATTCCTTTAACAGCGGAGGGTTTTCTCTAGAACATGCTTGCTTGAGTTTTGCTTGTGTTAATTTTGAGCATACATAATCTGTTTGATGTGTGTCTGGAATTATTTTGCATGGACATTATAAGCATGACATCTGTGTATTTCCTCCAGAGACACTCAAACATCTTTTTTCAGGAAAGCTGAGAACTCTTACTCAGTGCTAAACTGTGCACAACCTATGCCCCTTTGAATGCTATTCATTCCCCCTTAGATGCTCAAAATTAAAGATCTGTGATATTATTTACCCGTAAACATCACTTGAATATACTAGTGAAATAATTGTTTCTAGACTGAATCACTGAGACTTGTGAAGCTGTGAAGGAAGGATGAACACAAAGGTGTGTGTTTTAACTGTTTAAAGCCAAATGGCACTTAGTAAGTAATAGCATCAATATTGAAAGGCATTTTGGAGGTGCATAAGTGAATTTTCATCAGCCTGCATTTGTAAAGAATGATTGTTTCACATATCCATTTCCTAGGGTCAAGGTGTGAAAAAGAATATAAAACTTGCATTGGAATTGATGAAGAAAGCAGCAGCCAAGGTAAAATGCAATAAATATTTTATTGTAGTAGTTCTGTACCAGGTGCTAATAACAATGAATTCCGATTTATATAAAATGCGTGTTACCATAATTCTGTGTCAATACTGCTTGCTTCTTCCAGCGTCTTCACCATGAATGGTGAAAGTCTTTATTTGCCCAAGCTGGGAGACTAGACTGCTTAAAATCAGCCAAAATTTCTGTGAAAGAAAAATAATTCTCTTTACTTACATCTTTTGGAACTTGGTGTTAATTAAGTGATTTTCAGATTGAATATTTGATTCAGGAGTATGTTTTTGCCTTGTGTTCTGAAGGATTAAGGGAGAAGACCTGGATGGATGTCCCAAAGCCTCCTGGATTTTTCCATAGTAGGGACAAACATTGACAGGCACCACAGAGCAGAGGATCCTCACCCCATGTAATGATCCAGTACAGCCAGATTAACCAGGCCATGATCTGGTCTTTAGAATAAAAATGAAAGATCACCTAGACCTTGAACACATTCCTAGCTCTTAGAACCAGAATTAGTTAAATTATTGATAACGACAGTAGGACTTCACTGCTAACCACCATCAGAAAAGATTTGTGCCAGTTGAAACAGGAGAGACTATCTGTTCTGCTGCCTGTTTGGGAAAGACTTAAATAAACAGAGAGGTTTTTTGATGTGATCAAAATTCCCTTGATTCAGGATCTGAGGAACAGATTCCTGGAAGACTCCTACAGTCATCAATTTCCTTACTCTCCTTGAACTCAGATACTTAGGTTCTTATGCTCCAATGTACATTTTCTGTACAAAAACAACATCATAATTATTGAAAAGTTTAACAGCTTTTGCATTTTAATGTGTAAGTTAGTAACACTGCTGACATACATACAGCCCCATATGATCCGCCAGTTTATGCAAAGAGGTGGTGACTCATTACAACAAAAATAAAAACTGTCTCAAGATTTTCTCCTCTTGAGCCAAGGTGGAAAGATGCAACTTGATAATAGCAAGTAGCAATATCTTAAGCAGATCTGTATGATGTTGGTGAAATGCATTTTGAAAGCATTACAAAGTTCTGTGCTCATTGATTTCTATTTATTCTCAAGGAAATGTTCTAATTTAAAGGAAGTGGGTTTTTCGATTGCTATTCCTGTCAACCAGTTTCTGGGAGTTCACAAGAATAAGTGTCCTGTTTGGCTTTGAAGAAGAAACGGGAAAAATAGTCAAAGTTTGTTCTTGTCAACAAGTGAAAGTCAGCACACATGGCTGAGACTCTGTAGAATAAGATGATACTGGAGTCTTATTCCTCACTCTATATATGAGGCCACAGGGAAAATAGTGGGGAAAAAACAGTCAACCAACCTTTATAACCCCTCTTCCCCGAAGTGACAAAAAGCAGAATCAAATGTGTGACCTGACACTGCTCTTCTCCTTCCCTAAGGGCTTGCCCCAGGCAGTGAATGGACTAGGATGGTATTACCACAATTTTAAAAGAGACTACAAAAAAGCAGCCAAACACTGGTTACTTGCTGAAGAATTGGGAAATCCAGATGCATCATACAACCTTGGTGTCCTGTATTTAGATGGGATTTACCCCGGAGTACCTGGTAGAAATCAAGTGAGTAAATATTTATTGGTACTATGTTACATTAGGGCCCAATTTAGAAGTTTTTGCCTCATTCTTGAGTTTGCACTGTTCACCCTAAGATGGATTTTGATACCTTTTATTGTAAAGAAAGATTTTACTAGGGGATTCAGTCAGATTGCTTAGGGAGAGAGATGTTGCTCAAATATCTCGGTCAAAATTATATGCACGTGTTTGTATTCTTTTAATTTAGAAACAAAACAGATGCAGGTTTTACTCCTTCCATTGACAGCAACCAGGAAGGATAGTGTGTGCTCTCACATCATGTGACGTTTTGGGTTCTCAGTTTTGGATTGGAAAGTTTGTAGGGAAGGGATTCCACAATAACTGAAAGCAGCGCAGCCTTGTCCCTGAACTCATGAAAAGCTATGCTAGGTTCACATAGCTTCTGTGAGCCTCAGAACTGCAGTGAGAGGCCTCCAATCCAGACTTGAAAATGTAACTATTTGATACAGTCCTGGTAGATGGACCTATTTTTTTCTGTGACAGAACCCATTAACATATGTGCAAAATAAATTTTCCTCTAATAGGAATAGTCTAATTTATTTATATTTCTTTTAATTAACTTGGTAGTGTATGAACAGCAGCAAAAATATAGTGAGGTAGACTGTCATAAATGCAGGCAGACCTCATACTTAGAGCTAAAAAATGTTTCCAGTGTGGCCTTTGAGTTCTGAGATCTGGATATATTCCAGACAATGAGCATTTCTGCTACCAACAGCAGCAGGACTCACCAACATGTGCATCTGGCAAACACATTTTTTTTCCCCAGGGACCAGGATACACATTTCAGAGTGGACTGATTGTAAGAGTACACCTAAAAGTGCCAGGTTTCTTCATTCATCAAAGCTAATGGCAAGAAATTGTGTGGCTGTGATGGATACTGTGTAGTCCATGGTCACTAACAGAAAGCATATATTGATGGTTAAAAATTTCCTGAAATAAATTATTTTGGGTTGTATGCTGGTTTGGTTTACTTTACAGATTACTGTTCCTGAGGGTAAAATGTGGAGTCACACAGCCTTCCCACTTCTGTAGCTCTGGCCCTGCTTACTCAATCTCTGTTTTCTTTTATAAACCAGTTTCAAAGATTTGAGCACTGTGGTTGTGGTCTGCTGAATATACAGAGCATTGCTGCTGCTCCACAGCCTTCTTTTGGCATCACAAGTGCAAAAGTCCTGTTCTCCAGGATGCCTTAATAATCTTCCTACTGGCGAATAACTCATTTTACTTTTGTCAGTGCGTGCAAGACTTTTGTGTTATCAAGTGTCAGTTAAACTTTTAGACACTTTTCTGTTTGATGTTCCATATATTACCCGAATATATGTTTTTCAAAACTTTTTCTAGCCTAAACTATTAAAAATTTAGAAGAAAGAATTAATTTCATCTAAGCACATTAAAAGTAGTTTAACTATCTTACCCTCATGAGCCAGCTACCTATTTTAATTCATTTGATGAAATGAGTCCTGAGGAAGAAATCGCAATAAAGATTAATCATGCAGAGTTGCTAATTGTGTCTTGTTTCTTCACAGACAGTTGCTGCACGCTATTTCTATAAAGCTGCCCAAGGAGGACATATAGAAGGGACTTTGCGATGCTCTCTGTATTACATCACAGGAAATATGGAAGACTTCCCTAGAGATCCAGAAAAAGCTGTAATGTAAGTAATGAGACCATTTATTAAAGGAGAATATATTTCCAATGTGATTATTTTGATTATTGGTGATTTTTATGTCCATAGCCTAAATACTTCACAGTGCTTACCTCCCTGGCAGAAGGTTCTTCTCCAGTAATGTTTGATCTGCATGGGTATGTGTATTATTTACATGACCAGTAGATTTTGAGAGATATTGAGTACTTCTAGTACTTTTTTTTTCCAGAACAACTCAGAGAGATTGTGTCAAACAATTCTGAAAGGTTGTATCTAACAAAGCCTTGGTTTTTTTGATATTCAAGAAATACCAGTCTCCTGATGTGGTAGAACTGGCATTTTGCATCAAAAAATAGGCAGATAACTATTGTTAGCACCTATTACCTCATGTTCGTTTTCTTAAAAAAAATTGCCAAGAAAAAAACATAGGATGTCTCTAATACACTCACTGAGATGAATGGACTTCGTGTTTTCAGTCAATTCTTACAGGATTGATGCAGTGACTGCTGTTAAATCCCATCATTTGTCTTGCAGAAAAAATCAGAGGGTGATCCCATATCTTTGAGTCTGTATGAGTTGGGATAACATTACTGGAGCATGACCGTTCAATTTTGGTTTGTTCTATTCCACAGCTGGGCAAAACACATTGCAGAGAAGAATGGCTACTTAGGTCACGTAATCAGAAAAGCTCTCAATGCTTATCTGGAACTTTCATGGTATGTTTCTTCTGTTCTCTTTATTTTCTATTTCTCACTTTATAGCAAGATAATATAATTTAAAATGGGCCATCACCTCAAGGAAAAAAAAACGTAGTAGCACTACAAAAATCAGTTGCAAAACATCCATTGACATAAAGGGAAGGAGGAGTTGACCCAAAATATAATTCAACAATTCTGATAGGATCAAGTGGAAAACAAGGAGTTTGAATTGCGAAATAGTTGTCTCAGCTGTCCATGGTTCCCATAATATTTATGTAATGTACCCTAGATTAACCAGAGGAGCACCTTTCACTTTTACTGTTCTCTCTGTTACAAATCTTGTATTCTGCTTTCTCTCTTTTGTATAATTCTGTGTCATGGAAACTCAGGCTGCTGGATTAGATTTGTTTGGTTTTCTGTGTATGGTTAATAGTATCTTTTGTGCAAGTATAATAGGGGGCTATAATATTCAATGAACCAGTCAAGAGGTTTCAAAATAGTGTCCAGGTTAATGCTCCATCACAGCAGCCTCTGTAGGCATGAGCATCAGACACTGTGTCCACAAACATCAGACTGTCATATGTGATTAAAACAATGGCTTATTTAGTCCTGCAGCTTCCCCCTGTAAGTACTGAATTAGTGACTGAATTAGTGCTTCAGGCTAAGGAGATCTGTAAGAAACTGTCAGTGGACTGTTCTGGAGTAACCCATTCCCTTGTGTCTTTTTACTCAGTCATCACAGACATTTCTCCTTAGACTTGAGCCCACTTTTGAACACCGAAAAACTTAATTGATATTTTTGTAGCATGTTCTGTTGTGCAAGCCTGTGACTCTGCCCAGCTCACTTTGCAATTCACTGGTAGATGACAGGTAGAGCATTAAGATTCCAGAAAGTCTGGGCTCAACAGCTAGGAGGGAAAATCTGGAGTCCTACTTGAGATGCCAGGGTGTAAATTGTATGGGTGTAAATTGTTGCACTGCCAATCTTCAGTCATTGTTTGCAGACACACGTCTTACCCATCTGTCTGTCATGGTAGTTTAATCTTCAAAGACTGAATCAAAGGCCATAAATGTAATTTCTTTCTTAGTTGCCTTTTGAGATTTAAGAATCAGACAAACCAATTTCCCATCTTTCCCCTTAATTCCTTGTATAGTCCCATATCTCTCTTGCACTAGATATTTTTACAGGGCAAGAAGAAGGAATAATATATAATTGTGCAGAAACAGCTGGATAACAGGAGGTTACACCTGCTAGTTCTATAAGGACAACTGCTTTCATAATTTGATTTAACGTTGCTTTGCTTCCACTTAAACAAGCCATTGAACCCTGAAACTTGTCATGGTTTTACCTTTGTGTTGTGGATAAAATCACTGGCAGCACTACTCTTTAATAGGAAACCTCAGAAGGAAAAAAGTACAGCAAGTGGGTTTTTTTATGATCTTGGAATTTTAAAGCTCCACACATGATTTTAAAGACTTCCTCTTAATTTTAAATGCGTAGTCTTAATAATATAGAGTAGATGAGTGGCAGAAACCTGAGATGCTCTCATACAGTATCAGAATACTGAATTGCTGTACTGCAAATGCAATATTAAATTTTACTACTTGCTTTACAGTCAATGAGATGCATAGAGTCCTAAGAGGGACAAAGACTGTTGTTCTATTCATACATTCAAATATAAGGAGAGACAAATCCTTTTCCAAAAAGCTCAGTCTAAAAAGACAAGAAAAAACAAGTCACATAAATGAAAGGTAAAGCATACCAAAGAAATACTCAGCTGAATGTCAGACAGATATATACACAGCTAAGTTAATTATAGATTTTTTTTAATAGAGTAAGAATGTTTTATCTGAAACATTTAAATAGAGTATTGGGCTTAGTATCAATTCTTCTTTCCCATCAGTGTGTCACTTAGAGTATATGCACACTGGAGCCAGTAGCTTCAATGCAGGAGAGAAAAGGCTGCAGATTCCTGAGATCCAGCATGACTGGTTACACCAAGCATTGCCTGTATATGTCGCTGTTGCATGGGTTTCCCAGCCTCGTGCTTTTAAACTTTGTACCAAAATTTTGCTCGTAGGCCATTTAACAAAATTATTTAGTGCTTTCGGGGTTTTTTTAACTGACTAAAATGCATTTTATTTTTGTAAGGTTTTTCATTAATTTATTTTATCCAACATTAGGCATGAAGCTCTGCTGCATTACATTTTAGCAGCTGAAACGGGAATTGAAGTCTCACAGTCAAATTTAGCACACATCTGTGAAGAAAGACCAGTGAGTAAATGCATTCACAATTCATTATCCTGAAAGGAGCACTTGTTAATGATAATGTGAGCCTAGTCTCTTACCTGGGATATGAATGAATCCATTTTCTCTATAGGACCTAGCAAGAAAGTACCTAGCAACTGATTGTGTATGGAGATACTACAATTTCTCTGTTTCTCAAGTCAATGCTCCATCATTTGGTAAGTATAAGGAATTCCTTCTGAATTTTAATATGACTTTTTTTAAAATTTCAAAAACTGTGTTTGTCACAGCTTCGATGTGAATAAGCAAGTTGAGGGAAGAGTAATTGCTGCTAATCATACTAATAATCATGCTAATCATTTTCATGTTTTGATAGGAATATCAGGGGAGAAAAGGTAATTAAAGTGTTGCATTTCAGCACAGGTTTTCTGAAAATTTCCTTTTTATTGCATTAAATGGATAAAATGTTAATAAAATAAAATTAAAAAGCTAAGCCCTGAGGAACGGCTAGATATTTAGGAGTCTGAGCAGTTGACTCGAAGTTTGAAAAAAAAAGCAGTAGACTTTAGGAGTTCATGCTGTGTTTGGTTTATCAAAGAGAAAATCCCAAAGCAAATATACTTCCATATCATAATTGAGTCATGAGAAACTAATAAAGGCTAAGGGATTCCTTATCTCATTTATTACTAGTTTTTCTCTTAAGGTACAGAGTTTATCAACATTGGTAGAGCTTGCCTTGGAGAACTAAAGGATTCTCTAAGGTCTGTTTGCAAATAAGTTACATTCCTCAGGCCTTAAATTTTACTACATCTATGACTTCAATAGCCAAGTCATTTTGGTGCCTCTGAAAGCTTTACTGAATATTTGAAAGCATTGATCTGATTGTCTCACAAGAGCACTTAAGTGATTTGGAGCAAGCATGTGGAAAAGTGGTGTGTAAAAATAATTCATGCTATTCATTTAAATACACAGTGTGGGAAATTTCAATGTGTGGAAACTGAATACCACATGGATATAGCCTGAAGCCACAGGAGCTGACAAACACTGTTAGCTTTCCTGAGCAAGGTGTAGTTTGGTTGACCCTTTGGTAGATCCACTGGTACAAGCTTACATTAGAAAAACTTCTGAACATCCAATTTGTAGGATGGAACTGTCATTCCATTTCACTCTGCTGTAAAAACACGTGGGATTTCTAGATAGCTGCTGTAGATGCACAAGGCAAAGTGTAGAAGAGTTTCAAACCATTTGAGGAAAGCTTAGGTCAAATAAATCTAGACACAGTCACAGGAGTTTTTAGATTCATTAGCACAGATTAGTGCAGCATCATGCTTGCTGCTGTCTGGGTCAGTGCCCTCTTTTTGATGCATTTCATTACTGTGCAATGTCACAGAAAGATGTTTGTAAAATATTTGCTGGGCATTGCTTCCTTTTTGACCAGGAAAACTGTATCCCTATCACTGTCCTGAGTTGAGTTGAGTTGGATTTGAAACTAATAAAATTATCAGTAGCAATGTTTTCTAACTTTGGGAAAGGTTCGGCAACCATAGTGTCAGGTATAGGGCAAACACATAGATGGCATGGTTTTAAGCCTCATCAATTTAGTAGGGCTAATCTGACTGCATAAGGCTTCAGGTTGCCTAAAGACAGATTCAGCAAGTGAAGAAGGAATGCAATATAAAGACTCTCAAGCCTCAATTTTTGTAAAAGCAAGGTAATTCACTAAACTCATTAAAGAGAAACAGTGAGAGATTTCATCCAGGATAATTATTTTCAGTGGGAGGCTGATATATAGTAGCCACAGAGACAACCAGAGAGAAAGAGTACATTTGTTTTTTAATATTGTGCTTTAAATAGAACTACTATTAACTTCTCCATCACATTAATAGTTGGTTAATTGTATTGCTACAAATAGTCTAAATTATCTTCTGCTGGTTTCTTCCACAGCTTATTTGAAGATGGGTGATTTCTACTATTATGGTTACCAGAACCAGTCTAAAGACCTTGAACTCTCCATGCGGATGTACGCCCAGGCTGCCTTGGAGGGAGATTCACAGGTGGGTCTGCAGTTGTGGCAAAACACCAGAGTGTAGAACAACCTGAGAATTTACTGGTTCTTCTGCTTGGCCTCATCTGCACCAGAGAAACCTGCTAGAATAAGTTACAATTATTTCAAAATACCTTGTGACTCAGTAGTTGCTGTTTCATAATAGAAGATAAACTTAGCATAGATTAATGGTCCTAGAATTAGGCTGCTTTGTAAGCTAAAGGTAAATGGCCTAATTTAGTGCTACCTTACCTTGGCACAACTGACTCCATTGTGGCCTTCATATTTTTGCTATTGCAAGAGGAAGAAGTAATAGACTGCTGGGTTGTATTCCAGTCCTATCCTCTGCCATTTTATGATATAAAAAAGAAGACTGGCCCATTTCCCCTGGTATATTATACCAAGTGAAGACCAGGGTGAATTTTGTTTGCTAACGAGGGTTTCATCTTAAAATGCTTTATAATTAAAGACTACACCGTGTCACGTTATCAAAGCTCAGTGTTTCACCGCTGAGTTTCCTTTCTTCAGGCCCTCCTAAAGTGTCCTGGGTGCAATATTCTGTTCTCCCTGTCACTATGGCAATATCCCCAGATGGTATCTTGTATGTGAACTTATCAGAGGTAGCATGGTTGGGTTCTGTTTTGAGGTTGTTGGGACAAAACATTACTGCTAAGCTAGCAAAGGAAAGAAGAGATGCATAAGTAGTTACTTTAAAGTATGAAAGTCAGAGTGATGGGAATCCTGTAAAATGTCTCATGTGTGTTCGTCTTAGTGACTCTGAAGAGACACAGGTTTGCCTAAGACTTGTCCAAATAGGCAAAACTGTAAGATTAAGAAATTAAATTGTCTGGAGGAAATTTCTGTTCTCAATTTCACTATTCAGATTCTGTTGATCTGTAGAGCTAGGTGAAGGGGAATTGAACAGTAACAGAACATAAATCCATTTCTGCTTCCAATCTGTATTTCCCTAGGAGATAAAATATGGCAGTTTGATATGGTAACTGTGCCTAATGAGCAAGTAAAATTAAGAAAGAAACCATCTGGAAGAAAAAATGAGCTAAGAAAACAGTGTCACAACATCTGAATGCTTCTTTTGCATTTTCAGTATTTACCTGAGTATATGGTTAGGAGAAAGGGTTCTCATAATTATTCAGTGACTATCACATTATACTGAACTGCTATAGGGAACACAGTTACAGTTATTTAGATACATGGTGCTTAAATACAGATATAAACATTTAATATTTAAAAAGTGTGCACTTTTTTTACGTTTAGGGTTTCTTTAATTTGGCCCTTGTCATAGAAGAGGGCAACTCCATACCTTCCTACATTCTGGATCACTTGGAAATTGATCAAGCATTGCATTCTAGTAATACATCACTTCTTCAGGAGTTGTATTACAGGTGAGTCTTTTTTACCCTTAATCAGCACCTTCTGGTTTTCCACGTGAGTACCATTTACTCTGGAGGACAGCAACTCCTGTAATTATTAACTTTGTTCACTTTTATGATTTAAGGCAGGTTAAGGTCAGCATCCTTGAAATTCTTAAATTCCCTAAATATATTTCAGTTTATGCATGTTAAAGAGACTTGATTATATGTGGTTACCTGAAATAGCGGGGACTGGATTCAATAATCCAGGAGGTCTTTTCCAGTTCAATATATTTAGGTTCCTAAGTTAGGCACTGGCAATTTGTGTGCAGTCCAAACCAATATTTCAGTTATAAATGTTGCATAATTTAGTACAGAACTTAAAAATGTGTAACTGGGATAAGAGCAATCCTTCCTATTGATTCTGCAAATATCTCCAGGCTGGCACCGATACAGTGACGCAGAATATTAGATATCTGAGAAGGTCACAGGTCTGCTGCCGGAATGACCTGTGCCAGTACTATTCATGGACAAGCCACCTACTGTGCTCTGATTCCAGTACAGAATTTGGGTTTCCTTTACCCAGGTAAAGCAGCAGGTGTTGGAAAGCACAGTGGGAATGTGAAGCTTACACAGTATTTGGTGAATTTGTGGAATTGCCTTTCAAATATTTGAAGAAGGAGGAGCTAATGGTTAATACATGAGGCTGTGAATGAAGCATGAGTGGTTTATCATCTGTTTTGCTACTGAGTGAGCCCAGAAGAGTGGAGGTGATACCAACATCAAAACCTCATTTGTCTATTCACCAACAATCTGTTGAAATTTTTCTTCACTGCAGTTAGCCTGAACTTGTACCCTAAATTACTTCCACTGCACATGAAACTACTATTCAGATTAATAGGGGTTCTGGACCATCTGGGATTGTAAGCTTGAATCTGAATTCTGCCCTCTCTTGGGCTGAATGCACATGCTTTGCTGTTAGAGTAATTCCAGAGTTGACAATGCTGAAGGGTTTTTCCATCATCACACACTTTTGTCCAAAAGGGCACATACTTTTATATTTATGTATGTGTGTGTGTATATATATATATACAGTCTGTGATTTTATAACTAAATTATATGCATATTTATAACAAAATTTATGTAGAAAAGGTATATATCTATATATATTCCTCACCACTCCCTCCTTAGCTTTGTAGAAAAAAAACAATTGAAGCTTAAAATAGATGCTTAAAAATAGATTTAGCTGTCTAAACTCCCCTAGTAGGTGGAGTCCTACTTGGTGGAACTGAGAAAGCTGCTCAGGTCACCCCACAGGAGGTAGGTACCTTGTGCTAGTCAGCTAAAATACTCTTCAAACTCTGACTTCATTCGGTTATACAGCATTGTCTCTAAAGGAGGTTTAGCACTAGTGTGTAGGCAACTAAATTTTGTACATCTAATTTTAAATCGAGTCCTTCTGCTGTTGACTCACATCAGTTAGACCTTAAACTGCAACTGCTTTGCAAGTATTGTGTGGATGTTAGACCCATTGTTGACTAGTAAGAAATAAAAAACAGACTTCTAGGGTAAGGTATTCTGTGCTTAATAAGTTTAGGCTGGTATTTTTCCGAATTTTTATTTCACCATCTGTGAGATAGTGATGATGATATTTGTTTTTCTAGATTACTGGTTCCACAAACTCATTTGCGGTTTCCAGATGATCAATGCCACAAAATTGTGGAGGAGGACTAATTAGTTGTTTTAATCTTCTTGTTGTAGGTGCTGGAATAATAGTAACCAAGAATCAATTAGTCCATGTTCGTTAGCATTGCTTTATTTTTACATGAGAGTTCTCTGGAACAATGTTTTGCACTCTACTCTGGTATGTATTGCTCCTTTATTACATGCACAGTTCATTTGGAACTCTACCTTGGCTTTGCACTGCTCTAACTATGTCTTTAAAATTATTATCACAGATCTACTTCATGGGAACCTTTCTTTTATCGATTCTTGTTGCGTTTGCAGTGCAGTCTTTTCAGTCTTTATCTGGTAAGTAAGTGTCATAGTAAAACTGAAGAAAGAGGAGTGAGCTTTTTATTTCAGTAAAATCTTCAAAAATAGAAGCAGAATTCTGTATCTGATAGAAGTACCTCTGAGCAGTAGCTTCTTTGACATACAAGTCATTCTTTTGATCATTAAAAAGGGGTAGATAAAGCAAAGCATAACTTTAAACTTGTTGGTTTCTAAAGAACTTCTCCTGATAAAGGAGATTCTTAATAAAAACATTACCTGCATGTGATTATTCCCCATCTCTCAATATGAAGTATTGCTACAGTAATTTTATTACTTTGATTCCCTATGTAGTCTCTGCAATAGGCAATGAAAGTGTGTTGCCTGTTTCATGGGACTGGATCACTTCAGATGCAAGGTGGGAGAAAAAGTGAGGTTCCAAGAGCTGGTACATTGGAGTAACTTAGGAAGATTCAGTTGAGACTCTTCACACTAGTAACAGAATCAGCAAATGCATTCAGTCTGGAGTTGCAGACTCCTCCTGTCCTAAAACAGGAAGTTTTGCTCTATGTTGTCTCTTTTGATGGGACAAAGAATATTAACAAAAAAATGCTAAACATCAGTCTGTTAAAACTGCCAACATGTTTTCTACCACACTGAAAGAGATATCAGAGACAAAACTACATTGATGAGCAAAGGGGAGAAAAGCCCTCCCATCACGTGAAAAATAATGAGTCATCATTTAAAAAGCATTTCCCACTTCAGTCAAGTGTTTCAATTCAGAGCACAAGACCTGATCAGGAAATTGTGAATGGTACCAGTTACAAAAAGAATTTCTTCCACTACATACATTTTCTTATGTTGTGTTTTAACCCCAGTTGGCAGCTTAAGCGTGTCAGAAAATAATGTTTCCTGATACCTTTCTGTAATAAAATACTGAAAAAATTACTTTCACATTGACAACCTACACCTATAGGAAATAGTATTTAAAAAAACCCAACACCGTTAAATTGCAAAAGATTATTTGAATTAAGGCAGTAACTCTGAATAATATGCTGAATATGGAAATAATTCTGAAATCCTGCTTTCTTTTCTTACTAGCTATTAATTTATGTAACTTGGGAATCATGCAACAAATGTATAAAGTATATAATTATAGATACTCTTCAAGGTATTTGCAAACCTTTGAATATTATCTTTATAGGTAATTTTACATCCACATAATATTTAAATATTGATTAATAGACTTCTAGACACAATGGGGTTTTCTTAAATAATTTCTTTTGACATTCTTCTGAAGCTCGTAATTCTCCTGGAAGAAGATCAGAACCGTTGTCAGACATCCCTTCTTCCTTAGGGGATGACAGTGAGGATGCTACCAGACCAGTACAGCAAGATGAACCTACTCTTTCAAATGAGTTATCACAGCAGGAGCCAAACCCTCAGAATCCTCTTGTTGCAAGCTGAAGCTTAGTTATTCTCAAGATTGATGTCCATTGGGAAGACAGGATATGAACAAGTACAGATCTAAGAACTGGCAACCAACCCTGTACATGGCATTAATAATGCAGTCCAACAGCTGAAGTTGTAGGGAAGTTCACTGATCCGACTTCTCCACTACAGACAAAAATCATCCCTATAATTTATTTAACTCCAAACAGATGATGCGGATTATCTCACTACACCAAACACATGATCATACTGTATGTCACGGAAGGACCTGGAAGGAAACTTGCAAAGTCTTTTCCAATTGAAAAATAAGCAAACATCCCACAGGTTTTAATGAAGTTTTACTTACACGTCTAATCTCTTATTAAATTGCTTTTACTGCATTTGAGCTTATTTATTGGTGAAATTACTAAAGTTTTCCAAGTTTGAATCATGGAAATTACATAAAAGTGAAACCCAGTCACCAATACATTCCAAGTTCCATGGAAACCAGCCAGGACTTCAGTACATTCAATGGTAACAATGAGATTTTTGTCATTTCACATTCCATGCTAATTTTTCAATGTGAAAAGTGTTTTGTTTTGAAAGAAAAGACACCAGGAATATTTGCAATATGGTCATAACATATTAGTTATGACTGCTAAGTTTTAGTCAAGCTTTACAAGAATCCACATTCCCTAGTGGACACAACAAAATGTTACTCTTCCTGCCAAGGGCCACTAATTAGAGAAAGGAGCTCCCCAATGAATAAATAAAAGAGTATTTAAGTGTGATCAGGTGACACAAAGTGAATAAAAATTTATTTTTGTATTCTTCCATAGATAACACTGGCAAGGATGTGGGACTTTAAAAGACACCTATTTAAGTGACAGTATATTTGATAAATGTTGGATGGGACATATGGATAACATGTATGGAGTGCAAATACCTTCTATCTGATTTAAAGCTGTCTGTAAAGTGGCTGTAGAAAAGGTCTGACCTTTACAGCAGGTGTGCAGTCACCTCTGCAAAATGATGTAGATCACAGAGTATAAATTGCATCAATCTATGCATTCTTGAGGGTTAAATCCACTCGCCTTGCACTACATTATTTACTCTTGTAAATAAAAATATTTTTTTAATTCAGCCTGTATGTGGAGGTATTTCTTTTAAGACACCTCTTGGATGAAATAGTATCTTTCTGTTGCAATCTCTCAAGATCATTATTTACCTGTCTGTTTTCTTAGCTTCAAATGACACAATCAGCGTTCACTTTCTCTCAGAAATAGGGTCTTCTCACAGAGCAGACCTGGAATAGTTTTTGTTTTGTTTTTCAAGCAAGACATAGGAGGTTTCAGTAAGAAAGAAATTATTTAAAAGGAAAAGAGCTCTGACCTTCAAGAGAGATTTTTATATTTATATATAAATGTCTATACACATATATCATCAGGGCACATATTTCACTTGAGAAAACTGAAAATTCTAAAGTTTTGGGAGAAGAGTTGATGCTTTGAGGCATCAGTTCCCTTGACAAGTCATGGGATAAAAATGAAGGTGTTGAAGCTCCTTCCCCGAGAAAGTAAATTATGTGCCATGTTACTGAGTTTTTCATTTATTTGATCAAGAACTGTGCAAAGAATACTTTTTGTTCTTAGTACAGTTGTAGATACATGTTTTGTTCTTTCTGTGTATAGGTAGGTATTTTAATGTGTTACAAAGGAACTTGACTTTTACATCGTAAAGTGTTTTACTCACTGAGGTTAGATTATGTGGGTTTTATATCCATTGCAAATGGTCCCCATTATTTTTGAGTCTGTTTTGAGTTGCAAAAACTTATGCAGCTAAATTTGATTATATCAAATTCCTTTAACACAAAGATATGGCTATTTCAAGAGCCCTCTCAACTGTATTTTTGTCACTTAATAAAAGAAGACTGCATCTGTATTAAAACTGGAGCAGGTTTAGATGGTAAACAAGTCAGGTGCAGCCCTTGAAGACAAGTAGACAAGTAGATAAACTTGAACAAGTCACAACATAGGCACAGTGGCATGTGGAGTTAGATGTTCACAAAAAACTATTTGGACGTGCATAAGAGAAATCTTACTTATAGTGAGCTACATGTTAAAGGTGTATTTTGCTACAAATGTCTTGTGTAGCAAAACTGAAGCCCCTGGTGGTGGTGGTGTGATTGCAGCCAGATGTGCAGCAATCTGGGAGTTCTCCAAGCAGCAGTGGTTAGATTGTGTACATACAGGTCAGAGTTAAGTATTAGCACTCAGGCTCACTCTGTTTTCCTATCTAAAGCCCATGCTCTGAACTCTAGTGATTAACTAATTTGAAGAGTTCTGCCAGAAACACAATTCCACATCTATATTTCAGAAGGCAGTTGCTGAAGCTGCAATATATTTCATGATGCCAGCAGTTAATAGTTCCATCTTTGTTTATCATTACCTATTACATCAGACTTTCTATCAAAGTTTGTTAAAACAAGCGGCTCTTCACAATAAACTGGCAATCCTGAAGGCTAAAATAATATTAGTTACATTATTATTCTTCACTTCTTATAAGATCCAGGGGGCTATTGACAACCTAGAGAATCAGCCGATTCCCAGAGAGAAAGAAAACGGTAATTTATGCAAAGCAGCTGCATAGTTCTACTACATCCACAAGGAAAGTGGGGAGAGAAGGCAAAAAGAGTTGCTTTATCAAGAATCATTTTTCATAAATTGAAACATGTTCACTGAAGTTTATCATTTCTGCAGCCCATGCTGAGTGTTCAGGGTGAGAATAAGAAAATAATAAATCACAGTTGTGGAGCTGAAATGCTCTATATACTCTGTTTATACGGATTTGGTAGAAGTCCAGCCATCTGAACAACGCAGGTCATGCATAAGTCAGTGTAAGTGATGACCGTTTTTCTTTCTCCCATTGGCTCTGCTGAGAATCATCCCTAGCAAATAAATTATGGACAGCAAAGAATTTCAGAAGGGTTATTTACAAAATAGGGGCCAAATTATCTAATGAATGCAGTTTACACCAAGTAAATGGGTTTGTGTGTTACAGAAAGTGATGAGGTGGAGGTTGCTACATGCACTGTATCAAAGTGCTATGGGAAGAAGGGAGAATCAGGCAAAGATAAGCTAAAAAAAAGAAGTCAATGTTGAGCAGTTCTGAGTAGTTACCAAGTATGGCTTTACGAAGGAAACAATTCAAACCAGTTATGAAAGATTTGCAATTATGCTGAAAAGTTGGTTCAGCTCTGAATCACATAGTGTGGTAGTAGCAGGACAGCACCAAATGTGGGGGGCATCCATATGTGGGTGACTGACCACTGACTGCATGGTGTTGCTTCCCAGACCATACAGTGAAGAGCTTTGCATCCCAATAAACAGGCATGAGGATGAACTTGCAATAGAAATGTTAGTGATAGAGGGAACAACACTTGTGAATTAATCCTGGTATACTGATTACATATTATAAACATACCCCTTGCTGGTATTTTTGCGTTCCTATTTTGCGCTGCTGGAAAAGCATAGATGATCTTTAAAAATCACATGTGAAACATGGATTATCTGTGAAGAGAATTAATAGCAGATTCATGCCTGTGTAAGCTGTCCCCATTGACTAATGGACTATGACATTTAACACTGGCTGTTGACCCTTATCCTGGATGAAACATTGCACAAAGGTACAAAACAAGTTGGCAGAGGAAATTCATCCATACACCCTGTCCTTCCTCCCATAAATATGTGAACTCTATTAAAGAGACTGGGATGTAGGAGGAGAACAAAAATAAAAGACTGAATTATTTTAAGAAAAATACCAAGAGTAAGAAAACCAAAGAATGTCAAAGGGAATCTGAGCATGGAGCAATTTCCTATGCTGTATTCTAGGACGTAGGTGACAGGAACAATTCCTGAATAATCAACAGAAAATTGTAAATAAAATACCCCAGCATCTGGAATATCAGTGTGTTGGAAATGTATCGCAGCCTCGTTATTTATCTAAATACCTAATTCCTATACCAGGACAGTTAATTATATTTGCTATGAGGAAAGTAACAGTGAGTCTATACCTAAGTAGGTGTCTCTGTAAAAGCAGCCACATACAGATCAGTGAGCATCAAAATCAGACCAGATCAGGAGAAATGAGTAACCAAAATGGAAAGGAAAAGATCACTTTCATTATTGCAGTACATGCTTATGTAACAGTTACAGTAAGCAAGAAAAAAACCCAAAAAACACAACCAAGCAGAAGCCAAATCACCTACAGCAAATCAGATATCCTGAAGCACTGATGTTCCAAACTGAAATTGAACCAACAGTCCTGAGTGCCTGTTGACTTAAGGGACTCGGATTATTTGACAAGAGCTATCAGATACCCATCCACCTTTGGGCATCTTAATAATCCCTTAGAAGAAAACTGTCTGCAACAGATTTATTTATAACTCTGTGTTCAGTGATCTTTCTGCTAACATATTCCTTGACCTTGCTTCCCTCTCCAGTTTGCATTTTCTTATTTCTATTGTTTCTTTCGTTTGTCCACACTGACCTCTCCTTAATCACTCATGAAGTGTCTAGATATTTCCTAATGCTCAGCATTGCTGTTTGCTCTTACTGGTTCTGCCAGGTGAGCAGGAAAAAGCACAAGTCCATTAGCAAACCTAGCACCCTTTTTTGACAGTCTGCCAAGGGAGGCAGTGAGATACCTGCTTAGCATTATCTGTCTGTTCATTATGGCATGGCCTGAGAAATGGATTTATGCAGCAAGTAATTGTGCAAGTTATAATCAAATCTCCCTGGATAGATTTGTATTAATAAACTAACCAAGGTCAGCCTCTGCTATCTGGTTGTGATAAGTTAAACTTTTCCTGTAAACTTGTTTACCTCGTTTGCTGCTTGTTGGGAGTAGTCTCAATCCATGAAGTCCTCCAAATGGTGGCTAGCCATTGTCTGAGAGGATTATTCTCAAATGGACTTGAGCTAAGTCAAGCAGCACACCCCCAAATAGCTGAGATAATCACAGCCCAGTGCCCAAGAATATCCTCCAGGCCTTGTTCAGTTGAGTTGTGCAGATGAACCAAGGCTTTGCCTATCTTACAGGCCATGAGGCTTCGTTCCACCCCAAGGAACAACTGAGATTAGTCCTTCCAATTTCACCATCGTGTTTATCAGTGTGACCCTTCCAGCAGCCCCAGTGTGTTCAGAGCTGTTTTGAAGGCTTGCTTTCTTGAGAGAAGTGTGCTCAGCATGTGTTTATAGAGCTCAGGACAGCCTTTCCAAAACACACCAGGACTGACTAACTGGAGTCTCCACTCATATTTTATCTTATTTCATGAAGACCAAATTGTAGTTTTCCCTTCTGCTCTGCAGAGTTAGTAGTGGCAATAACACTGTGCCTTCCTCCTTGTCCCATATCACCTCTGTTTTCTGTCCTACCACCCAGGTGACATGGTTTAGAGGCTCTCATCAGTGCTTCATTGTGCTTCCAAGCCAGCTCCAGTTGCAAATGGACACCTTTTCCAATTTAATTTTTGAGTTAAACACAGTACTCTAGTCCCAAAAAACAAGTTAACCTTTGCAGTTTGCTTGGTTACAATAGCAGTAGGGGAAACCCAGATACACTTACTCTAATGTAGAAAACTCTAGGCTAGTTTATGCAACAAATACTAGAAGTTTTCACAGGCTCACTAGTTCTTGTGAGTTTAACTACACTGACATCAGCTGGAGAAGCAACAGAGCAAAGCACAAACAGCCCATCTAGGAGGTTCCTGAAAAGCACTGATGACAAATTCCCAACACAGGTAGAGCAGCATCCCACAAAGAATGGTGTGCTTCCCAGCCTCAGGCTAACAAACAGGGAAGGCCTCCAAGGTTGGAGATGTGGAGGCTGGGGGCAACCTTGGCTGCAGTGACCGAGAGATTTGGAGTTCAGTATCAGGCAAGGAGGAAATGGAGCAGGAAGCAAGGTTGCAACTATGGACTTCGGGAGAGCTAACTTTAGCCCCTTCAGGGATCTTCTTGGAAGAATCCTAGGGAAACAGGCACTGTAGGGAAAAGGGGTTCGAGAAAGCTGGTTGATAGTCAAGGATCACTTCCTCCAGACTCAAGAGCTGTGCCTCCCAATGAGACCTGTGTGGATATTTAAAGAACTCCTCTCCTTACTCAAGTGTAAGCAGGAAACACATTTGAGAAGGAAACAGGGTTGGGCCACTCTGAATGAATATAGGGATATTTTCAGAGTAAATAGGACTGAGACCAGGAAAGTCAAGGCCCATCTGATATCAAATCTGGTGAAGGATGTCAAGGACAAGAAAGGCTTCTTCAAATACATCAATAACAAAAGGAAAATAAAGGATAATGTGGGTCGGTCACTAAATGGAGGGGGACTCTGGTAACGGAGGATGCAGAGAAGGCAGAGTTACCAAACACCTTCTTTGCTTTGGCCTTCATTGACAAGGCCAGCCCTCAGGAATCTCCGACCCAGGAGACCAAGATAAGGGAATGCTGAAAGGAAGATTTTCTGTTGGTTGAGGAGAATTAGGTTAGAGAACACCCAGGGAAACCTGACATCCACAAGTCCGTGGGCCCTGGCAGGATGCACCCACAAGTGCTGAGAGAGCTGGCAGACACCACAGTGAGGCCACTTACATTCATGTTTGAAAGGTCATGGAGATCAGAAGTGTCTGAGGACTGCAAGAAAGCAAATGTCACCCCAGTCTTCAAAACGGGCAAGAAGAAGGACCCAGGGAACTACCAGCCAGTCAGCCTCACCTCAATCCGTGGAGAAATGATGGAGCACCTCATTCTGGAGGCCATCTCTATCCACATGGATGACACAAAGGTGATCAAGAATAGTCAGCATGGACTCACTAAAGACAAATCATGCTTTGCCAACCTGCTTGCCTTCTATGATGAAACAACTGCCTGGATGGATGAGGGGAAAGCAGTGGATGTTTTGTACCTCAATTTCAACTTTCAACATTGTCTCCTACCTTGACAAGCTGGAGAGATGGGCAGAGAAGAACGAACTGTCTAAAATTCAGCAAAGGCAAGTGCAGAGGATCCTGCACCTGGGGAAGAGTAACCCCATGCCCCAGCACAGACTCTGAGCTGACCTGCTGGGGAGCAGCTCTGTAGAGAAGGACCTGGGGCTCCTGGTGGACACCCACATGTCCACGAGCCAGCAGTGTCCTTGTGGCCAAGAGGGCCAATGGTACCCTGAGTGCATTAGGGAGAGCATTGCCAGCAGGGAAAGGGAGGTGATCCTGCCCCTCTACTCAGCCCTGGTGAGCTGCATCTGGAGTGCTGTGTCCAGCTCTGGGCTCCTCAGTACAAGAGAGACATGGAGCTCCTGGAGCAGGTGCAGTGGAGGGTGACAGAGGTGATGTAGGAACTGGAGCATCTCTGTTATGAGGAAAGGCTGAGGGAGCTGGGCCTATTCAGCCTTGAGAAGAGACAACTGAGAGGGGACCTCATCAATGTCTGTCAGTATCTGAAGGGAGGGTGGCAGGAGGATGGAGCCAGGCTCTGCTCTGTGATGCCAAGCAATAGGAAAAGAGGCAATGGGCAGAAACTGATGCCCAGGAAGTTCCACCTGAACATGAGGAAGAACTCTACTGTGTGACTGATGGAGCACTGGAACAGGTTGCCCAGAGAGGTCTTGGAGTCTCTGTTACTGGAGATATTCAAGAACTGTTTGAATGCAATCCTGTGCCATGTGCTCTAGGATGACCCTGCCTGAGCAGGGAGGTTGGACCAGATAACCAACCAGCTGGAGTCAGGATCAGGAATTTTTCCTCTAGCTCTTTTTAAGTCTTTACTGCTCAGCTGTATCTGACCCCAATTAATAAGTTTTTATATAAAATCACCAGCAACCTTCAGAAGCACTAATGGGCCAATATTTAAGAGCTAATTTACTGACCTGAAAAGCTGCCATAAATCAGAGACATGAATCCAAATATTCCAAAGCCTAGAGTAATTACCACATTATTCAGGTACTCAGTTTGAATTAAGAGGATTTAAAGTGGTTATCTACAGTGATTAAAAGATGTCCTTACAGAGACCACAATCCACCGGAGGAGTGACAGCCATGCAGAGAGAGCCATAGCAAGGCTATGCCAGGTGCCAGAGGCTGTCAGGCAGTAGTGTTACTGCCCAGCCTGTTTTTCGGGCTCTCCTAGGGCACATTCTTCTATCCTGCAAGGCACTGCATTAGTGTGCTCTGCAAACATACCCTCTGTGCCTTTACACTGTTAAAAGGAGATAAAAAGCTTCATTTTCATATCTCAAATATCCGGCGCCAATGCACAGGATATCCTTGGCACTTGGATACTATCAGCCCCGCAGAGGGATAGTGCATGACAGAGTTACACTCTGTTGCTGATATGACAGATAGAAACCACCTTGTTCAGCATTTCAATTAGTAAAATGTCTGTGCACCCTTCCAAGAAAGCTTTGTTACCCCACGTGATAATGCAGTAAGCAAGAAAGAGACAAAAAGCAAGAAAACAAGAAAGAAAGGAAACAAGAAAGCACCAGACGAGCCTGCAAGCCCCCATCTCCTCCTCTGCCTATTCACCTTGTGCCCCAATGCCATTATGCCAGGAATATTTAGAATCTTCTTTGATGGAGTAAATACTTGTTAAAAGTACATGCATTAAAAAAAAACCCTCCTTCAGATGAAATGATTTTTATGGCCATAAGTCTGTCTATAAAAACCATAACTTTTAAATTCCCCAGGCACCCACCTACTCCACCACCACTTGCAACAAAAGCAAAAAATTTAGGTGTCTATCCTGTGCTTTGTGTACCTGCCTCATATAATTCCAGAACTATTTGAAGGGGTGATGATGGGAGTCTAGATTTAATAAAGGCCCCTTCTGCAAATATGTGATACCTGCAACTGATTCTTTCACTTAATCCAATGAAAGTGTTTTCTTTGAAATATTTAAACGGTTACACTAGTGTTAAAAAATACATACCTAGGACAAAGACGTTGAAAATGCAGTTTTTGAAGATACACAATATTAATGCTACTTCACTAAAGAATAATTGATCTAAAATATGTTAGATATTTGTCTCACCCTTGATCTCCTGGACTCATGACATGGTTTAACCCCAGCAGGTGACTAAGCCTCACACAGCCACTCATTCACATGCACTCCTCCAGGATGGGAGGAAAAAACTGGAAGAATAAAAGTGAGGATACTTGTGTGTGGAGATAAAGAGAGTTTAAGGTAAAGCAAAAGCCATGCATACAGGTAAAGCAAAACAAGGAATTCTTTCATGCTTCCCACGGGCAAGGAGGTGTTCAGATACCCCCAGGACAACAGGGCTCCATCACACATGGGGCTCCATCACTCATGACAGTGACTCGGGAAGACAAACATCATCACTCCAAATGTCTCCCCTTCCTTCTTCCCCCAGCTGAATGTGCTCAGTATGATGGAATCTCCCTTGGGTCAGTTGGGGTCAGCTGTCCCAGCTGTGTCACCTCTCCACTCATTGTGCACCCCCAGCTTCCTCACTGGTGGGATGGGGTGAGGGACAGAAAAGGCTTTTACACTGTGTAGGTGCTGCTTGGCAATAACTCACACATTTTCATATTGACAGCACTGTTTTCTGCAAAAATCCAAAATGTGACCCCATACCAGCTACTACAAAAAAATTAACTCCACCAAAACCAGGACAACAAACAAACCCAGAGTTCTGTGCTTTAAATTGAGGGTAGCTGTAAAAGAAAGCCATTTTGTTTGACTATGAATAAATTGAAACAATGGGAAAAAAAAAAAGGAACAAGGACACACAGAAAACCCCAACCTCAATAATCACTGGAGTCCTGAGAGTATTCTGAAGCCTTTTACAGTCTCCATCACTCTTCTATGCAGAAAGAAAAGAGCAGTTCTCTGGGTCTGGTTTGCATTTCTGTAATAATTGCAGTGACTATGTGTAGCACAAGACAAACTAGTTCAAGAATGATTCATCCTGGCATGGACTATCCCAGATGCTATTAGAAAGTTGACCTCTACTCTTTAGTGAGGAGATAACTGTCCCCTTTCAGCCACCAATAATGGGTGAAGTCCAGATTGTAACAGTTCTTGAACCCAGCTTGAGTTCATCAGTCATGTTAGATTGCTGATGTTGAAGTGGCAATGCCACAGGAAGCATCTCAGACTTTGAACATCCATAACTGGTCCAGGTCATGGCTGGAATGTGGTCTACTGCTTGTACCCTGTAAATTTTCCATGTTTTTGCCATAGTTTCTGTGCCACCAGCTCCAGCACATACCCGAGCCACTGAAGGGTAGTCCACACCAATATACAATTATTGGCACAGGTGGCATAAATTCATGAGGTGCATTATCTACATCACATGACAGATTTATTTCACCTCCATTAAATTCAGAACATAGAATCACTTTCTCAGTGTCCTCCTTCAAGACCTCGCTCTGCTAGAAACACACTTAACAGTGTCCTCAGTATTTGTGTACCACCAACAAAAAAAGTGAAGAATTAGATCCCTCCTTTGAATATTTGACTTCAGAAGAAATATTGTACAAAACCAGCAGGACAGTTTCTGATAGAAATGGGATATTTTTGCAGAAAGACTAGACTTTTTTTCTCTCCTACAGACATACCAAATAATCAGTTGGTATTTTCCCATCACACCCACCACACAGCTAACACAGCAAGTTATGATTGCATTTAAGACCTCCACACAAGTTAGCTCATGGCTGGTGAAGAGAAAGAAAAGAATGACCCTACTGCAATAAAAACCAACAAAAATATCCTCAATGAGTACATCCTTCAGAACATTGCTGTCATGCCCAAGAAAAAAAAAATCCCCCGCATCTCCTCTGGTTCAAGAAAACACTCTGAATACAAACCTTTATCCTTCCTACTATAATAGTGTGGATTCAGACCAAGTAACAGATGCCAAATTACAATAAGTTGAACACTTATCTCCTCATTAAACAGCCACAGTCTCAAACTATGTGTCTCCAGGACCAATCCTACCCACAGTGAACAAAACTTCAGGCACACAAATGCAGAACTGTTTCTGGCTCATACAAGCAAGCCTGAAGCTGACTGCCCCTAGCAAGAGTTGTTTTTCTTCAGTTACTTTTCAGCTGTTTTCAATCACTTCCTTTTGCTTTTAAGCCTCCACAGCTGTGCCTGAGGAACCTTGATTTAGCTATTTCAGATACTTTATTTTTGTAGGGCAATTTTTCTCATCTTTTTTGAGCTGAAAAGCTGCTTGAAATTTTTAGCAGGAAAAAAGTTTTCCAGCCCATCTTGAATGGCAATTGTTTGTAATCCAATAGATACAAAGTAACATTTTGAGGGCCACTTCATTATTTTTCATTTCTACTTAATTTTTTTTTATTTCCATGTATGGAAAAATCTGTGATTATTTAAAAATAAACAACAATTTTGACTACTTGTGATATCTTACACTGCACCAGTTATCCTACTAGTTATTTGCAGGCCTAAGACTAAGAACTGCCCATCACACAACATGCACATTCAGGCATAGGCAGGCTTTGAAATTGTGCCCTACAGAGGCTGAGGTAAATGCCTCCTCCTGAGGTGAGCAAGGCACCTGGCCCAGGTGAGGAAATTCTAAATTCCTCTGGGATTTGCAACTAGGAGAATTGCCAGGATGAGTAAACAGATGGTGCTGGAATGGCCCTTTCTACTGGTCGGATGCGAAATCCATTCTCAGCTCTGTGATATTCTCTGTTAACCAGAGTTTGCTTTGTTGAAGGTGCTATATGTATACTACAGGAATTCTGCCATCCAGTCTTCCTTGTGAATTTTAAAAGGTTGTTAAGCCTTTTAAATGCTAAATTTGACGTGAAGGCAATAAGTGTTCACTGTCTGGTGAGGAACAGAGCATTTTGTAAAACTCATGTATTTGATATATGACTGAACAACAGAGGGAGGGGCCCCCACTGATCTCCATCTACACTCTGCCCTGTGCCTGAGCCAGCCCCAAGCCCTGGTGTCCCCAAGACCCTAAAGTTCCACCACATTGATGGGGTGAGTATGGGGACTACCCCAGAAGAACAGACCTGGCTACTGTATCCTGCTGCATCTCTTCACTGCCCTACAAATGCCCTAACACAGCCAGGGGTTATGTTTTGCCTTTGTGGATGATCTGGCTGAGTGGTCCTTCCAACTCTTACCAGCTTGAGTTTTTGACCTCCAAAAAATCTTCTGTGATGATGTCTATGGTGTCTCTGTGGAAACATTTTCATAGATCGAACATCTCATTCATTACTCTTGCTCAAAAATTACCCAATGGGGTGTCCTGAAACTGGGTTTTAATTAGAAGTGACAAAGGCTGAGTAAAGGTACCTTCAAACATTCCTACCAGTATGTGTGACAAGACTACCCTGGCAAGGTACTGCTGCACATGGTGTAAGAAAGCCCAAAAGCTTTACACTAAGCTGTGGCTCAATGTAATTTATTCAAATCACCTGTTACACATGGTCAAGATGTCTTAACAGCTTTAAGAGTTGCCTCTCAGGCATTGTACCTCTGACTCACATCCAAGAGGGGCAGCTGAATATGACTTGGTAAGAAGTTAGCTCTACTAATAGAGGAAGACTGTTTGTAGTGCTCTCAGCCAACATTCATAATCACCACAGGACAGCTCATTGCAACAGCAGAAGACTACTTAACCAGAATCTCCAAATTCACCAAGAACTAGACCTCTCATTCTCTGAAGGGACTAATGATGACATTAAATGATCCACAAATTAATCTCTTTGACTCTTTTCCAGTCACTGGTTTCAGCAGTGTTGTTTTGCTACCTGTAATATCTCAGCTTTGTAGCCACTGGTGTCTGGTTGCTTCCTCACATGGGTCATTTTTCCAGCTGCAGACATCCGTGCTAAGTGTACCCACCTGAGGTGCTCGCACACAGCACTCCATGTGTGTGCACACCCGAGGTGAGGTGGCCTGGCTGCTGTCCTGCAGAGGGAGGGAGGTCTCCTCCATTCCTCCCCAGGCAGAGTCCAAGATGAAGCCCTGAGATGGGGTGTCCCTGAACACTGAGCTGCTTCCTCACAGCGACTTCAGCAGATGCTTTGAGCCCATCTTATTGAGGGCTTTGTTGAGATTGTGAATGCATGGCTGGTGGTCACCTGACTAGGAGGGGTGGACTAGAGCTGCTCCACCACATCCATAACCATGAGGTTCTTAGAGAAAGACTGTCAGCTCCATGCATCTGGGCTTAGGATGCCTTGCTCAGCTCACCAGGCATTTTGTTTTACTCCAAGGGAAGTAAAACTTATTCCTTTCCCTGTGCTTCAAAGCAGTGTTGAAATTGCTGCTGATGAATGCAAAGTGCTCTCTGCCTGCTGCCATGTACATGCAGTCATTTAACCACCAGGTCCAGCCAGACACCCAGCCCCAGTATCAATTCCATCTCATCCCACCCTGGGAAGTCCCGGCCTGTTTTGGAGGTCTGTTCCTCCAGCCCCACTCCTGCTCTGTCTGTAATTCCTCAATCCCCAGCAAGCCAAGCTTGCAATGTGATGGAGGGAGGGGACAAAACATCATTCCCTGCTCCTCCTTTTCCCAAGCTGAGTGAACATCAGCTTGGGGATTCCTTGGCTGAGCAGCACTGCCATGTTTGAGGGGAAGGAAGAAGAGCTGCCACAGGCACAAAGGACTGAAGGCAGAGATGGGATCCCACCTGAGACACAGTGAGCTGTTGGGATTTCTCCTTTCACCTTTCCGTGGATGGAGGTGTCAGCTCTGAGGGCAGTGAGGACATCTCAGCCTGGCCAAAGGCAGCAACCAGGCTGAGCAGATTTCCCCAGAATAGACTCAGATTCAGCTTCTTTCCACTTCCAGTATACAAGCCTGTGATTTGAGCTATTGTGCTGTCAGTTTCTGTAGAAACACTCCTTGTGCCACACCTGTCCTCAAGCACAGGACAAAGGATGCTCTGCACCTCGTGGGTGGGAGCAACCATGTGCATTCCTCTTTGCTGGGGAGTGTTTGAGACTGTTCTAGCACAGTCTTTGAGGAAGACAGGGAAATTGGACTGATAAGTATCTTTATCTTTTCAGATGATATAACAGCAGCAAGCAAGAAACAAGAGTCAATACCATTTGTTTGCACTGTGCAGCCCACCTGAGCCAGCCTTCAAGCTAGCAACCATTTGAGATCCAGTGCCTGAGGCCATTGCATTAGTCAGTTAAAACAGGGGTTAGTGCTCTCCTCACTCACATGAGCACCAATTTTCCTAATGTCAATTATGGCCATGTATTGCCTCATGAAGGGCAGCATTTGGTCCACAAATTGTTTGCATGTCCTGTAATTTATGCATTTTGCATTGTGTAAAAAAACCCCAGTCCATCAGCTGTGGTGCTGGTTGCAAAATGTCTGCTCCTGTAATTACCCTGATTGTTTATGTCATGGTAATGTGTCCTTAAACGTTGAGCCATGTAAAAAGATTGATGCACCAAAAGTGTAAATGGCAATTAGGGAATTTCATCAGGTGCTGAGTAAGATACAATGCTTGTGACAGTTTGATTCTAGCCTTTGTTCTGCTTCTCTGTCTTGTTGAACCCCTCAGATCTCAGTTGTTAGGGGAAACCTGCTTAGGGACAGCCCCATGGAATCAGTGTGATTGCAGTCCAATATGCGACGTGAACATTCAGTTCTCCCATATGGATCACATATTTTCTTTGTAGTAGAATTGTCATAAAGGGAGTAAGATCTAAAGAGTATTCTGTGAAAATATCATGAGTGGGTTTGCACATCCAGTGTCATGCCTCTGGCATGTGGCAGCACCGGGAGTGGCCATTAGATAGTGAAAAAACATCCGAATGCAGATAAAGCACTTGCATGGAAGCACAGCCCACTGAGATTATGCAACAGAAACAGGGCCTGGCATTCCCAGGTATGCGTGTGGTGTCCTTCCTTATGCAGTTCTTGAAACAGTGGATTTTTGCTCCACACTGCTCACTATTTGTTTTTAACATACCTGGTGAGATCCTGTGCTATTAATCGATTGTGTGTTGGTTCAGCTGCTGCCAGAGGTACCACACCAGCCTGCACCCCCAAACAATTTGCTGTAAATCAGAAAATAGCCTTTCTCAATGGCACAGCAAGTGGCTGTCCAAAGGGCCTGGCTCGGTGCCCACCACTACATTGTGAGAGGAAGGAAGAGATGATGGAGCATTCAAGCAGCATTTGAGACTAAGCAGAACGCTGCACAGTGCTAGAGCTAGTGCAGTTCAATGTAGTGTTATAAAGAGTTTGAAACTGGGGGAAGCAAATGTGCACTTCAGCAGAGACTAAAAAGCACAGGAGCACCAAAGGAGCTGTAGACAACACAGTTAAGTTGCAAGCAGAGGGGAAGAGGACAGAGAACAGGCAATGAGCTGAAGCATTGTTTGCACATTTTGAAAGTTTCTGAGGAGTCAACTGCTATTGGTTAAATAGTGATAGGCACAGCTGAACTTTGTCCCAGGCAGTTTGGAAATGGAAAGGTGGGTGGCACAGCCTGTGCCTGTGCCCAGGCTGCGCTGTGATTCCCAACAGACAGCGAGTCACGGAAGGTGATGAATTACAGTGTTTATGCATGGCTGTAAGAAGCTGTAAGTTTTAAATCATGGGCCTAGGGTGCTTACTGTACTTTCAGAAGGAGCCAGTGTACACTTTAGTGTGTAAATGTTGGTGTTATAAGAAATACTTCTGCTACCTTCATTCAATAAAACATGGCATAATTGGGAATGAGAGGTGCTTTTGGGGCTGGTTCCTCAGCTACTGTTGAGCTTATAATTAGGAAGTTTAATAACATTTTCAATACTCTTTAATGCATTTAAAGAGCACTTTTCATTTCTCTCTGGTTAATTTTAAGCTCCATAGGTCATGTGTGATTAAAAAAAAAAAGGATGGATATTTTTGCCAGTTATAAGCCAGACATCACTCAGGCTATAGGGTATAAGGAACATTGCAGAGACACTCTCTTCACCAGATAATTCAGGAAGAATCTGAGCCTAGTAGAGTGATACAGATAATTTGTGGTAACTCGTCGTGCATCCTGTTGCCACAATAGCATTGGTTTTGCTCTTACCTGCTTGCCTTCACTAAGGAAAGCCTGTAGCACTCTGCCAGAAAATATATTGACCCACACAATTGCACTGAGAAATTATTTTTATTTTTCTCCATATGAAAATCTCTCATTCATATGAAAATATTGGACACACAGATGCTTTTCTTTAGTGCTCACTGCTAAAAAAGCCTCCCCATTTCTTGCACATTGCATCAGCTCAGGCTAGAACTTGTCTGAATACTTATTTTTCTGTAAGATTCCATTATATGTATATAAATAGATATTATGAAAAGATCATTTTTTTAAACTTCTCTTTATTTTTACATTCAGTGCATGAGGACAGACCAGATGAATATTCATGACAAAATATAAAGACACATACTGTCCTTGAAACAGTTAAAAGATAAAATGTTTAAGAGTTTAAAAAAGTATTTTAGAAACATTGTATTTCCAAAATTTCTCATTACAGAAAATTCAAATCTTTTAGAAACATAGAGTTTAATATCCTTTTGCATTAAGCCATGTTATGAAGGTCTGTAGCTGGTTTTCATCTTTGAGAAATCTGTCTCTGCATTACTAACAATCTTTAAGTAACCTATTGATGGAGTCAACAGTCTCCATAATACACAGTATACACAGTTACAAACAATTGAAAAGTTATATTACAAAATATACAGTAGTTCCTTTTTACATTTTTATAGATAAACATTGCATAGTTTTCAAATATGTAATATATAACACAATCACGAGCCTTTTTCTCTATAACTTATGAAAAATTCTGTACACTCAAACAATTATAAATAAAGAGTAAATATCTTTTAGTAAGAGTGTGGGGGTGAGTGTAGCAGGACATATCATGCTGTATTAAACAGAAATATTTGTTGGAATCTGTTTAACACAAAGGCAGAGCATGGCCTGGAGTGAGGAGAGGAGATCATAGGGGAGACGTTGCAAAGAGGAACCATAAAGTACTGATATGTCTGACAATTATTACCCTGATTCTTTTGTAAGAATTGCTTTCCCACAGTTATTATCACTGTTCTTGATGGCTTTACTTCAAGAAGCAAAATAAGGTGCATGCTGTTTAAGAAACGAGTAAAAGTAGACTAAAATGTTTCCTCTTTCAATGGGTGGTCAATGGAAACTTAAGATAACTTGAAAACAATTCTGGATATTTTTCTCATATTTTTCCCAAAGAAACAGGGCATGGGAAATGCACACTGGGATTTAAAGATACAGATTCAAAAAGCATCCAGAATTGTAAGAATAAAATTAAGAAGAACTATTGAAAATATAAAAATTCCACTTTAAAAATGAGATGCTGACAAAATTCTGTTCCAACTATATGAAGCATAAGGAAAATAGCTTTAAAAAGAACACTTGACATAATTCTGCTGCTTGCTACTACACTCCAAAAGAGCAGAACTATACCAAAACTAGATGGTTTTGGAAATTCACTCTGATTCTAAGCATTTTGTCACTGGCTCACAGTTGCAGGAACAGTTACAATCTCAGTTTGAATGCAATTTGCAAACACATAGTTTGCCAGTTTTAATGTCAGTTTAAAAAAGTAAATGAAAACAATTTTCACTCCTAAAATGTATGTGTTTACCTGATTGCTGAATTTAACCTACTGAATTCCAAACCCTGCAGAAAACAACTATTCAGAAGTAATTGTATTCAAGCAGCACTGAGTGGCTATGATACACTAAGGGTCTTCTCAGCATTTTCATTAACCATGTAATTTAAAATTCAGCCACTTAAATGGGCTTTAAATGACACTTGGTTTACACTCAGCCACCTAATTTTTTTTGGAACTTTAGTGATTGGACTTCAGATATTATCCCATACTCACTAATATCTAAGCTATTGATGACCAGCAGAAGTTCATCTTTGAAATTATCTTCTTCTGACTTTGAAATTATGCCTTCTGTTAGCCCATGATTCAGAGCAATTTCACAAGCATTTACTAAAACATCAATAAAGGTAAAATTTGAGCACAAACAGCTTCCTACCAAGTATTGCACTATGCATGGGTTTGCTAGACATTGTAGTGACTACACTCCTTATGGATTTTATTTGGGATTTGGATTGCTACATACAATTGCCAGTAAAATTCACATTATTTCCAAGTAGGGTGGTTCGGAGCACAAAGGGGTAGTGAAAAACCCTTTGTCTCCAGTAAACGTTATCAGATGCCCTGTGCTAGCCATAATCAGCTCTGCAGGCTCCCTCTGTTGTAGGTCTAAAGCCAGCTCCACTGCTACCCTGTAAACTCCTTTTGTGGCTCAGGCAAATGAACCACGGCTGCACACACATCTCCTGGCGTCAGCTCTCTCCTCTCCTGCTGTGGCCACTTGTCCTCCTTCCTGCCATTCCATAGTTGTGGGATTACATGGTGAGCAGGACTGAAGAGGACCATCTAGAGAGAGGAATGGCCACACAATCACATCCTCAGTCAGTCAAGACCTTTGGCAGCCACCCAATGTCTCCATACACAGTGCTTAACCTTCAGCAGACAGAGGGAGCAGCAATTACTTTTATGGTCTTTAGCTGAGATAATAAAAGATTATAACTCATGTTCCCACTGTTAAAGGAGACAGAGAGGGCTCCAAATGGGCACCCTTATGCCAGAGTAGGACTCCCAGAGCTTCTGAAAGGTGTCCCAGCACTTCGTTTTCCTTTACACACATAGAATAGATTTTGACTATTCTAGGAATGCTACTGTTTTCCATTTTGACCACTGCAGACAGGCCAATGAAAACATTAGGATTCCTTTTTTTCCTTTCTTTTTTTATTTAATTTCCAGGGCTTTTTAGGTATTATGAAGTAATTTCTGCTGAGTCAGTAGGTCAGAAAGGCTGTTCTACAAGTGCATTGTTTATTTGTTTTTTAAGTTTGAATTGATTGCCACTTCTTTCATCCCTCTCTTCATGGGACTACATCAGGATTTCTTTTGTTTGCTACTGATAACATTGGACGAAGGTACCACATAGTAGATCCCCTGTGAGCAAATCTGTCATTAGTTTTGCAACTGAGCACAGATTTTCTAGGGACTCTGTCAAGCTTGTTTGACTCCATTCCTTGATGAGTGATGTATCACTGGCTTCAGAAACCTAACAAAATGTTCACTCTGTCCTCAGTGCAAGGTCCAAGGTGGTTTTGATGAGCCTGGCTGTCCTGTGCTGTATCTCTGCTAATATGCACGGATCCAATACTATAAGGCTGTGTTGTTTGTGCCTGTTTTGTCAACACAAGCTACAGTTGGTGCCCTTCTTCCACCTCTTTCTTCATCAGCCATTGCCATGGTGTTTTCATAAACTTCCATCGTTTTTAGCTGATTGTCTTTGGCACCCTCCTGTTCAGCATTGACTTTGCAACACTTGCAGAAGCCGCAGCAGTGTTTCCCACAAAAAGCAAGTGAAGACATAATTATATTGTCCCAGGGCTCTAGGGAGTGCATCCAGACAGGAAGGAAATCCCAGTTTTGGAGCTTCTCAGGCAGTGAATGAGGTCGCCTTTTCTGCATAACATTAATTACAACCACAGCAATAAAAAGAGCAAGCAGGGGAAGGCAAACACCCAAAAGGACTGGCCAGCCTGCCAGTGATAGACCAAATACAAACAAAGGCAGAAGAAAGAAACAGAGGAGAAGATAAAATATAGCAAACCATCTGTACTGGGCTGTTATATTTCCCAAGGTCTTGGACATGCGGATTGGCAGGCGGGTATAGGGTATTGGATAAAACAGAATAATCCCAGAGATATTGAAGAAAAAGTGGCACAAGGCAATCTGAAAACAAAAACATTTGAGAAGCTCATTAGCTAAAACACTTTTGAATGCTCCTACCCACATGATAATTACTTCCAGCTCTTAGGAAACAGCATTGTTGTCAATAAGGTGTGGGAACCATGTGAGAATTGTTCGTTATTGGGTTCTGCATCCATAAATGTTCAATGAAAACATGGGGAGTGTAAATTTGATATTGCACACAGGCTACAGAGAAATTTTTAATGGTACAAACTCGGATTATGCAAAAATTAGCTGTAAGTTATAGGGCACTGAGAAGATTCCTGGAAGGGGGCTTCGTCTTTGGGTCTTTACAATCCTTTGATTCACATACTTAAAATATTTTTTAACAAAAATTAGCATTAAAAGGCATGGACTTGCTAAAGCTTACAGTAGTCATTTAGATAGAATAAGCATATATTGAACAAAACAGTACATTCCCTGCTCACCTTATCTTATTTTCATTTTGTAACTGTTATCAGACTAAAGTGAATATTAAAGTACAGTGGGTTTATTTATAAAGGGCATTATAAAACCAGCAAGTTATCATGAAATCTGAGCTTTATCAAGATAGCATCTTCTCATGATTACATCTGTTCTATCATGCCTGAGGACAATAAAATGACTTCTGTAATTTTCTTGATTTATTTTAGCTAGTAAAAACATTCATCCTATTCACCAAGGAAACGTCATTATCTTTTCACTCTTTGATGTAAAGCATTCAGTCAAATGTTATCTGCTGCCAGGTTCTTTACTGGATGGAAAATGGGAGGCCTAAGCCAGGCTTCCTACTTTTCAAATAGTTCGAAGCAAAAAGGAATTCAGTAAAAACCACTCAGATTACTTTTAATATGAGGAAAATAGATGCCATGATGCTCACTGCAATGTTGGGTAGATATAGAGCTTGCCAGCTTAAGGATTATGCAGCCTTCACTTAGGTTGCAAGAGTGCCTGTACACTGCATGAACTGAGTTAGGGTCCTGAGAAGGGAGCTTGCAGAAATCAGTAACCCTCAGAGGGTTCTCAGCATGTGGGCACTGAATTCCAAGCTGCAAAGACCCCATGCTCAGTAGTCAAGTGGCCTGCTCTGCCTCAGTTTTGAAACAATTCCCTCAGACCAAGACAATTTATGAAAGCAAGAAAAACTATATCTTGACATTCTAAGAATTTTTAATGCAACCTTTTTTGCTCTAGCAGTTGAAGTGAATGCACTGTCATTAACAGCACACACAAAATCAGGCACAACGTGAATGGCATATTTGCATCACAGCCATTTTTGTCAGGTTTTTCTTCAGAAAAGTTACAACTTCTAAAATGAAGCCAAGAAAGCATTGTTTCATACTGACCTGTAATGAATATTTTAATGTACTCCCTGGACTTGCTAAAGCTGCAAGTATAGCTGTTGTGGTTGTGCCAATGTTGGCTCCTAAGGTGAGGGGATAAGAGCGCTCGATGCTTATAACGCCAATGCCTACAAGAAAAGAAACAGGACTGAGTTGGTTTCAGAATGATGGAGAAGATAAAACATGGGGATAAAAGAGCCCAGTATTTACAACTTACCAACAAGGGGTGTAATAGCAGATGTGAAAACAGAACTACTTTGGACAACAAAGGTCATACCAGCCCCCGCGAGCATAGCCAGGTATCCAGCAAGCCAAGTAAAAGGAAACGGAAAATCTGAAAAACAGAGGGAGAACACTGCTGTTAGCATAACAGATGTGACACAGCAGTGAAGGCTGTTAAGCACTTAAAATGTAGATACATTGTTTGGGTATTGGGTCTCAATGATTTGGGGTCATTTCTACTACTGTGATTTATCCTGTTTGCTGTGCTCCTTCTACAGCTTTGCACCACTGGATACACTTTGAGATGGATGCTAGACTAGGTAGACATTTGTCCTGGCCCAAGGTAACATGTGTGTTGTGATACAATTAGGTACCAAAAATGTTTCTGCAGAGTTTGTGTTTTCAGCACAAAACCTTCTGGGTGTTTTGAGAGCCTTGGTTTCAGCAACCAGACACACACTGCATGGATCAGATCTTCAGAAAGCTCTGAAAACCATCCTGAGAGAACCAAGTTGTTTGTTCTAACCAGTTCCAAGCAGATTATCTCCTAAAAATTCACTTGTTAACTCTTGGAGAGAACAGCTAATTACACTGATGAGAGAAACTTGGCACAAACATACCCTGTAGTCTGTAGATTCATGGAGAGAGCTGAGAAGTGAGGACTTAATCAGCTGGGAAGACACAGAGGAGCACAGAGCAGATCCCAAATTAAATAAGCAGTAGTTTACTTTCTACCCCTTGTTTTTAATTTGGGCAGCGTTCTTTGCCGAGGAGAAGAGAAGACAGCTTGGGGACCACTTTGTTGCTTTCCGCATTTCTGTGAACACTCACTTCAACCACAGCCTGAGATCTGTGCTAGGACTGCTTTTCTCTGCTACAGCTTCTAATCTCTCCATTCAAGAGAGGGTATGAAGGAAAAGCAGCCTGATGAAAAAAACCCTAACATTTGCACTCAATGCACCCAGGCTGAAAAAAGCCTGGACAGCACAGGGAAAGACAGAAAAACACCACTATTCAAGGCTGCCTTATCCTGCTGAAGAGAAGGCTAGGCAGCAGAACAGGACAAGATCATTCATTACTACAAATTTTTTCAACTTACTTTAGAAGGAATATGCAGGCCCTGTGCCAGACCAGGCAATCACAATCTCAGCACTTCGGAGCTATCTTTTTAGGATGGGAACACTACATTTCTAACAGCTAATGATTATACATCTAGAAACAGAGCCTGGACTTCGGTCTCTAATGCTGTTAATCTGCTGCATTTCTCAATCAAGCTGTTCACTAATAGATTTTTAAATGAAATTTTAAAAAATACTTGGGAGAAAAGATGTTGGGCAGTGTGCATGATTTTCATTCAATAGTATTTTCTTTAAATATTCTGTAATGTCTTCCAGAACAGGTGACATCAATAAACATGCTCAGTGTCCTTGTCATTCCTAAAAACAATCCTCAGGAAAAGCAGATAGTTACCAGTGTTGATTGTCTTCTTGATAACACTCGCCACTTGTCCTTTAAGCACAGAGTTTAACAGCTTAACGATCATTATCAAACAGGAGCACAGAACAAGCAGGGACAAAGCCAGAAGGATGAGCCCGATGGCAAGATCAGGCAGGTCTGAGTTTGCAAAGATGTGTTTGCCTGAAAAAGAAAAGGAAAATTAATTAGCCTACCCACATTTTTGCCTGTGATCCTAAGCTCTGGTTTTCATCCACTCCCCTAAGAAAATGGGACCAAAGCACACACAGCTTGAGGGGTTGATGCAAAGAGGGAAAATGCCACCTTCCTTTCTCCACAAAAGCCATGTCTGAGTGAGGTAGGAGAGGTGCTTCTATGGGCATGCTTATAAAATACACGGCGGGCACCCCTATGGGCAGGCAGGAACTAGGTGGCCACGTGCAAAGGAGAGGAGTACAAAGGCAGGAGAAAATTTTGGAGTGCTCCAAGCTTCGTGGTGGGTCAGCTTTTCCCAGAGGTGGCTGCATGACTGAGAAGGGCTGTTGAAAGTCCTGCAGGGCATGCATAGGGATGGAGATATCCCGGCAACCATTACAGTAAAGTAACCGTAGCTCCAAGCCATCTGAACATCGAGGGTGACCTGATATTGGAGACCTCAATTACTGATATCAGGCAGCATGGAAAGAGATCAGTCTGCAGGCAGATACCACGGTGATGCTGGTAACTCCAGCTGTGCGGCTGTGACAGAGCACAGGCTCCTCAGGCAGCACCCACAGCAGCACCATGTGTCAGCACGCAGGCGAGGGCTCCTGGATACACCTCTGGAGTTAGCACCATTAGAAAGCTATATACTTTTGGAAAGATATCGCAGAGAAGTATTTCTACTACTTACATTTACTGATATACTCTGTTTCAGTTATATTCTTGAGGGTCCATGTCACGTTTCCCTCAGACCAGCAAAAGTCAGGAGATGTGCAGTTTTCAGAAGGTGGAATTGTGACATTCTGCAGTGTCTAAAGATTGCCAGACAAAACAGATAGTTCAGTCAACTGCAATCTTTTATTAAGAGCTCATGTAGAGTTTTTGAATTTTACTACTACCAAGATTCATCAGCTAAAAAGTCAGGATTGTAAGCTGTCACCACATTAATGACAAGGTAAAATTTTACATTCTTAAAATAAATGATTATGATGTTACTCAAGTCAATCAGTACAACATTTAAAGATTAAAATATCCCCAAAATCTTCTACATTGTAATAACCATAGCACCAAGCCACTAGTAGCTAAGGAACTTAACCACTGATGACAGGTTTTGTGGAGCGAGGTTCATGTTTGGCTGCAGTTGCTTGACATTGGCATTCCTTTCCCAGCCAGTGGCACAGCTTCCTTGGTCAAAGAAAGACCTCTTTACTGACATCTCAATGCAGTTCATGGTCTGGTGAGTACTACAGGGCTGTGAGTCAGAATGCCTCAACACAATTGCAGCCTCTCTTGCTGGATGAGCACAAACTGCTTGAGCTGATTTTCTGTGCCACGGTTTCCATGTCAGAAGTGCTGCTACTACTTTAATTTTTAAAGTCCAAGTGCTATCTAAGAGCTAATTACAAGCCCTATGATTAGCATAACTAAATTGCTGAATTTCTGTATATACCACAATAAAACATTTTTTAGCCCTCCTAGCCTGGACATACTGCATTCTGACACCAGGTCCAGAAGTCGTTACACAGATTAAGGAAGAGTTTGCTGACTGAGCTGTACTTCCACAGGAGAGCAGCTAACAGCCAAATGGACTCTGAACCATGTTCCTGAACACAAGGTATCTTTCCAAAGTGCTTGAGTGATTTTCTTTTGCAGAAATGGGGAAAGAGAAGTCATATTTTTTTGCTGGATGCTGCCTACTGACACCTGCATTTGTACCTCTCTCCAGATGATGCAGGTGGGCAAAACTGGGAGTGGATCTAGTGCCCCCACATCTCCAGGGAGCACCTGGGCTCCAGGCCCCCCATCCTCTAAACCTTCACTATCTTGTTTCTCACTATCCTGATTTTTTTCAAACATCTGAATTTCAAAGCAGCTGCACTAGATCAAAATGTTTGTTTTGCTTTAAACATATGGGATCTGCATGTATTTATCCTTGTCATAAGTCTGTTTAATAATTTTTGCTGGAAATTAGTTTAATCCAGTAGGAATGTAAATAATTTAAATTATTTTCCTTTTCCCCCACCAAGTTCAAGTCAAACTTCAGGGGGTTTCACATGCTTTTGCAATTTGTCTATAAGCTTGGGCAGTCACAGCCAAAAAACAGGCAAACACAGAAAAAAGTGCATGTCTAGAAATACACATCCCTCAGCCTACACTTTCCGTGTAGTTGCTTATCTTGTGTGGGGCTCAGGGGCTCAGACCTGTCCAGCTGAGGGTTGGGCTGTGCCTGCCGGGCAGGGGGGGCTCCAGGCCGGGCTCTCGCCGGGCTCTGGCCGGGCACAGCCGCCCCAGCCCGGGCTCCCCGGGGTGAAACCCCCAGAGACTCAGCGGCGTAACCTGAGCAGGGTTTCGGGTGAGCACAGCTCTGCTCCAGCACTATCTCCATAGGTAGCATTTCACTGCCCATCCAGACTGTCATTCAATAGCAGCTGAGCACTTATTTTCAACCTCCATGCTGTGTCCTTAAGTATCTTCTACCTCAGGACTTCAGGAATTGCTTTTCTATACATGCCAACAAGTAGAATACTCTAATTAGAGAATGAAAGGATATCCAATGCTGTAATTGCTAGTTAGCTGAACAATGCAAACCAAACACTCAGCTCCATAATTTACCAAAATTTTCATTGGTGGTCTGGACAAGAGATTCCTGCAAGCTGGTGGGCTGCTTGGGTGAAGAGGAACAGGACACAGCCCCACAGAGGCTTTCTCCAAGGGCAGTTTTCCAAGAAAGCTGCAAAGAGCCAGCTGCTACCAGATCACCCTAACTCACGTAAAGATAAAGCTGATTAGATCAGTAGATAAATGGTGGTTGAAACGACCTTTTCTCTGGCCTATGGTGCAGATTTTTTCCACTTTCAGGGAGTTGGTAGGAGTATCAGAGTGTAAAGGCATTTGGGTTTCAAAGGAGTAAAAGACTTGGCTCCAATCCACCAGTTCTGATAGGCAAGGGCCTGCACGGTACTGAAAGCAGCCAGGTCAAGGTCACCACTGGTGACCGTGCTTGGTTTAAGTGAAACAAAAACTACATTACATTCTTTTTCTGCTGATAAAAACCCCACCCTCATTTTAAAAATCCAATTTCACAATCCTATGATAAGGACCTACAGATGAGTAGTATATTTCCTGAGGTACCTGACAATTAATTTAACAGAATACTCACCACATTGGTTTCAGTGACACACCAGACCTTTACCAGGCTTTTGTTTTTTGCTGATTCATCATTAGTAGCGATTGCGTTTATTACTGATTTATCAAGCTTAAAAAGAAGAATAAAAAAAATTTTTGAAATGCATTATTCCATCTTGTATAACATACTTCTGTTCGGCTCTATTCAAATAACCCCCTGTGGAAGCTCAGCCATATAAAATCTCCATGTCTCTAATTCTGGAACTCCTGCCCAACAGGTAGGAGGGGGGTTACTCCCAGAAGAAAGGTACAACTCTACATTCACAAATGCTGGGCCTCATTCTCCCCACATCATGCACTACCTCATCTCACCCTTTCTGTTCAATCAGCTGCTCTGACACAGCTGCCCAACAGCATTCACTGTCACTGCAGAAGCTGTGTGCATCACCCTGGCCTCTAGATGCACCTGATTATGTCCCATCATTTCAGTGCCATCGTCAGGTCCTCTGCTGTGCTCTGGCTGTGGCAGGTTGTCTCAGCTAGTGCTATCTGCCAAAGTTTAGGCGACAGGCTGCCTTCCCATCCATCCCACATGGCTGTATTTGTCCTCACCTGCCTTCCCAGTCCTCCTAGCTAGGTCTGCCATCTCTAAGGTGAAATGTGGGGGAAATAGAAACCAGAAATATAGAGCTGGGGCTTTATGAAATGTGAATAAAGAGAAGAATTCATCTGCTAATGAACTTTACCCTGAGGACTCAGAGAAAGGAGTGGGAAGCCTTCTCATACTCAGAGCATTTTGATTTAGTTGAGACTGAACCAAGTAAGCAGCTTCCTTAAAGTGAGAAAGAGCTTACCTCAATGATGAGCTTTGTAAAGGGGTCTGTGATAACTTTTAGTAGCTCTGGGGCATCCTCACCACTTTCAAGATGAAAGGACTCAACTATAACATTGGTGAGATGGTAGAGATAGCCAGAAATAACTTCAATGGGCAGCAGAGCAAACACAGCCAGCCAGTTAAAGAAATCATGGATTGTTGCCCCAGCAAAGGCCCTGCGTGAAGAAATTAAAAAACAGAGATGCTTTTAATTAAATAAAATGTGTATAACATCAAATAGATATGAAATCATAAAAGTAGAGATGAAGGCCGTTTCAAGGTGGGAATAATTTTATTTCTGGGGTAAAACGAGATGGCTGCTTTGTTATGGAGTGCTAGGTTGGCTCCACACTGTTGACCAATTAAAGAGCCAGACAGGTGAGTAAAACAAGAAAAACTAGAAAAGACACAAGTGATTCTTAACATGAGGCTGCCCAGAGTGCTTGTTTGAAGAAAAAAGTGTCTGTACAGCCCATATTTGCTTTGCCTCTCACCTGTTTTTGGTACATTTTTGATCCTCAACCAGTCATTGCCTCCGGGACCTGTTCTCCCTGACTGCTGGGGCAAGAGGGCTTTGCAGCTCTCCCACATGTTTCTGCAAACTGTTGGTGTATAGCTCCCTTCTATCTTCTCCTCCGAAGCCTGAGGAGCCACAGCTCTTCCCTCAGAGGCTTTGGCTAAGAGTATTTCAATATGCCCAATGCACCATAAATGACAAGGTACCAAAGTCTCCTCCCAAGTTTCCTGCCCATCTCCAGTAAGCCTCCAAGTGCTCCATGAGCTCCATCAGCTCTCTCAGTGGCAAAATCAAGTGTCAGTCTAAAAGCCATCACTGGATATATCTGACAGCCAGAACACCTCATTTCTCTACAGTTACCAGCTCTTGGTTTCTGTAGACTTAAGAAGCCTTCAACATTGAAATCTCTTTTAAGGAAACCAGACTAAATTCATGTAATATTAACTTATTGTACAGCCCTCCCATAACTAAGATATAACAAAAGGTGGGTGGTATAGGGGGAGCACTTGAAAATTTATCCTTGTGTAAGATGGTTAAAAATAGTGAATTCTTACAAACCCACAAAACTTTTAAAGGAATGTGATATGTTTTTCTTCAAGCATATGAAGCCCTACATGTAGGCAGCATTTACCATGGCCATGCTTGTGACTTTCCTATCTAGAAAGGCTGAATGGCTGTAGTAGTGATAGGGAATATAGAAGACCTACAAAAAAGAAAGAAACAATTTTCCAGATGTAGAGTTTAAATACAATACCTTCTAAATTCATTCCTGTCCCCAGCTTGCATAAGTGCCACAATTGTGTTTGTAACTGAGGTGCCAATGTTTGCCCCCATGATGATAGGAATAGCTGCTCTAACAGTCAGCACTGGAAAGCAGAAAAGGAAAAACTGAATGAAAAAATCAGATTATCAGCAAGCTCTATGCTTCAATGAAAATTTCTATTACTATCAGTGAAACCCTGACTTCCCTGGAAGTCAGTGGGATTAGCTGCTCCAATCCAAACAGGTTTGCTTCACTCAAGCCCCCCAGAAACACGGCACACCCATAGTCCCAGGTCCCCACTGACACTATGGCCCATGATTATGCATTTTCACATGTTAGAGGGCCAGATTAAGATGAAGTCTCTTCTTTCCCAGGCATTTGCCTACTTACTGCAGAATTTTGAAATGACACCACAGAAAAAATGAAGTTCAGTAACTGCCTAACATGAGAAAAGTATGCAGATAATTCCAAAATTAAGTTGTTCAGTGCCAAGGCTTCCAATTATTTTCCTTGCAGTTGTGATTTTACCATTATTACTAGTACTGCTACTACTATTGCTACTACTAATATTAATACCATTATTATTCCTTTTTAAAATTTGATTTTACATCAGGGAAACAGCTGTGAAAATTTTTCCTACAGTCTCTATTCTTATACCCAAAGCTTCTACAATTTGAACACAAGCGGGAATGTTTGCACCTGACACCAGGCTTATGAGTGATCTCTAGGAAGGTACTGTAAGCAGACTTACACGTGGAGGACACCATGCTGACTATGATGGAGGAAGAAGTACTGGAACTCTGGACCATGACAGTCACCAGAACTCCAATCACCAGTCCCGCAACAGGATTCGAGAGCACTGAATCATCTTTAAATATGTCCCCTGCTGCTTTGCCTACAAAAAGAACATATTCTCAGAGTGAGGGAAGAACGAGGTAAAGCCCATAAAAATTATTAGAGTGTTTAATTCAAGATCATTCAGCCATTTAATTGATACATATACAACCATTTTTGGTATCCCAAAAAAGTACAATGTAGCCCAGGGATTCAGATTCATGTCATGGACTCTCAGCCTCTCAGTTATTAGAGAATATATTATATTCTCTCATTTCAGTGACTATAAGCCCTGCTGAACTCTGCAGGGAAACATAAAATGCCACAGCCATCCGCAGAAAAACTGTAGGACAAAGAAAACACTCATAACTTGATCTAAATGCTATTACTTGGTATTTTTAGATACTGAATTAAGGAAAATGCTTTTAATAATACTGGTTAATTCTGATCCTGTACCTTTCTGTGTTTGTAAAATACTTCCACAGAGGCACACATTTCTCTGATAACTACTCCTGAGTCCATCACCTTAATTCAACGCCTCTAGGTAAATGTAAAAAATACATTCTAATAGTTTTCATATTTGAAGGATTTGGGGGACATTTCAGTGTTAGATGCTTCAGTTAGGAGCACTATATTCCTATTTCACCTTGTTGAAATGTCTTTTACATGGGACAGATTAATGCACAGATGTATTTTTGTAAACTGTCACTAGAGTAACAGGAAGCTACTGGGAAATTGGGGCCAATAACCTCCTATGTCAACAGTTCTTTGGAATTTGGGACAGAAAGATCCTTTCAAACAAATGAAGGTCAGTGTTCAATCAGAGCTACTTCCTTCTGAATCTATGTCTCATCACATATGAAGAATATTCTTGAAGAGTGACAGTTGTAATTAAGTGTCTCAGACAAAATTTACTGCCTTATTCATAGTTTATTGTTGATATTTTAGATATTTTCATACCTCCTACCAGCTGAAAAGCAGAGCTCAGTATATCCAGAGAACACACGAACATGTAGAGTAATCCAAGTAGCATAATGAACTTCCCTATCCCATAGAGTACACGAATGATTTTTCCTTTTCTATCCAGTTCTGCAAAACAAATACATTATGTATAAAAGAATCGCTTGAATTTTTCTCTGGAATACTGTAGTGCACAAGCAGAGACAGTGGAGACAAAGACAATGATGTGGCTCCAGTGTGTGATTAAACCCAAAAGAATGTTCTTAATCACATTTTAACTGCAGAAGCAGGTATTTTGTTTACCTACTTTTAACACAAAAAATCCTTTTTGGTATGTGACAAAAGCCTTATGAAATCTGAGAATGATCCTTGGTTTTACAGTCATCCTACTGAGTATAAAAAGACCAACAGGTGCCTGGATATAAAACTATATTAGTGCTGGACTGTTTTACATATATCTCCTTGTGTTTTAAGGAGGGTAAGAAGCATGATTTCAGGATTTTTCCAAACTGACTGAATATAATACACCCACTAACTCTTGAAGAACATGAGACAAGTGATGGGAAAACAATGGAGGTAACTTATTTACAGACAAATGGCTACCTGACCACTTGACCCCAGTGTCCTGCAGTTCCGGCAGAGCCCATGGGTCTTCTTCTGGCCTTGTCTCATCTATCAAAGCTACTGTGGAAAATGCAGGTTGAATTTCCCCTTTATTTCCAAGTGAAGCCACATTGCCTGATGAAATAGAACATTTAAAAAATTGTTTAATTACTTTCCATCTTCTCCAAGGATCCCCAAAACATATGTATCTCTATAACTCACAAGTGAGCACATTACCTTTGTGATTTTCTCCTTCTTTCCCAGCCATGTTCTGGTTTTGTTTGGAAGAGTCCCCAATATAGTTATTGGTTTCAGGCTTTTCTACCTCCGGCCAGGGAGCCATGATCTGTGACTAACAAAGTAGTGTTGAGTGAAATGCATGTGCAGCCAAAATATTCAGCTTACAAGACTGTATGTGAGAAATATGATAAGGATTACAAGCAAGGAGATGAAAATTAAATATAAGCAATTTTCCCTTGAACACAAACTTTTACTAATCTTTATGAGTTGTTTCTCTATTTGGGAAAATTATTTCTCAATTATTTTTTAAACCACACTTTATTTATTTGTGTACACAATTTAAAAATTATTTCCATCTCACATCTGTATTTTCATGCATTTTTAACTGTCATGAAAGAAAATATTCCTCTACTTTCCAAAAGGTAGGCATTTCTTCTCTTTAATTAATTTTAACTCCTTTCAACAAGAAGTCAGAGAACTGTTTTACTTTCTTCCATCTTCTGGATTTAAGCAACTGATTGGTAATTCAATATACAGAATTTTTTTAGCAAAAAAAATTCTTCCCTAAAGCACTTCTTAGTTTGGGTCATGAATGCTAAACAAAATGCCCTGTTGCCTTTTACTGGTTCATTCTCATGGAAATATGAAGAGGAGAATCCTGGACAAGGTGGAAGAAGAGCCCAGGGTTTTGAGCTTGCTAAATGCCTGGACAAGAGGACAACGAGAGAGCAGTGGCCTTTTGCAGGTCAGTGTTTGCCTGTAACTCACAGCTGATGCTGCAAATGAAGCTGAGCTGGTGGCAGCAAGGTCCAGCTCACCCATCTCACATAGGCTCTCCCTCTGAACCTCTTCCTTCCTGGCCCCTTTTGGGCACATCTGACATGCACTGCAATATTAATAAATAATAACTTAAAAAGTAAGATGTCACGTGGCCAAATCCTGCCCGTGTGGGCACAAGCACACACGACAGACCTAGTCCAAGCCTGGAAGGGTCCTCCCTGCTTGCTTCACCAATATTTGAAGCCAGAGGGAGGGACATGAGAGAGAGGGAAGGTAACTATGAAAAGACAAGCCAATATGTACCACAATACTTCAGCCTCTACAAACTTGGTAACATCAGCCAGCACATCTGAGAACTCAGTGGAAAGGATGGGAGAAGTGAACCCTGTCCAGGAAAGCCTCACCTTCAGGTCTGTCTCTTCCACCCTCTGTGCTGCACAAGTCAGTCAGTGCTGCAGTCAGAGCTGCCCCATGAGCATCTAATCTGGCACCCACATGGCTGAAACACTGGTCAGCAAATTTGCCTCCAGTTCTCCTCATAAACAAAGCCCCTGTGCCCAGCCTCCAAAAGTCAGAGTTGGTATCATGCTCCCATAAACAAGGTTCACTGGCAGTTAGCAGTCACTTTAAGGGAGTATAATTAATCATTCATTTAACCAGAATCCTTTATGTAGCTGATGGTGAAAATGTTTTGACCCTGCCCACATTAGTAAGCCACACATCCTCCTCCTTTAGCTGGGAAGGAAAAGTCACAGACAAAATCACTTATATCTAACTGTGGCACAGCTAGGTATTGTTTTCTGGCACTCCACAAAGAAAAGAGTATCTCCCCTTCCACATTACCAGGAAAAGTTATTTTACAATTCCAATAGCAAAAACTATGCTTTTCACATTCTTTATCTGTGGTGTAAGACCCAGAGCAGCTCCCAAGATACACAAAGATCTTGGAACAGATGAAAGAAAGTCACTCTTGCTTGTTTCAACAAGGATTCCCACTTGCTTGAAGCAAATTCTCGCATTTTCATCCATGCCAAAACAACCTCCAGCCCCACCCAGGGCAAACCACCTCCATCTTGTTAAACAAGTTTCCTTTATATATGTTCAGCATTTAAAGAGCTATTAAAAAAATAACTGCTCTGCAGAAGTGATTCATAAGTGAAATGTAATCATGAAAATATACTGGAAAGTCATCTGTGAAGTTGCAACTTATTCCAACCGTGGAGACACAGAATATGCTGGACACCACCACCCCTAGAGATGCCATCAGTACTGCAGCTCTTCTTACGCTTCTTACGCTTAGTATGGAAATGAAGGATCCAGCCTGCATGATCGCTGTATGGAAACTGAGCTGATGCATTCAGTGGAGAAACCAGAGCTTGAAAACTTCAGCAGACAAACAGCCTCTATGTCTCCTAAATAAACTCTCCCCATACAAGAATTCGGCAGAGCATTTTTCCATAATAAGCGTCTCCCATGTTCATGAGGTGCTCAGGATCCCACAGGCATGTCACTTATTATTATTGTTTTTGCTTAGGTGATTAAACACCATAGAATGAGAGTTGATCACCTCTGTGGAGGAAGTTTTTAATAGGTTTTTATAGGTATGTATATAAAGTCATTCATATGAGCCCTAGCCAACCTCTGATTTGAGAAGGTAGACTTGAATACTGGAGGCCTTTACAGCCTTTGCCTTGAGCATTTGGGTTTGCAGAGGTATTACCAGAACAGCCCATGCTGTGTGAATGGTATTAATCGCTGTTAGCAGAACCATCTATAGCCTTGAAGTGCTAGCAAAGCTGTCAGCTTTCCCAGATCCCAGCTCTTGTTAAGAGGAACAGTTGAGAAGATAGTGGAGAAACACCTGATACTCTCTGCTGGAGTCCTAGCCACAGCTACTTACTGTTAATTAATCACTGTGCTACAAAGATAATCTACATTCTATAGTTCTCCCTCTAAAGAATTCTTCCTTGGCCCAAATACAGACATTAACACGTTGAGAAAATACCCAGAAGACAATCTGTGTGCTGTGGAGGAGCAGAGGAGCGGGGTGGCAAGGTGATCACATCACTCCCTGGCAGCTCACACACACGCCTTTGGAAAGGCTGGCGTCAGGTGTGGTAGAAAAGGCCAACATTGCTGATGCAAGATATCAATGACAATGAAAACCCTAATAGTGGCTTACTTCTGAGCACCAAAGACAGCTACATGCAAATGAACACATTAGAGAACAGGCCAGTGACAGCGCACACTGCAACAACTTGCTGTGTTCAGCTGGACGCACCAGTCCAGGTCCAAAGGCAGGATAGCCACAATTGCTGGACGAGGTGCTGGAGTGATGAGCTCTGCCCACCCCTGTGCCAGCCCAGGTGTCTCAGTGCTGTGCATCTGGTTCCTGCCTTGGCTGGCAGGACACCAGCCAGGGTGCCTGCACCCAGGGTGAAGTCACAGAGCTCACGTCAGGACACGCAGAGGTGCTTTGGATATCCACCTGTTGGGAGAGGTACTGAAACGGGAGCTCATTTCCTCCTGAAAGTGGCAGGACACAATATGCTATGCATATTGCAAAGGTCTGAAAACTAATGCCTGTGCAAGATGTAATCCAGTCCGTTTCAGTGAACCTCGTGGCAAATCCTCTCACACCATCCTGTATGCTTCTTTCGTTGTGAGTATAATCTTTCCTTGCCTTTGGAAAATGCTAACCATGTGTGACATCCTTTCTAACTTCAAAAGAAACTGAACCCTCCCCCTCCTAAGAGGGAGATAGATGGAAAAAATCAATGGCATTCAAATTCTGAAATAAAATGTGAGAGAGAAAAACTCAGAGCCAAAGTGGGCTTCTGTGGTTTTTATGTCCATGCTCTCTCACTATAGCATTTCAAAGAGTTAAAATCTCTGGGGAATTATCTGAGCAGCACTAGGTGTCATGCAGTTGCCCTATATTGCATTCCTCAGTGACTCACCGGGCTGTAACAGCTTTGCCTCTGTTGCAGAGCTGCACTCTCTGTGCTTTGCAGTTTTAAATCAGAAACAGCTGTCAATCTCTTTGTTTTGCTGGATTTAACACAGCTAAATGAGCTCCCACCTCGGAGCTGCGTGTGCCTGGCTGGCATTGTTTGTACCTGTCCACCCATGGCAGCTCACCCAAAGGCCACATTGTGCCTGACATAAGAACTACGGAGCAGTAAGCCTTAAAGAAATCTCACTCCTGGGAAACAGACTCAGTCAAACCAAGAGGAAATAAAAAGTACTGAAGAAAAGAGCAGTATTTTCAAAACTAACTGACAATAACTACAACAATCACCGACATCACCATACATGCACCTACAGGCTGCTTAAGCAGCTCCATATCAGATTTGGGTTCAGCTAGGCTTTCCCCATTCTCTCTCTCTCTGCCCCTCTACCTCCTCCTGTCTCAGCTTTTCAACAAATTACATCACTTCCTTATGATTCACCACAGCACTGAAGTTTTTATCTTAAAAAGGGATTTATTAGCTAATCTGATATCCAAATACATGACTTAGTAAACATGAATATTTATCATACATACTTCATAGGAAAAAATACCAAGCTACATATCAGCCTTTCTTATACAAAATTTAAATAAATATTGTCTTTTTCCCCTCAAAATGTACCACTTGCAACACAGAAGCACCATATTATGTAGAGACAGGAAAAGAAAGCTCCTCAGCCAGCACAAATTCATTCAGTAGCTTTACATCAGCTGATAGTTTTGCCCCAGAACCTGTTCCATGGCAGCCACAAAGCCCCAGGTGCAACAGAGCCAGTAACAACTTAAATAAACACCAGCAATGATTCAGCCTTGCTGGGAGCAAGTCTTGTCTTTGCTCTGGCATCAGCTGCTTCCTTGGGGCTTTTTCTTTGAATAAGTCAGCAGGCTTAGCCGGGATGTAAACTTTCAACTCATGCAGTAATAAAGGAAAAAAAGAGATATGTGAAAGCTACAAAAACAGAGCACTGTGCTCATTTTTTTATTCCTATGGATCCGTAAGACTCATTGCTCACAAGCCTGAATCGAACACAGCAAAACTAAAAAACCGCACAAAACAAAAGAAAAGAGAACTAATATCTAGGTATGTGCAGAGAGAGAGAACAAATCACAAAGATTAGTTTTTGAATTCACAACCAAGCAAAGCACTGGAGACTGCCACTGAGGAGCCAGAGCCAGGAAATAGCAGTGAACTACTTGAATTGCCTAGTAGGTATTTAAATGAAATTACTTTTTCAGAATAAAATGACAAGAAAATTAATAACCCCACCAACAAGGAAAATAGAACAGATCTACCCCGTCCCATAGACAAAATACATGGTAAAGAATAAAGAGAGGAAAAAGCAATGGCATATAAAAGACTTACTTATCTAATGGAAGAGCTGATAATAAAAGTTACTGAGAAACCAGTTGATTTCTGCCTACTGCCACATTAGTTGAGCAAACTACATTAGGCTCTAATGTATTCCTTTTACCTCCGTGTATCAAACCCAATTAGCATAAGAAAATGTTTCCATCGAGAATAGCCTGACACGGCCATGGTGAGGCACACAGGCTTTACACAAGATCTATGCTAACACACAAACTGACCGTATTTCCTTCCAATGTTTCATTAATCATATCCTAGACATTTTCCAGTATCCAATACCACTGATTACTATGACCTAAAATCTCCCTTCTTTTGAAATAATAGTTAAACCAATAGTTTCTTTTGCNTCTTTATCATATTTCATAAAAATAAACATAGCTAATTGGAGGAAAAAAAGCACAGTTTGTTTTCAGAACTATGGGGTTTTTTTATTATTTCCTTAAAATATAGATGCAGTTAAAGGAAAACAAGGTGAAAATATTAACAAAAGGATGACATTTCACATGCCACTCCAGTACCCCACATTACTTCTCTCTTGCCATTCCTTGAACTGCAAAAGCAGAGTTTTAGATTTGCAAGCTAAAACAGTTGAAAAGAGAAGAAAAGAAAACTCAGTCTTAGTTGCTCTTACTTACCACGACTTAATTCCGGGACAATAGAGAGAACGGATCAACTGGGCAGCCACTGAAACCTGCAATATATATAGACAGGTGTTGAGCAAAGTTTGCTTTCATCACTGCACACTAACATTCCTATTTTACAGTCCAGAGGCACTGCCTACCTGCAACTTAATGATCACAATAAAACTTTTTTTGCAGGAGTGGGCAGCACCCAACACTGATAAAACTATGGGCTATTTCACACTTATCACATTCTAAAAAATGTCCCATCAGCATTTAAGTACAAGTTACAAATGTGTTCATGTGAGTGCCGAGGAACGGATTGTTCCAGCCTGAAAAACTGCCGTCCGCCTGATCATTCAGTAATCTTTTTTCCAATAATAATTTTCCAAAAATATTTTGCAGTCTCAAAAGTCTGTCAAAAGGGTGTGAAGGAGATGTAGTACTGTTATTTGTCTGTTCAGGTGCCTATTAATCTGCCTAAGAACAGAAGTGAAGGAGAATCAGATAAAAAACGGTGTAAGTAGGAAACACGTAAGAACTTCTTAGAACAGAGGATGGAGTTTCATTCTTATCAGTGCTCAATGTTTACAATTAAGGCAAGCTCATTAGCATTTTGACTGTGGCTCTACTTCCAAAGTAGATTTAAAGGTGTAAGACACCTTTGATAAGCGCATTCAGAACACTAGAGATGAAGACAAATAGATGATAAAGAAATACGTTATTCAATAAAACAGTGTGGTACTATAGATTAGACAAAGCAGCCACCAGCTTTGCTGTCTGTTCTACTGCTGATCTTAACAGGGTGGGGAGGGGGGCTGCATTAGGCACTGCAGCTTTATTATCTTCGAATTTTTTCTGTTTCAGTAGGACACTTACATGGAGAAAATAAGCTGTAAACTAGCCATCTAACCAGCAGATCTGCTTTGTCTGCTTGTATGCAGTCATATCTCCCAGCAGTTTAGTGACTTAGTAACTTAGTAAAGCAAAACTCTTGCTTTTTGCACCTTTCAGTCCCGTGGAGATGCCCAGCCTTTGGAGCGGTGAGTCACAACTTCCCCTTCTCCTGAGTCGGCGTCAGAGATGTTTAATAAGCAGTGACCATGGGAGCCTCTGCAGCCCCGTGTGCAGCATCACATCCTGGCAGCAGAACCACCAAGCACCTCCCCTGGTGCAGTGGCTCTGCTGGTGCTGACCCCACTGCCCACACCGGACCAGGCAGGGCTGATGGTGCAGCCCGAGGAGGGAAGCACCAGCCCTGCCTCCCTCTCCCTGCTTGCAGTTTGCACAGAGGTGGAAAGGATAGAATGGAAACCAATTTCTCTTCTGTGTGAAGAAGTAATGGAAAATGGACTCAAGGTCTACCTTGGTGGTTCACAGGCACAGTTTTCATAACAGAAGTGTACTTTAACATTACATCTAAAAATAGTAGGTTTTAATTGATGCCGTATATATAGGAACTCAAGTGAATCTTTTAATTTGGAATACTTGTATTTCTTTGAGTTATGGCTTATTCTCTTCTGAATCACTGCTCTTCTGAGTGGGAAGGTATGAGATGTACACATTTGAAGTACCCAAGTACCCTGTCATGGCTCAGCCAGAACAGGGTGATGTCTTCCGCAGTGTTTTTATTCCAACATTGCTCATTCCATTTGCTAAACACAGTCCTAACTGCTGACCAAGTTACCATTTTAGAAAGAGAAAAATTCTATATCTAGATATCATATATCTAGATCTATTCTACTAAAAAATACTTTAGGAAAGAAAAAACAGTCATTTACAAAAAGACAGACAATCCACAGTCTATCTTTGGAAGTTCAGGGTGAATCTTCTGCAGAGTCATTCTGAAAGAGCTTGTCACAAGGGATGAAGGTGGGTGTTATTTGTCCCAGAAGCCTTCCCTTCATTCAAAATCAGAGAAGAAGAAGTTGATGTTCTTCCCAGAACACCAGGGCAGTCAGAGTGATAGTCCAGAGTGCTTGTCTGGCACACATGCAAAAGATGCTGCTGCTGCTTGGGAAGTATAAGGCAATGTTCTGTCTTCCCACTTTAGAGTTTGCTTTGAAACAACTGGCCTAATTTAAAAAAAATATTTTGGATAGGAACCACTTAATAAAGCAAAGCAAGCAAGCAAATTTCAAGGGTCCTGGTTTCCTCTAACAAAGGTGCTTGGTTACTCTGCAGCTATTTTAAATAACACCCGTGAAAGTCTAGCATTTAGCAGGAAGTGCAAACACAGAAAATGTCTTAAACACAGAGTAAGAAAAAATTCCTAGCATGTGCAAACTCTGTGAGAGATGAACTCTGTCCAGTTGCTGTTATATGTTGCAAGAAGTTATGACACAGACAAAAAACATGTCTACATAACATCTGTGCTACAAGCTCCCTTACAGATCTCCCCCACAAACGGGATACCTGCTGTGCAAGTGTCAACCCCATCCGTCTTTAAGACCCAACCCCTAGTACAGTAAACCAAGTGCACTTAAGACACACCTAAAACAAAAATAATTAAAGGGGAGTAAAATAAATCACCATTTATCCTGCAAAGGTGTCAGTGCAGTCCAAGATATATAGTCATTAACAGTAATACTGACATGATGAAGTTTGCTCTTTTAATAGACACAGCTTCAAAAGACAGCATGCATGAGCGTGGCTCTCAGCTAACATCAGGAGAGAAAGTCCCCCTCTCTTACATTTTAATTTCATTTTCAATATTCCACAAATCTAAAGACTGCACACCTGAACAAAGTACATTCAAACAGGTGGGAACCTAGAAAACAGCTATATGTCTCTTTACTGAAGAAAACAGGTATTGTTTCCATCATTTGGAAAAAACAGTGTCTATTTTCTTGTTCAGAAACCTTGAACAAGTCCAGTTGTCTACATTTGGGAACAACATGAGTGTAAATCAGCCTTCCCTCTTACATATGTAAAACAAAAAGCCCTGATCATTAAAGAGAGAGACCAGTGCTGATTTCAATAGGAGTTATAGCCAGAAGAGTTATTTGGTTAAGGGCTTACATCCATTCAGCTGAAGAACATTTTCCTTCTTTGTGCAGTTACCTGGAAAAATTTAAGTCCTGTCTTTATCTATTGTCTGAAAAGTATTTTGCCTGTAAACATTTTAGCAGTGACGTTTATTCATGAAAACAGTCAGGTGTGGTTTTTGAGTACAAACTTCCATATTGGTACACAGCTGGGTATTTCTTTGGAAACAATATTGTTTCTTTGGAATATAGGATGCTTTGATTTTGTAACAGAGGGTGCTACAATTTTGCTGTTCACTAATTAATTTGTTTTCCAATAAGAAGTGTAAATTTGTCTTTGAAGGAATCATTGGCTTTCAGCTACCGTGCACTCTTCTGCTTTAGATGCCTCTTAGTGCAGTACATATTCAGAACATTTTTTCCCAATATTTCTGCTATAGTTGGGAATAGTAAAGAATAACTCCTAAGTCTACTTTGACAGGAATAAGAAAACCCTAATTTAATGTACAAAGAACCTGGATCCTATCACAGGGTTCTGTATTGCAATACTTCCATGAATGATATGCAAAAAAAATTAATGGAGTTACAGTAGTTAACATACTTCCAAAACTGAGTAATGAATAAAGTCATAAAGGGATGGCATTCAACAGAACTAATGCCAGGGATAGAAGGGGGAAATAAAATGTGAAGGAGTCACAAAGAGAAAAACTACAGGAAGAGCTTTCAGATATACAAAAGAAAAATACTTCAACAAAGGAGAATGAAGCAATAATATGCAAACAATTTTAGAGAGAAGTGTTTGAAAGGAAAAATGAACTCTCTTTTGTTCTTATAATAACTGAGCAGTTCCTTCAGTACAGAATGAGTTTATTGTCATTACCACCATGTCTCAATTTTTTTTGTCAGTACAAATGCATCCTTGGGACATGAGTTAAGGGGGTTATTTTGTTCGCATTTTCCATGATAGCTATGTTTTCCATTAGTCTCTTATTACAATTGTTTTTATTGTTCCTGAAGTATCTAATTCTAACATCCTATTTAGTTTATGTTTTGCTACTAAGATGCACCGTTCTCAGCATTTACTGACATATCAGAGACTGCTCATCTGGAGCCTGCAGTGCAGGCAGGGGGGTGAGGGGTTCAGAGCAGGGGCAGTTCTGCTTAGTCCTGCAGCAGCCACGCACCACAGCTGCTGACCTTCTCCCAGGGGAGGCATGGCCAGAGGCAACAAGGCACAGGCTTAAACAGGGCACATGAAAAAATAGTACCAACAGTAGCCTGCATTTGATTTCAGCAAGAATGCTAAAAATGTGGATCATGTAATTTGCTTTGACCACTAAATCCCAGATAAATTTTTAAAACTTTGCTTACCATAGCAGTTCTAAACTTTTACTTCTTGTCTGGAGTGTATAACTACAAGGTTTAACTAAAGGTCAAGACAGTTCATTAAAAAACAATCTCCAAAACAAAGACCTCGTGATGCTTTGGGGTCAGAAATTTTTAATCATGAAAGAAACCCAATATTATTCCCCTCCTGCTAACCTTTCTTTACACTTTTGAGAGTCTCTCCCCTTACCTTGCCCCAACACCACACCCCTCTTCCTCCACTCCTGTTCGCTCTCTCAACCAACCTTATATTTCACAGCCTCTGGCTGCCTCCCACTTTGGACATTTATCCATGAATGCAAGTAGCACCTTCCCAACAAACAAGTAAATGGGAAGAGGAAGAGAAGAAGTGAAGGGAAATGTGAGAGCTCTTAAATAAATTATAATATTCACACTCTTAGGCAAACCTTAATTTACAGATTCAAGTGCTTTGAGAAAATAAGCAGTGTTGACTCCTTTATTATTCACGGACAGTGTAAAGATATGTTTAATTTTAAGAAATTCATTGTTTTCTTCCTGCATGGTTTGTTAACTCTTGGCTGACACTGGGCATGGTGTTGCTGGTAGCAGGACAAGCAAGTACAATTACTGGCAGCCAGGTGAGCACATTTGCAGAGATGAGAAGCTTCATCTCACCTTGCCCACCTGTGCACTCCTCCTGTGCCTGTGTTTGCAGCCTGCTGGCCTCTGCATGCTGCCTACGGAGCAGCTGCTCAGGTTCCACATCCTTGCTTATCTGTCTTCTCCCCAGATGAATTCTGCCAAAAAGGCAGATTTGAGGGTGACATAAAATGAGGATTTTTGATAAAATAGTCTCCCAAGAAAACACTACTCATTCAAAGGCCATATGCACTAACTCTGTACAAAAATGTACATTCCAAATAAAGTGCTAATAACCTCAAACTCCAGGTGAAAAATTACAGTTTATTTCATCAATGACACTGTTCTGTACTTATTGTTGCAAAATGCTTGACAGTATCTCCTTTCTGAGCCTTCATGCATTAAACAGCTTTTGGACAACTCTAGGTGACTTACCTAAAGGTAATCTGTAAGGTGAGAGAATAAATCTCTTTTCTTTGAACTTACTATATAAGTAATTGTCCAACTCACTAATTCGATACAAGTCATTAAACTAGATCTGCAAAATTAACAGCAAAATCAAACTGGTATTTAATAAATATCAAATACAGTAACTTTCCTTAATGTATATAAGTTTACAAGCAATTAAACATGATTATAATCTAATACAAAGGTCTTTGAATGTGTCTGGAGAAGGGCAACAAAGATGGTGAAAGGCTGGAAGGAATGTGCTGTAAGGAGCTGCTGAGGAGACTGGGTTTGTCCTGTTGGGAGAAAAGGAGGCTGAGGGATGACTTTATTGCTCTCTGCAGCTTCCTGAGGAGGGCAAGTAAAGAGAGTGAGAGAACTGTTACCTTGTCCTTCGAACCCAGGGACAGGACTCATGGGAATAGTTCAAAGATGCACCAGGAAAGGTTTAGACCAGATATTAGGAGGCATTTCTTTAACAAAAGGAAGGTCAAACCCCAGATCAGATTTCCTAGAGAGGTGGTCAACGCCCCAGGCATGTCTGTGTTTAAGAGACTCTTGGACAATGCTCTTAACAACATGCTTTAACTTTTGGTCAACCCTGAACTGGTCAGGCAGTTGGATTAGATGATCATTATAGGTCTCTTCCAACTGAGTCCATTCTATTCTATTTTATTCTGTTCCATTCCATTCCTGCCAGGATAATCAGGAAAGGAATCCAAGTCAAGTCAGGTGTGAGGACAGCCCTCTCCTGTATGAGCGCTGCAGTAATTTTCTTACTGCATTAGGCAAACTAGTCTTGCCGCATAGTTGAGAGATCTTGCAATTAGGAGTGTGCCAAACATCAGAAAAATTGTCTCTTTCTTCCCCAGCGACTTCTCTCAGTGATGCCTGTGCCACAGAAACAGTTTTGATCCAGTCCTGCTGTCACCCGTTGAAACTCTGGATTTTTTGGAGGATTTTATTCCTCCAAACATGACATTGTACATGGTGCAAGAACCAGTCCCACTCTCCTTGAAGTATAAATTGGATACAAGTCCTCAGCCTTAAGTCACACGTAAAGAAATGCAAGGCTTTTTTTCTTTAAATACTACGCCCAGGACTTTTGATAGACTTCAGATGCCCATCTTCAAGATACATGCAATGAGTGACTTCACTAGAATAAGAAGACATAGCTTCTTGTAAATTTTTGAAAGATGAAATCTATTCACACACAATTACAGTTCCTGTTGACTCACAAATGTAAACGTATGTGTGAAAGGCATTATATTGACCAAGGCACGCAGGCTACAGCTGCTTTTTAATTGTTTACAGTTCATCCTTTTACACAAATATTGTCAGCTTTTTAAAGGGCAATTAAGGGAGTAACAAGACCAATACTTGCTTTTACAAAGGAAGGCTGTAATAGTCACTAGGCAAACCTGAAGAGGAACCTAAGACAGAAAGCATTTCTTTTTGTGCAGGGTTTTTGCTGTTTGCTTCCCTTAAAGGACAGGAAGTGATGTGCTCTTCTTGCAGTTGTGTCTCTTTATATGGAAAATCATAGAATCATTGAATGGCTTGAGTTGGAAGGGACCTTAAAGATTGCCCAGTTCCCACTTCTCTGCTGTGGGCAGGGACATGTTTCATTAGGTTTCTCAAAGCCCCAGCCAACATGACCTTGAGCATCTCCAGGGATAAGGCATTCACAGCTTCTCTGGGTAACCTTTTCCAGTGCCTCATCACCCTCATGGGAAAGAATTTCTTCCTAACATCTTATGTAGACCAGCACTATTTCTGTTTAAAACCATTGCTCCTTGTCCTATCACTCTTTGCTTATAAAAAAATCCCTTTCTTTCCTTTTTATAAGGCCTGGAATCTATAACAGCTTTTCCTACTGAGTACACAAAGCAGAACTCAAAGGTATTAAATAAATATCCAAACCTTTGGGCTCAGTGATGGCAGAAAAATGCCAGCAAAAATTCACAACAAAAATTCTTTGTCCTGTTCTTAAGCTGAATTCATGAAACAGGAATTTGAACATTCCGTGGAAAAACAGAACAATAGTTCAAGGATATCTGAATACATCATTAGCTATCTTTCCTAAAGAAAACAGATTTAAACTTTGGCTGGTTGCTTAAGTCCCAAAAGGAAATACTACAGCAAAGACCATCTTGCTTTAAAGAGGGATCATGTTAGCTTTTAAAAGCATTACAAACAGTTCCTCTGCTCAGGAAAATATAATTTTATCTCTCTAAAAAATTAATTGATAAACCACTGGCTATATAATTTGACTGCTCTTTAAAGCCTTCTCAAATTTAGGCCCAAATATTATGCTTATTGATAAGCTGGAATTTTCTGGCATAATATGACCTAATTGAGCTCTTGCTTTTAAGTCTTGCGAAGTATCTCTATCAGTTAGCAGAAACACAGTCTTAATAATCATTTAATGCATTTTCATTGAAGTTTCTGTATTTTCAATAAAAATCATACTATTGCAAACCTATGACTTCCATTACTTTAAAATTAAATGTTTCTTTGTTTAAGTAACAAGCATAAATTAGTTCAGCGAGAAGACAAGAATTGCTTCTTAATTGTACTGGAAGAACTTTTTTTTTTAAACCTGAAGGTAGCAAGTGTCATTTTGCATATATTAAGATTTAAAGAGATGCTTCTGTTACAGTTGATGTGTAACTCTAGACTTTCAGAGTTGTAAAACTGTAACTTTATGCTAATTTATATAAATAATGTATAGCCCATTTACAATACGTTACGTGCTGTCCTTGATCCTCACACCACACTTGGACTGATCTGCTATTTTTTTATCAGCTCTGTCTCCACCAGCCTCGTAAACTCTTACTGGTTCCAGGAAATAAGATTTGACTTACCAGCCTTCCCCCTGTCAGTCACAGCAAGGGTTTGCACGTGTCATACACCACAGAGCACATTCTTGCATTATTAGGTGAGTTTGGCTGTTTATTTGAAAAATACTGTTGAATAAAATAAAAAAGGATAAAGTATAGAGCTTGTGATACTCAGAGATAGTCAAAGCAGGCATTTCAGAATAATTATTAAGTATGACTTTTCCACAGTCTGAAGCCCTTGATCAGATTTAATTGTTCCATGCTTGCGGCTGTTCTTTTCACTGAAACTTAGCAGGAGGAATAACAACCAGGATTCTTTTTCAGCCCAGGTGCACTAGGGGCAACAGGGAACACTGTGCATGGGATGAAATCTCTCTGAGGCCCCCACCATGAAGCACAGACTGCTGAGAAAACAAGTGATGGGGATGCAGATGAGACAGGGCTGCCACCTGCGCTCAGGGACCTGGACATGTCCCTGCTCCCTCAAGGATGATAAACACACGCTCCAGCAGGTACACAACAGGGTCCTGGCAGCAACTGAGCATCAGTTTCTAGATGTGGTGCCTTGGGAAACACATGGCTGCTTCTCAGGAGTGAATAAATAGTATCATGAAATATGAGCCCTGGAAAACTGGAAAACGGGAACACAGCAAACTGCCAAGGTTTCCAGTAGAGTTTACAGAATGATTGCACACACTAAACAAATGCACAAGGCTCGATCCAACTCCCCTTTTACACATAGAAGCAGTCCACATAAATGTGGTTTCCAGTTGCAGTGTCTTTCCTGTGTGTGATACATCATGCACTTTCCTGCAAAGCTGGAAGTGCTCTTATGTATCTGGATATTTCAGAGATGAAGACAGCAAGCCATCACAATAAAGGGTAGCATGAAGAAGGAGAAACAGCATTTACAATCCATTTATTTGTAATATCAAGCATGCTGTTTTTTGTCTTCTACTGGCTGACTGATATTTCCCCTGGAAAGTCACTGAATCTTTTTCTTAGTCCCATGGTTTCTGAAAGGTGTGATATTTACTATGTAGGAGATTCAACTACTGGTCTTGCATTTTGAAAATTAAAGCAGACCATAAAACGGCATTAATGCAAAGGCAGCATGATCTGCTCAGGAGGCATATAGAACAGTTTCCAGCAAATTACAGATTTTGTGTAATCTGTAAACAAAATACATAAGGCTAATTATGCCTAATAGCAGTATAATAATATCTGATGTTTGCATAGTGCATTTCACATTAAATGGAATCAATCTTTTGAAGATGTAAGATAACTACAAATGGTTAAGAGCAATTTCTGGTGAAGGACAAGATAATGTAACCTGGGAGAGGTGCCATACCTTACACAAGATACTGACACATCTCTACAATCTTTGTTTTAAAGTTTCCTGTTTCAGATGGTCCTGAGCTTAACATTGTTCTTTGAAAGGGAAGATAGGGAGATGCCCATTTGAACAACCATTTCCGAGAATTTTCTGTCCTTGAAATACTTAAAATAAGTGGTTCAGTGTCAGTTTTACCCAGGCCAGTAAGCACAGGAGCATTGGGGTGGCCAGTTTGAGATGGCTGACAAACTTCCTGCTGAATTCTTCAAAATGTGCCACCTTTCAGTCAGGTGACAGCATCATATCATCTCCCCCGGTGCAGCAGCTTCCTCTGACTACCAGTGGCCCCTCGGTCTCCAGGTCAGGCTGGCTGCAGCACCCCAGCTCCTGCTGCCACAATTTGAAGTAATATGTGGGTTTACACAAGCTTCAAGGTAATAATGGAAACCTTCCTGCTCTGGCCACAGTCCTTGCTGGAATGCTTTGCTTTGAACTGGATCCCTCAGAGCACCTTCAGTGCAGAGAACTCCACCATCAAACCCCTTCCTCCTCCTTCTGCCCATGCCTCACCCCCTCGCAGGGCAGCCTGAGTTCAGCAGCCACAGCTCCCCAGCACTGCCAGGAGAAGGGAACTCATTGTGGGTGGGAGCAGCCATGGGACTCGCTGCTCCAGGAGCAGGGGGCAGCTGCTGCTCCGGAGGGTGCAGGGGCAGCCCAGCATGTCAGTGCTGCCCAGCCCATGCAGTTGTCCCAGCTCAATGTGCCAGCACTTGCTAAGGGACACCATCCTCTGGGAACAACCTGGGGTTCACACCTCAGGGGTGAGGAGGAGCTGGCAGGGCCGGGAATGGCACAGCAGGGGCACAAAGCACCACAACTGCACATCTGGCAATGAGGCTGTGGTCTGCAAGGACAGGCGTGCAGAGGGATGGACGGGAAGGAGGCTGAGGTGCTCTGTGCTGCTCCTGTAGGAGCTGGTCCTCACCCCCAGCCACCAGCAAATCCAGCTGTGCTGTGATCTGTTGCTACACAGAAACATGTACCAGCTCTAAGGAACAGGGTGAGATGTGCAGCTCCCATCCTCCTCAAAGGGGTTACAGTTTGCCAGTAGGAATGAAAGCTCACAGGCCTGGAGGTTCAGGGTGTAACTTGCACATGCTTAGTCTAGTCCATAGATCCTGGTGATACAGTAAATTCTTCACAGATAAGAAAATGCACAGGTTTTTTTGTGGGCTTTGGTTTGCAGGAATTGCAAGATGTGTTTGGCGAGATAACCTCTATCTTATCTTTATTTTTTCTGTCCTAAATTAGAACAGCCTGGATGCTAAAGCCATGTCTGCCACAATATTAACTCCATCAGGCAGAACAAGCTTCACTAAAAGAATTTTAGCCTTGGCCTGAGATTCGAGGGGTTAAAATTTGGCATTAGAGCTACAACAGAGTTTCTAGCAGTGGAAGATGACTCCTTCCACACCACAGAAGGCAGGGAGCCAGAAATGTCTAGATAAACTGCTTTCCTTGTTACTCTCCCTACTACTCTACTCCAAAACTACTCTCTTTTCTCTGGCTAAAGCCAACAATGGTTGACTGCTAATATTCTTGTATATATATTTAGACTGATTTCTTGTATTGCAGTCCTCATCTGTTTTTTTTGGTGTGATACTCAGTACCAACGCCAAGTGACTGATAAATGTCTGTCAGACACCTCTTCACCAGCATAACACTTCTCACACTAACACTTACTTCTCCAGATTCAGGTATTTCTTTTTTCTGAGAGTATATTCACAGTTTCACAGGAACACAGATAAGAAATTCAGCAGTACTAGAAAACAGGTGTTTTTGTTCAAAACATTTGTGGGTTTACATATATCATCTGCATCTACATATATCATTATATGTTCATAATTCTTGTCTCAATTTTTTTCTGAAGCCTTGCGCACTACAGCATACCTGCATTGCTTTGGTCACTGTTTTCTCCCTTCTCTCATGGATAAAATGCTACACTTGCTATTTCCAGTCCCATTATCTCCCTCCTGGGCTGGCAGCCATTAAAGCCATCTGACCCACATTCCCTCTGACCTTTATTACAGAATTTCTTCTCCCAAATGAGCAGCCTCCCCAGTGCACTATACCCATTTCAGGTATGGTCTATATATTCCCACACTCCTGGCCCCATTTGCTGCCCTATGTTTTCCCCCTGAAAGAGAAATATTTTTTTCTTTTTCCCCTCAAAGATGCACCATTAGCCTGGTGATCAGCAGGACACAGATACCCACATCCCCACATTTCTTTTAGTGGTAAAGAAAGGAAGAGACTATTTGAGGCATGTTTAACAAATCCAGTTACCTAAAGCACATCATGGAGTAGATCCTCCGTGACTAGGGGTATAAGCAAAAAAAATTATCTGCTATTTAAAGACAAAACACACACCTATCATTTTCAAAGACAGAAAAGGTTTGTATGAAGCATTTGTTCTGTTTTACACTCATGAGCCTTTTGAGGTTCTAGGCTTTTAAGCATAGTAATACTTTATAAAAAATCCATTCATAAATACCCTTTAAGTAGATGTGGAAGGTAAGAACTGCCTTACAGATCACATCATCCCCTCAGATGTCATTACACCACACAATAGCACGTAAAAGCACTCTGTATTTGGAATTGCATGTGCAGCATGGAACTCCCCAGTATTCACCCAATGCAATTGCAGAAAAAACAGTGTTTCCTGAGGAAGAAAATGCTTGAGGAGCAAAATGGGGCATGCTTCTAGTCGTTACAGTAAATAATACTTTCCTACCTGACAGCAGAGAAATTTTATTGAAGAGTGTCACACAGAGCAGCTGGTGTAGCCTTCACCTGGTGCAGCCTTCATCTTGTGCCAAGTCACACAGTCACACCTCTGGAAGGTGCCTGCTCAGAGCAGGACACTGCTCACAGCCAAAGTCAAAGCTCAGGATGGCTGCTAAACCTGCAGCCACAGGTCTTCTACGCCACCCTGAAATGAAAAGGCTGAGGAGGAGGAAACCACTCCATAGACCTTGAATATAAAATCAAAAGGTGAAAAAGCTCATAGGAAAGTCCTCTCACCTTTCCAGGAAACTTGGTCAGGCTTTTCAGCGCAACTTGATCCTTGTCCCATGCAGAAATCACTGGGTAGGAAAAGCAGTATGTCAGCCCTCAGAAATTATGAGAAGAAAGAAACAACTCTAAATCCCTTTACCTTTACGCCCTTTCAATTGACTTTGGACTTTTTACATTTGATTCAAAACATCTTGTGTAATTTATTGCTTATATTTTGTAGAAGGCCAGCACAGTAAACATGGACTTTTATTCAGCCATAGTGTACATAAAGGTAGTCAGGAACTTGGAATGGAAATTAGGTACGTCAAGATGATCATCACAGCTTGATGGAACAATGTAATAATTCAGTATTACTGGTCATATATTCAGGGATTTGTCATCTGAGCACTTCCAGAGAAATGAGAGCAGATCACTCAAGTTGCCTTTCTGAATTATTCTGTAAAACCCAAGGAGTCAGGAAAGGAGGTTACAGATTGAGGTAGGTGTTTGGGACCTTCAACTTATTACGGAATTCTGATTCATAAAAACTCTTTGTGATTCATACATTTTATAGCAATAAAACTTCTGAAGGAAAGGTCCTTGGACTGAAAATTGCTGTGTTGTTCAAAAAAGAGGCAAGATTTGTGGGATGTGAGCCCAGAAAGTTTAGTTCATGAGTAACTGCCAGCAAGGCTTGATTGTACATTCCCTTCTTACCATGAGTGTCCGTGCAAACACCCATGGACAGGGTCACTGGAAGAGCAGCTACTGGGGTCAAGAGCTACTTGAGATAATTTTCACTTGAAAAGATTAGGAGTTGATAACCCGAGCAACTCTGCAGCAGAACTGGCTTTGGAGCAGAGACAGCCATCTCTCAGGGACCTGAAGAGACCCCTCATTTAGCTAACCTGGTTGCCCTTCATAAAATGAGAAGTGACCAAAAACTTCAATAGTAATCAGCGTACTGAATTTTTATATTTGACACCAAATACCAATTGCCTAGTCAGTAAGATTAAAAAAGAAACATAATAAATTAGAAATGTATTTTTAAAATTAACCTTGAGGTCAGAAAATGATTGCCCATATCAGATGTGTATCACTCTTTGAGGATACTGAGGACCCATGTGTAAAATCTGCATCCTAGTGATAGCAAGCCATAGCAAAGAATTTTAATTTCTTTTTAAAAACCCGGACATTTATAGGAAAACAAAATAAAGGTCATATAAATGAAAGTTTAAAAGTTAGAAGTTCAAAGAAGGAAAGGAAGAGAGGAAAAAAATAATGTGTATAACCAATATTTACAGTACCATGTGAAGAATGTAGTTAAATACAAAGCTTACTGTGCTTTTAAATAGCCCAAAAGAAACAGATGTACAAAGCCATTTCCAATTTTGATCATTTCCTTAAACATGTCTCTTCTACTGACTCATAGGAGTAATTTGAGGACAACATTTTTAAGAGATGCTCCTATGAAAATACCTCCCTCATGCTGTTGCTTGCCATATATTTCAGATACAAAAGCAAAGCCATATGACAATTATACCTTTCTTTGAGCATTAGTTTACATTAAAATTCCCTTTTCTGTAGACTACTGCTCTTACATTTTTATGATACCGATGTTTAAACTTGATTAGATCCAGCAGTGACTGCTTATAACAATAATAAACAATTGCCAAGAAAAGGTAAAGAGTATTTATAGCTGTGATGAGTATCATCAAACAACTCAGAGATCTGTAGAATTTAATGGCACTATTCAAAGCTGGTATTTCTAGTGACATAGACCAACAAGAAAGTACATTGCCTTTCTAGTGCTGATCTTAACTTTCTCTCTTCAGAAAAATGCAGCTTCTCTGTAAAACTTTTATTTTTAGTTTGTAGTCCCTCACAGTCAATGGAGAGAGACCGGCTTTTCCAGAAGGTGTTCAGAAGGTAGCAGCATACCACAGTACTCCTACAAAAACAGCTTTTTTTCTCTGCTAATTGAAGAGGCAGCTTACAAAAGTGCTTATTTGAATTCTTTCCCTAAACTCATTTTCTGAACTAAACCAGGACTCTGTGACCCCTGCTGACAGATGGGTTACGTCAGGACAAGAAGTCTGGTATCTGGAGCTCCCAGAAGGCAGTGATAAGTATCTTTCCTGTCCACTGGACTAGGCTGAAGGACTTGATGACTTTAGACACAGCAGTGATGAGTCTTCTCCTTGGCAAGATGGGGCTTCCTGAGCAAAGGCAGTGGGGTAAGGCCAGAACACAGGAAAAGAAAAGCACTATGAATATTAGGAGATAATCCCTCAAAAAGAAGAAAATGGGGGGAGAGGAAATACGTACTGTGTTTCAAGTTAGGATGTAGGCTACACCATAGTCTGAACTCAGCAGCTACAAATGACCTTCTAGAGGTCTGAGATATATTTACATGTTCAGTGGAGTCTATATGTAGGTTTTTTGATCTACTGCTAAACCAGCTCCAGAACTGAAACAGTGCAACAGCATCTCAGCATCAAGCAGTGCTGCAGAGGGGACATTGTAATTAGTCTGGACATAATCCCATCCTACAGCAGCATCAATACTCTCCAGGTGCCCCTGCACTGTGGCCACAGTAGGGCATTTTACCACACTGATTTCTCTTGGAGAGTTCAGCTAGGATGATGCAGAGTGCTTGGCAAACATCAGCAGTTTTCAGCAGGGTGAAGAAATTTAGGAAAGAAATGTCATGGGATTTTAAAACAGGATAAATACTCAGGAACTCTCATCTATGTCTGACTGTTGATTGTACATGCTACAGAAACATCAACTTTGCCTCTGGTAACAAACAGCATGCAAGGAATGGGGAGATTACAAGCAAACTTCCTATGACTGCAAGAGAAAAATAAAAAGGATAAATTAGATATTTTTTAAAATAATGTTTCTTTCCCTATTAATCAGGGAATTACAGTTCTATACACCTAAGATCCAAACCCAAGCCAAACCTAACCAATATCTCCTCACCTCAAGGAAATGAGAAGAAGACTAAATTTGAAATAAAATACGAGTTTCCATTCTAACTCCACTGTGTTCATCTTTCTGCAGTAGTGGAACTTTTTAGGTTAAAAAGATAAAAAGGTATAACAGGCTCCTGGTCAATGTAAAGGGTAGTCCAGATTCATTGTTTGCACTAGCTCAGATTTCTAGGCTGAATTTTCTGCAGTTCATTTCTGGTATTTCTAAAAGAATCTGAAAGAGGTTGCATCAGCTTTTAAGGAGCTGTACCTGTTGCTCTGGATCTATGTGTATGTTGCAAAATTCTTTTATGCTTGTTTTAACTACTCTCAAAATTCAGCTTGCCTTCTAAAGCAGTTTCCTTTATTCCAGAAGTAGCATTAAGGCTTTAGATAGATACTTTTACCAACTACTGAACAGCAGAATGTCTCAGGCTCTTCATTTGTTTACACTGGTCTCCATGAACTGCTGGAACAGAGCACAGACACCTGTGAGGGAACAGAAATTCAGAGTGATTGGTGATGCCACCACACCAGTGCTCAGCAGTGTCTGAACTACCAGGTCGTACATGATGGGCTGCAGCATTTCTCTAGTGCAACTGCCTTGATATTGGCTCCAAACACACAGCTCTGTGTAAAGGCACTGTTCATGAACAGGTGAGCTTGAGTTGGCACTATTCAAGTTTTTCTTGTGCCATCACTCAGTGTCTGGTGCGGACCCATCCTCTGTGAATTAGAAGCCCAAATTCCACAGATATCTTATGAGGCTGTTTTTGACATTACCAAGGGCTTAATTTTACTGTGACACTCATCTCCTGGCCAGAACAGACAAGTTACAGGCACACATGAGGAACCACAACAGCACATGTTTCAGGGTACTTCTTCAGCATCCCTTGTTCTCTTGGCTGTTCATGAGGTTGATCACCAACAGTCTTCATGTCTCTGAATATAAATAAAATATACAATAAAGCAATATAATAGCAATAATATACATATTGAATAATATAAAAGAGATCCATTTAAAGAAATTTAGCAATTAAAATAAAAATAAAAGCTATCCTTGTAAGAGAAGAGGCAGGGGTGGGATAGCATGCTGTGAGAGACTGATCTCCAGACCTCTGCCACATGGGCAGCAGGGCTCCAGAGTCACATTTGGCAGCTGTGCAATTTCCAGAGCAACAGAAGATGCTCATAACTAGCTGATGAGAGGCTTAACCTCTGAGGCATTGGTGGTGTTAAATACTGAAATGCAGGCTCCATACATTGGCTCACACTTCAGCACAAAACTCCTGCAGAACCATCCCTCTACTTTTCTGTGGCTCTATAGCTCTGCTATTCACTAGCTAAGATTTTCACCAAACATAGGTAGTAAATTTTCTCCCTCCTTTGGACTCATGATTGGAGGACTTTGCTAAGAGCAACTTGTTTTGCTCTTGTGTTTTCTCCTCTGTGCTAATAACATCATAGACAACAACTATGAGTTCCATCCAAGGGATGGAACTGAAATACAGCTCCAGCTAAGAGTAATGTTAATGGACTCCCCGTTTCACAGAATGGGAAAAGAACATGAAAAAGGAGTGCCAGAATATAATTTTTTACATCAGTTCTACTTCTACTTTGCAGTATCTGAATGACCAAATGCCTCCAGCTGAGATTACATGGAACCACAGATAAAGACAAAAGCTGAGAAGCCTCAGGTTTTTCTGGCCTCTGATAATGTCAGATTCTGCAGACTAAGGCTTGAACATCTAACCTTGCTTCATTCCTGAGGAGACAGCTTTATGATCTAATTAAAAGAATTGTTTTGTTTGGAAAGCTTGTTAGCCTTGCAGATAAAGTCAGCTTAGCTGAAAACCTATCTATCAAAGTTTTATTTGATTGCAAAAAAAAAAGACCAAATAAAAAAGCCAAGCAAACACCAGCCGAATAAGAAGAGTTACATACTCAGGGTTCCCAGATTCTCTCTTTGTTTTCTTTGGCTTTAAAGTCATGATTATTCATTACTATTTTTAGCACCAGCCACATGCTTCTCTGAATGTTAAAGAAACAAGCAGCATCGCATTCCTACAAGGAAAGGAAAGTCATACAATACAGCAGCCCAGCCTAGTTCCGAGTATGGAAAGAGTGAGTCCAAGTAAATGAATAATACCCCCTGTGAAGTTTGCAGGTACTGTGCCTTGACCACACATGTGCAGGTACAAGCTGGCGTGGAATTGGCCCTAACTATTGTGATTCCTGGGCCATTGATCAAAAGGCATAGTTTTCAGTCAGCAACACCAGCTCCCCACCCACTGATTGCTCAGGAAAGAGATGGAGCTTCCTCCTTTGCAAAAAGGAGATGTCAAGAGCAACAGCTCTGGATAAAATGGGCTTGCAAAAAACAACTTTGAGAACAACAACAAACAAACAGCAGGTTTTAATGCTGTATAATGCCCAGCACTGCAGGTATTTGCAATGCTGACCAATTAAGTGCTGCATGTTCAGGATGTCTAAAGTATAGGTCTTATTTTGGAAAATTGAGAAAGTTGAGGGAGTACAAACCAGTGAGCATTGGTTTGCATAGCAGACATTGCGGGAAAGAGGGGCAAGTGAAAGGCTGCAGTTTCATTTCTTCACTCATAGTAAACAGCCCATTTCTCACTACATAGCTGGCCTGTAGAAAAGCTATCTCAATATAAATATTAGAATATAATAGATGCATTTTCCATTTGTAGACCTGGACCTGCTCCAGAAAGATAAGATGAAACAGTCTCTTAAAAATTCAGGAAAGGAGAACCAGCAAAACACTTGGGTGATTTGTACCTGGTGGAGAAAGAAGCAATGGCGCTGACACTAGTTTATTAATAAGTTAGAGATTGCCAACCACTCTGCTTTCTCCTCCAAACCAGAAACTGCAGCTGCCATACCATGTTGCTTAATTGTGATGATAGTTTTAGTTGTTTCAGAGCACTATAACCCTGAAATACAAGAAAGTGTAGAGCTCCATAAAAGCAATAATTGAGGAAAAATTTAGTATAGATATAAGAGAAAATTATTATTTATTATCTCTTCTGATTTGCGCAGCTGCAGTTTCTGAACTTGACCAAATAACTTATCATCAAACCCATAATTTTAGATTAAGTTGAAGCATCTAGTATATAGAAAATACTTAATCTTGGACATAGAGACCAGAAGATGAAAAAGCCAATAAGTACTTGAATTGACTGTTTCCAGGTAAATGATCCTCAGTTAAAAACATGAATGGCACACCAAGCCTCTCTGTCCATCATTGAAAGCTTGAATATTTTTCCTCATAAAATGCAATTAAGTATCTAATTCTGGTACTAATTCTGGTTTGAGCATACTTAAAACTGTGTTTGCCAACCTGCCAAACTGAAAAAAGTTTGGGAAAAAAGGAATTTAAGGGCAGTGTAAGTAATTCTTCCAAGGTAATTTTTTACTTCAGAACTGAATGCTGTGGTCAAATCCACATGCAAATCCATTTTTCATTTTCTGTATTCATTCTAGTAGGCCTATAATTAGAAGATGAATCTTAATAGCATTTAAATTGCACATAGACATTCACAGATGAGAAATAAAAATTATGCTACAATGTGGAAGAAAAACCATTGCAAAAATTAAAGAATAATTTCCATGTCTATTTGTTTTGTCCTATGGTTTCTTCTCCATTATTTACCTTACACATTCCTACTACCAAACCTTTCCCATGTCAAGTAAATGTGTTTACATTGAAGAATATGACAGCAATGGCTGACAATAGGTATGTGTACTAACACCCTTTTCCCATAGCTGGTAAAGTTTTAATTAATCTCCACCATGTATTTACATTTGAAACTGCATTGCCTGTGACCATCTGATATCACCTATGCTGGCTCAAAGTCAAAGACTTACTTCCCCCCAGGCAAACAACTGGATCACACAAACCTTGTTCACACTCTGCTCTGTTCACCATACCTCAGTTATAACATCACCAGAGAGGCCCTGAAAGACTACATTTTGCTACCAGAAAGAACAAATCAATAGTGTTGCCATAGAAATAATGCCAGCCCTTTGCCTGACCATGAATCTCTGTAAAACAACCAGTGACAACCAAGCACCCTTTTCTTTTTACTGTATGTGCTTTTTTAATCTTTGTTCTTTCGAGAAAGTGTTTATATACATAAATCAAAAGGGTGCTCAGTAATAAGGAAAGCCAAGTTAAGCACAGGTTCCCCGGAGGAGACAGGGGGTGTGGAAGGTGTCCCCGTCCCCATGCAGGAGCATGGTGGGGCTGGAGCCTGGGGTTCTGCAGTTCTGCACCCACCAGCACAGCCTGCAGCAGGCACCCAGCCTGCCCTGCACAGCACCTGCCAGGCACCCTGCACCTCCAGAAGCTGCAGTGGGAGAGACCAAAAAGCCCCACCACAAGCAGCAGAGCAGCCACCCACGTTAATCCCTGTGATGGGTGAGCAGGCAAAGGATTTGTAAGGGGGTCCCACACTGGTGGCAGTGCTGCAGCCCCAGGTTTGTGAAAGGTTGGCTACTCCAGAAACAGGATTTCTCAAACTTGTTTCTGTTATGTCTACACTTACTGAACAAAAGGTATTGGGCCACACCCGACCTCATGCTAGGTGACATTCAGATGTAATGCAACATCTAATTTCACGAAACCTGTCTTGCCAAAGTTTGCAGTGACCTCAGCCGAGGTGCCGCATTCCCGCCTTCCTTTGACACAGACGCCTGTTCTTCTGCTGAGTTGTGTTGCCTTCCTTTCCCTTCTCTGTCAGCCTTCTGCTTTTTCTTTAACTCTCCTACAGTTCTCATAAAAGGCACTTGGCTTTTCAAGCCCTCCACAACTCTCCTCCACTTTCTATTACAATCCTACAGATCTTTGACCTTGGTTTCTTTCTCTTCACCCTCAGTAATTTCTCTTAGAATCCCAAGTGCTAACAAATTATCGCTACAATGTTCATACCACTGAAGTGATATAGGCAAAGAAAGTTTACAATTTTTTTTTAAGTTAGACTCATTCACAAAATAAAGATAGCATCTTGTATTAGAGAGCTTCTCCCATGTTTTGATGACTGGTTTTGTATATGACTTACTTTAAGTTTTATATACAGTATAAAAAATTAACCAAGCCAGAGCTACTACTGAGCTGAATTAATTTGTATTCTTAAAATATGCACTTCAATTTCATAGAATCACAGAATATGTAAAGTTGAGACAGACCCATAAGGATCATTGAATCCAACTTCAAAAAGCTGGGTAGCAAAACATGACCTGGTAGCATATTATTTAAGAAATTAGATGGTATATAACAAAGATTTACAAACATACAAGAAGCAGCATAACTTTTACACATGCAGGCTTAACATGGCTGTACTTTGGCTTATGGGGCTTTTTTGGTTCCAGATAATTCCCAGAGAAGCACACCCACAGGTTACCTACAGAAATAGCCGTCAAGTGCCCTGCTCTGGGCATTATGAGCATGGAAAAGAGAAGCTACACCCATTGTGAGACAACTCTTGGTCCTTCTGAAACAGGCATCAAAATCTCTACCGACAAGTCCAGCTGGCCTTTTGTCACTGCGTTTAAACTGAGTGTAGCCTATTTTTGAAGCTTGATAGCATATGCACAGTCTGCACTAGATGGGAGTATTTCTGTGCCTACAGTAACCATAAGCACTTCCAAAAAGAGCAGAACAACTTAACGGCTCTCAAAAACACCAGCAATAAACAGAATAATTGATTTTTCACATAAAGTCATTAGAGATGGTTTTATCTCAGCATGGCTCTTAGACTTTGTGCTCCATTGTTGCAAAGCCTGCATCATCCAGAGTGGCAGGAGCGACAGCAGGTGGAAACAGTGCTGGAGATAGGAATGGGGAAGCCTGGTCTCCTGTACTTGTGATGGTATCAGTGACACTGCCCACCACAAGGAGTGCCATTTAACCTGAACAAATGTCTGTAGGCACAACAGATTGGGAGAGGAAACAGATTTAGAGTCTGGCGTGAACTGAGTCTGTCCCACCAAGTACACAGTTTTCTTCATCTCCTGGGATACAATCCAGCAGTCAGAACCCTTTTCAGCCTTTCACCATGCCCAAACTACAGTGCTGCTTTCTATTTCAAAGCAGCACACTTGCTTTGAATGGGAGCGCCTACAGGAATGAGAGTTAATATCATGGTATTAACCACCTCCTTGCCCAGAAGCAGCTAGAGTCTGTTACAAGAAAGCTGTATCTTTTTGTACATCCCTTTCTGATCTTTGAGTTCAAGCAGTGGGTTTAAACCTAAGTATAATGCTGTTTATTATACTAACACTCATTATAGGAAACAGAAACACAAAGCTTGAGAAACTGTAAACAAGGACCATCAATATTATCTAATGATTCATCTAACCTGGTTTAGGAAGCTGTATAACTCATTAAGTATATTTCAGCAGTTGGTTTGCCATGAGAGATAATTCCAGACAGTTGACTTGTACAAGGAAACTTTTTCATATTATTTCAAGCTTAGGAAAATATTAAATTACGGAAAAGTATAATTAATCAAATCTGATTACTAATTTCTTTAGTGAAGTAACAAATCTTGTTATCAGAGTAGGAAAGCACTTCTAAATCACTGTTTTTTAACAAAGATGAAGATGAGCTCAGAAGAAACTGGACAGTTAGACATTAGCTTGATGAATTTGTTGATTGTCTTTCTGGTCTGGCCATTATGCTACCAGCATCCAGCTAGAGGGTAAGAACATACAGCCAGTGCAGGGGGAAGAGGGCAGGGTGACACTGTGGTGACACAGGTTCTCAGATCAGTGCACATTTGAAATGAAGTAGAAATGAATTAGAAATTACCCCTTTGAATACAACCATCAACTTCTTGAATTTAACAATCAACTTCTTCAGCAACTCTAGACCTGCATTCCAATCACTCCTATTTGTGCTTGAGAAGGTGGGTGTTACATAGAATTGTTTGATTTACAGGAAAAAAACCCAACATTTCATTTGCATTTAGGAAAGAAAAATTAATAATTTTTAAGACTACAAAATGGTAATTTGAGGACCCAGTTTTCCTGTTATTCTTGGCATATACAAGATATATCTGCTAAGCAAATAGAAACAGTGCTCACAACAAAACTGTTTGGTTTTTTGGAAATGAATAGCTATATTTTTACTACACATATGCTTACATACACATGCACAAGTATTCTTTGCAAAAGACTGCTTGATAGCTGCATGTCCAGATTGTTACATTTCAGGAAAGACAATATCAAACTAAACAGCAACAATAAAAAATTATTTCCTCACTAAGCCATACTGATATGTTTTTGTCAAAACCAGATGAGGATCATGCAGTCCCCTCAAAGAAAAGTTGCTTTTTCCTCCCTTACCTGCAAGTTCCCAGACATAGCCCATTAGCTGGAGCTGGGAACACCAGTTTTACAGCACCAATGTGTCAGCCAGGTGTGGGCCAGTTCTGAAATTTTGTAAGGCAAGTTGGAGAACAAGGTTGGGTCCTATCTTCTCCTCCCTCCATCAACTTTACAATCAGCGTTAGAATTGTAATTTCCATTTAGTACCACAGTACAAATGGCATTAACATTGATAACGCTTCTTGGCTATTATTTCTATGTCAGCTTTCAGAGTTCCATTCCTGTGTTTGAGGTTAACATCTTAAAAATAAGATGAAGAAGTTGCTAGTTTTGCTTTGGGAGCAGGAAGAAACTCCCTAGAAGATTCCCTGTCTCTCTCTGCTTCATGGCTGTTAAGTAAGGCCTACACCTTACTGTCATATTGAATCATCTGAAAACTGAACCCTGACCTCATATACGTGATATTATTGGAGTTAGCTTTGCTTCTGAGGCCTTCATTTAGTAGGAACAGTTCTGGTATCCTAGATATATGCCTTCATCCTACACCATTTGTTCATTTCACAACAGTTACAGGTTCAAAACATTAGTAAAATTATCTGTGATTTTTTTTCTGTCTTTAACCATCTTCTTCATGAATCTTTGAGCTTTTATTTATGGTAGGTAGGTAGGAGCTTGCCATCATCCCTCCTACACACTTGTAGCTCCCTCTCCTTCTCTCATACCACAGCTGCCAACATCACATCAGGTGTGTGAAGGCCACCAGGAAGGACTGGCCCAGTTACAGGACTCCAGACTAACTTTTGTGCCTGGGCTGTCTGTTTGACTGTTGCTAAAATAGCCTATTACAGAATACAGGGAACCAAGGCCATGACTTTGTGTTTTGGGCCTGCTCTACATTTAACAGCACTTCTTTTCAAGATGCGCTTTCACCCACACAAAGGTAGATTGCAATCAAAAATCAGACTTAAAGAACATTGTTAGTTTCACTCATGAATTCAACATTGGATCAACAATGGTTAGCAACTCTGGAAAATCCCCTCCTAGAACAAATAGTTCATAAAGCCTGTGGTGTTCAGGACTCCATATATAAAAAGTACAGATTACTTTTATCAGTCACAGGAAGGACTGACTGTTTACACTCACTGAAACAGCTGTATAAAACAGGTGGAAGGGATAAAAGTGCTTCACCAACTGGCCTGCCAAAGATTTTGGTTTTACCTCTATAAAATGAACTAATTTTGGACTACTTCCCCAACACAGGTAAACATTACTTTCATGCACATGCTCTGTTTCTGCTCACTTCTACCTGTTACTTCATGCCTGCTCTTCAGGGATGTTGTAGAGTTCAAGAACTCAAATATTAGCATTACACATTCTGAGGAAGCATCAGGAATTGAGGATACATTAGGCATCTTACTCTCTTCAGCCTCCTTTGGAGAATGGTCAGCCTCCACCTCTTCCTCTGGGACCACTTAAAGAAGATGAATCAACTCATAACTTGACACACCTAATTATTACATGCTGCTAATTTTAAGGATGCTGTCAGATAAAGAAGAGGGTGTAGTCTTCATTCAAACGTGCTTTCCTGATCTCAAATCAGAGGCCTTCCTTTAACTAGTCATCTAATTAATTTAGGTCCAAATGAGGCTTCACAGGAAAAAGCAAATCCAGAGGAGGCATCATAAATGTGCAATTAGAAGTTGTTCACTCATAATTATTAGATATTTTCAAAGCAAGCCTTACAACAAGGCTGAGGTCCCCTATTTTTTCTATCAGGAAAGGAAGAAAAAGCTTCTCTAATCATCTTATTGTGAAATGATTTATATAGAAGTTGACTAAATTAATAAATACCGTTACCTAAAAAGTTTGGAAAGCAATTAAGAGAGATTTTGAAATTATTTGAAACAGCTAAAGTTATTAGAGTGATGGGTAATCAAATTCTTTGCTTTGAAACAAAAAAAAACGCTAGTTTTTTTCCCAGCTAAATCTGTTGATCTGATAAAATATAATGATCTCTTTATATAAATACTGCCTTTCAGAACACCACCAATATATCAAAACTACCACTACAACAAATGAACAGGTTTGATACTAAGAAATAATTCTAGGTTCAACTCTGAGGGAGCATTAAACCTGTATTTCTGAAGTGCCAATAATACAGCCATGGCATTTCAGACTGCACGAACAAAGACAGTACAAATTTTAATAGGCCAAATTAAGTTCTTAGTGAGCAAAGCACCTTTCCCCAAAGCACTTTGAGGGTGAGCTCCAAATGGTCAAAGCATGGGGCAAGATTCCTGACACTGGCTGACCTGCACAGCCTTGTATCAGAGATGCCCTAACATGATGATTAGGACAACAGAGAAAGTGTAACAAGGCCTCTGGCAGGTCATTAGCAGAAGACACTGGCATTTGAAGTGTGCACCTGATATAAAGAAAAACATTGCTTGAAGGCTCCAGGAATAAGTGTTTACTTAAGACAAACAGGAATTCAATAGCAGCTTTTACATTTAGAGAACAATGAATCCTGTAAATATTTTCCACTAATTTAATTTAAAAACAAATCCACTTAATCTGTGTTCTCATTTTCTGCATTTGCTCTCTGTTCTCACTATTGCAAACAATTTAAATAGGTGGAATATTCTTAGAAACTGACTTCTAAGCAATTACTACAAAGAGATCACTTTATATGTAGAGTCGGATATACACAAACTGAAGGCAGGCTGAACAGGCATAACCTAAACAAGCAAAGGGGGGAAAAAAGGAAAAACCATTCTGTATTGTCAAAATGTATAAGCAATAAGATTAATGGGTAAAGCTGCCTTCTTAAGGTCCATATTCACTTCAGTCACATGGTCCACCAGCTCCTAGTCTCCCCAGAAAGCACAGGAAACCTACAGAGAGTTTCTGAAATCAGACTTCACAATATAATTCATCTTTTCGCCACCTCCCCTGCTTAAAAAAAGATAATGGATCTCTGGTTTCTTCTGAAACAACTTCAATTACTCAAAGAGAAAAATGCTTCTGTCTTTCTTCTCCAGTTGGGCTCTAACACTCTTAACCATCCTGGATCTAACCACGCTTAGCTGGGTCTAATGACTGAAGGACTTGCCAAGAAGGCATGGTAATTTCCTCTGGAGTCACATCACAAATATGGAAATGGGAAAGTATAGGTCATAGATATTGTTTCTATCTGAAACAGAAAAGACATGAAGGAAAAGGAAGAGCATTGAAAACCTTCCATGGTTTCTGCCCCCTGGTACAGAATTAAATTTTGGTTTTGAGAAAGTAATGAATAGACCAAGCATCTGGACCTTTAAAATAGTTACAGTGCTTTATGTACTAAAACATGCAAATTATCCAGCAGTCAGGAAGTAGTCACCAAACCTCTGATGCTTTCTGCCCACACACCCTCTTCTTCCCCTTTAAGTCCTTTGTGCCTTTCTCCTTGTTCTCTGGCTGTGAGGTATCACTGCCCCAGTGGGGCCATCAGCTGCCTAGGAACCCCTGACAAATGGGCAGGCTGCCTACACAGGCCAACCTTGCAAAGTGTGCACAGTCACTGCAAGCAGGTTGAGGGCCAGCAAATTTTTTACCCAGAGGCAGTAAACATAAAAACCAAGCCTCTCACCAATGTGTTGTGAGGATGCATCAGGTCCATATTTCATATGTGCTCATAACAACAGCAGCATATACGCAGATGTTTCAGTCCCATTCTCAGGAAACTTTTCTTGACTGAAGCCCAGATTTTCAGAGTTACCTTCCTGGTGTGCAGAACTTCTCACAGTCACATGAACCATCCAGTTTGTCCTGGATGGTTTTTTTCTGCACATATTCTCACTGTGCTCATCATAATTTTATTAAAGAAGAAGGTTCAGGTTGTTCTTTCACCAAAAACAATTCTACTTGATAGAAAGATATGAAGACAGGGCTACTAAATGAGTTGCTGTGAGCTGAGGCCAGGTGTGGATTTACAGCACACACCCAGCATTTCACAGAAGCTGCCCCTGAGCATGCCCTCCTCACGTGGTGCTGTGGTACTGTCACTGCAGGGTGGCTGCTGCACCTGTGCAGTCCTGAGGAAAGGCACTCAGCTTATTTTTCTAAATCTAAACACTTACACTGTTATGCCATATCTTGTTTGTGGGTCCATGTCTGTATCCATCCATCCAGACTTTGAAAGGAACTTAGGCCTTTAGCTTAACCAATAAACATTTAATGGATTGACATAAAGCAAGATAATGGTAAGTCACTGCTTATATCACAAGGATGACTGTCTAGATTTTCTTTTTTAATTAAGTGATGCAGTACAGGACTTTTAAAGCACAGCCCCACCTGCCTCTGTGAAACTTTTGAGCTAAGCTAATAACAGATGGCCTTATTAGCATGTAGAAACAGTACTGGGCAGGTACTGGGAGTAACCAACAGGGTATGCTTTATTTTAATTCACTTTTTTTCAGAAAGATAAAAAACTTCAGGTAGATTTTTTAAAAAAGGCATTATATACTTGGCACTGCATTAGTATTATCAGCATTTGCCTACAACAGTTTGAAAATAAACCTTTCATTATGTCCAGACATGATTTACAGATACAGTCCTTCAAACAGGAACCCTGTGCTAATTTTGAGACAAATCCTTTCTTATGCCCATATCTGATCTACAATTAGTTTTGTTCAAATAAAAATGTATGACGCAGATTGCCATTTGCATTCTGCCAGGAACTTCTATTTTTAGATGCAGGTCAGCTTTATACTCCTTTCATGTGCTTACAACTCCAATACAGCAAATGATGCACCTTAGCAAGTTTATCTAACATTCTGTTCGATAAAAAAATCTGCAGAATTGCTGACACAATTGTATCAACATTGATAAGAACAGCAAGGTGTTTGGACCTCCTACTTGATGGAAGTCTGCTAAAGGAAATTACTAGGGGTTTTTTCCTTTTCTTTCTTTCTGTTTTTTAATTGTAATTTTTTAATGTGGAAACAAACCAGAAAACAGAAGTAGCTCTCTGGCTACACTCCATAGTTGAACCACATTGTTTTGACACAAGCTGGGGCTGCTCCAGAAGTCTTCACTGGCTCACACTGCCAAGGCACAAGATCTCATCTCATCAGCTTTGCCCAACATTGTCTCCACCCTTCTCTCCCATTTCCTCTCACACTCACCTCCCAACCTCCATGCTCTGCCCAAATTACTGATGACTGGCCCTTTTGGATCTTTTATCCACTCCCAAATGTGGCCCTCACTAATAGAAACAACCTCTTGGCCAAATATTTTGCCTCCATCAAGGGCACTTAGAAATTTCTGCTCTGAAAAACACTCCACTGTTGAAAATAGTGGGAATTTGTAGAAAACATGGTATGATAGGTACCCTACTCTGTGTCTCATCCTTTGGCACATGTTTGGCTACATACAGACAATACAGATAAATATTTTGTGAGCTAAAGGAAAAGCAAAAACTATTTCAGTACATTCTTTTTCCCCAAGTGACAAAACTGGGGTCTGTTTTCCAATAGAAGTGAAAATTTGATATATACATGTTTTTTTCTCTTCCCTTCTCTATCAAAATATCAAGTCAAACAGAAATTCCTTGATTAGAAACACAGCTTTTTTCTATTTATCTATTTGTCTTTGTGATGGTCTGTAGTTTTTATTTTGCAAAATGACAACTTCAGAAACATGGATACGGAATGAGAGGAACGTGCATTTACTACTCCTCTTGAAACTAAAAAAACCTTACAATTCAAAGTGTGGAAACACAGACAACAAGGACTTAATTTAAGAATTCCAGTTCCATAAGGCATCTGCAGCACAAATGATGATCGTGCAACTCAAATGTGTGTTTCAGGAATCTGTAACATTCCTTGCTGCAAGCTTCTGGGAAAGAATCACCTTTTTCTGGTAAGAAGCTCTTCTTCTATTAGCTAAATGATTCTAAGTTATTTGAAACTATAAATATTTGTCCAAATGTTTACATGACTGAGAAATATTAGGTAAATTCCATCCAAACAATGAAGCAACTTCCAGCAATGTGTAACAAAAATAGTGCCTCCCTTACATTTTTACTTCAGTAAATGTCTAAAAGTGATCCCATAATCAGGAATCACAAAGAGAAATGAAAGACACTGGGAGGATGGCAACATTTGGAACAAAAACTCTTTTACCATAGTGTAGATAACATGTGTAGGAAGATAGACTGTACTCAGTTTCATTTCTCAGGGTTGTTCTCACTTATCTATTCCTCTCAAAGCTTCCAAATTATTTCTTGCTTTAGAGAAACAAAACTATTTTTAGAGAATTTCTGAATGCTGGATAAATATTTTTAAATAACACTTGGAAAAGCCTTTTGGATTGAAAATGCCTTTTTGTCCCCCACTGCTTAGCCTAACTGACACTATCAAATATTTCCCTTTTTATTTAAAACACTTCCATAAACTGAGAAAACAAGATCCTGCAAATGATTATACTCAAAGTAAGCCACAATTTTGATCTAATAGGGTGTTCTTTGAAAAGAAAAATGCAGTCTTGATCACATTAATGACCTGCTCTTTCAAAATCATCTATTGTAGAACTGCAAGGATTTAAAATTAAACATCGCATTAAGAGCTTCATCAATAATGCAATTATGTAAGCATGTCCTTACTATTACATGGGTTAAAATTAGAGAACATGAACATGTAGTATGCAGAAAAAAATCAGAACTGAGTTTTACCTGCAACCATAAGTTAACTAAGGAATCTATTAGATTAAAAATATTTAGTTTAGTTATTTTTGTCATATTGTCTCCATTTTCTACAGAATTAGTGAACAAAGTTGAAAGAAGAGTGTTACCCATGCAGCTTACAAGCCATCTGCAAGAGTATTTTTTTGAAGTCAGTGCCTGAAGTTTTAGCTGGGTACCTATGAGTAATACATTCCCTCAGGCTATCATGAAGCTACAGCACCTTACATCTGCCCCACATTTTCTGTGGGCTTTTAAATATATAGGAGGAGTCTGAGAATTTAAATTAAAAACAAAAAATTCCTGGTCTATGATGTAACACAATAACAATCATGATGTGTAGTACTTGGAAACATTACAAATTTCTTTACTGTGAGGGTGGTGAGGCACTGGCACAGGTTGCCCAGACAAGCTGTGGATGCCCCATCCCTGGCAGTGTTCAAGGCCAGGCTGAATGGAGCTCTGAGTAACCTGGGATAGTGGAAAGTGTCCCTGCTTATGACAGGGATTGGAACTAGGTGATCTTTAAGGTCCCTTCCAACCCAAACCATTCTGTGATTCTATGATTGCTGTAAATAACTATGAAGTTCAACAGAGGACTAAATAAGATTAAGATCTACAGTGGAAGCAGTCTCCAAAGATTTGACAGACAATACCAATCCAGCACTGATTGCAGAAACCAGTACAGGAATTCCACCACTGCAGTTTCCCTATGGGCAAGTTCCCAGGATGTCAGAGGAGGCCAATTCCCACCTCATATTAAGGACTGGTTTGAGAAGTAAACTTTCACTGTAGAAAATTTGCTATATTAAATCAGCAGTTGGGAGAATAAAAGACAAGGAGGGTAATGTGTGGCAGGATCCATGTCCTGACAGTTGTTTCTCATCCTGCAAAACTTGCAATCATACTTTCTGACCTCACCCTGTTGCAGAGTGATGCGATTTTCCAGTGTTGTTGAAGTGCTGACACACAAGGCTAATAACTCAAACTGCACTTGGCAAAGAGATTGATAAAACAAAACTCTCTTGGAAGATAGAACTTCAGGAAACCACCTCAACAAGCACTTCCTGGTGCTGACATCTTAGTGACATGATACTGTGCTGAAGCTTTTGTTTACTGCCTAGTCTGGCACCTTCTTGAGAATCTAAACTGAGCAATTGTTTACTACTACTTTTAGAGAAGAGGCAGCAGAGAGGTTTAAGGTTTTGGTGAACAAAGATACCTGGAGCAGCTTATGCTCCAGGATAGAAAGTGGTATAAGCAATACTGACTTTGCTAAGCTTAGCTTTGATCAGCTAAGGAACAGTAAGAAAATTCATTTCAGAAGTGATGGTAACAAAAAAGAAGGCCATAATGGAAGGGCTTGAAAAATAATGTAGCTGCCAAAGCAAAGTAAGGAGCCTTCAGAGAAGACTCAGGGAACAATGATATTCCCTTAACACACCAGTGGTGTTCTGTGTAGCACCTAGAAGTCTCTTGTTCAACTCCTCCCTCAGTCCAGCCATACTTGATTTATGGGATAGTCACAGCAGTTTGCTCTAAAATGCCCCACAAATACCTTTTAAGGGTTGTTAAAGCTATCACCTCCCTTACAGTGCATTAGAAAATGAAGTCACAAAAGTGCCTGATAAAACACTTACGCTGTAAATCCATAAAACTAAATCACAAATAAAACTATACTGGCCCATAAAAGTCATTTGGATTTAAAAAAGAAACCAAACCAGAAAACAACAAATTACACGCTAAAAATACCCCTCCCAACCCCTCCCCTCCAACATTCACAGAACAGCTCTATAAAGCTAAGTGGCTCTTGTTTGCCTGGTCTAGTGGGAGTTGTCCCTGCCCATGGCAGGGGGCTGGAACTAGATGATCTTTGAGGTACCTTCCAACCCAAATCCTTCCATGATTCTATGATTCTGCACTTCAAGTATCCTAAGATGTTCAAAACAACATGACATTGAAATGTAAGAAAAAATATTGTCATAACTGGTAATACTCAAAACAGGCTATAAATTTGGACCTTGCTGAACACCCATCAGGTGCTGATTTTGCAAAAGTCAAGCTGACTTGGTCTGAATTTGCATGCTTTCCTTGGAGTCCTTTGGAAAGGAAGCAAGAATAAAACCTTAAACCTTTCTCTGATGTAAACTCAATAGCTTGTTTTAAAATACTGTCACTTCAAATACAAACTTTGGTTATCTCCCCAAGGCACAAAGTGTGCACAAAGAGTCCAGTCCAGTCTCAGGCTGTTGAAGGATCCCAGTCTGAAAGAGAATTGGGAGCACTGGAGACAGGTTTCTGTTAAAAGCATTTGCAGATGTGTGCAGGTGGGCTACTTTGTTCACTAAGTCACCTGCAGCTTTTCACATGAACAAAACATTACACTCAGAAATAGCCTGAGGATATAAGAGCTCCCTTGTGAGTTCAGCCTGCCACTAGCACAGCTTTGGAGCTGCAGGGCAGAGCACAGCTCTTCACCTGCAGACACAGCCAAGTCCCACCCATGAACCAGAACAGATGAACAGGAGAAACACTGAAGGATGCTGTTCAATTAAAACAGACTTCACCTTGCCCAACTTGAATATTACCTGGCAAGCCAGCAATGTCACTTCCAGCCCAACCTGACTGCACTCAGAACCATCCTTCCCCTCTGCAATACTCCCTGTAAATACTTTGTGCAGTAGAAAGGGGAGGCAGCCACAACAAGCTGAATTAGTGCCATTGGTGTTCCACTGAAAGTGGCCCACCAAAGATGTGACAATCCCACTCTAGGAAGTCAAATTCAACTCAGACTACAAACTCAACACAGCAGTAACTGTGCTGCATGCACTGTTGCCATAAGTACATGCACGTTAGCATGTCCAAGAGACATCATGGAATAAAAAGCAATGCAATCTCTAATGCAAGCTGAGAAATTGAAAGTTTAGGTCTATTACAGGAACTTAATTCTGAAAGTCTCTACTTATGACACAGGAAAAACATAGTCAATGAACATTGAGGGAAAAAGGAAAGTGTAAATTTTACTTACATTTTTTTGGGACACTCTCCCCTCCCCGCACCTATAATCAGCAGGAAGACACTTGTTTTGAAGTTCTGCCTTGGCTCACTTTGAGGCAACCCAATTCCAACATGGTTACAGAGACTTTGGCACAGATTCACTTTAAGAGATGGCTTTTGCAATTAAGAGTTCCTGCTGGATTTGTTATGCAAAATATGTAATTGGCACTTAATTTCAACCAATTGTAAACATTTTTCTTGGTTTTGTTTACCACTCTTCTTTGATCAAGTGTAAAGATATGCAGATTTCTCCTGTTAATGTTATGAGGTGAATCAGATGAGTATGCTTACTGACCTCTTCCAAGGTGCTTTTATTAGTAGCTCATTATTAAGCTAGGAGGGACAAGAGGAGAGGAGCAGTCTCCCTTGCTGGGGAGAACTCCTTTGGCCAGGACTTTAGAACCAAAGGCTAACCCTGAGTGGCTTTGCTGGGTTAAGGACAGGGTGGCACAGGACTTTGGCTAGAGCTGAGATTGTGCCAATCAAATGTCAATATACTCCACCATGACAGATAAGGCTGTTCCTTCACTCAGTACTGAGCAATCAAGGTTCAGGTCAAGGAAATATCAGTAATCTACAAAGATAAAATACACTGGAGAGACAGGAAAGTGGGGACAGAATGTCTCTTCATTCTTGTCTGGCTGCAATTTCTATCAAGTCCCTGAAAGTCAAGCCAAACCGATTCTCAGTGTCACTCCTCCTAAGCAAGCCATCAGATCCCTCAATTTAAATGAAGTATAAAAATCTTTAATAGATATCACACATAAATCAATGTGCCCCCAAACCCTGGACTGGTATTTTAAGTCTTCCAGAATCATAGAATCATCAAATGGTCTGGGTTGGAAGGGCTTTTAAGGATCATCTAGTTCCAACACCCCTGCCATGGGCAGATATGCCACTCTAAATTAGGTTGCTCAGGGCACGATCCAACCTGGTCTTGGACAGCTCCTGGGAGAAGGCATCAGATTCATTGCTAAAAATACTTGCATCCAGTTCTTTGTTTTCACCTTCCATCAATACTCTCTCTAGACTTTCAAATTTTAATATTTTAAATCCTTTCAAATTTTAAAAGGCACTGGGTCTATCTCTTTGCCTTTACTTTTTATGTAATCAACAGCAGTAACATAGCAAACCATAAATCCATGCAGTTTAAGGGAAGACAATTTCATTTTAATTTAAAACCAATTTCATTCACTCACATCCCCATATCCACATACTCATAAAAGCACCTGAACGTGCATGCCCAAGTCTGCACAAAATTCAGGCGGTAGACTCCTGAATCCAGGAGGTCTGTCTAGAACTCCTTGTGACAAAACAGACAAAACAAAATCAGCTATAATGTCAGCAAGAGCAGGCTCACTCTGGGAGGTAGGGCTCCTGCAGGGTGCTGTCAGAATTAAATCTGATAGGATTCCTTACTTTATCCTCTAGGTTAAGTGTGAGAACTGCATAAAAGCAGGAGCAGGCATGATTACATAATTGCAGAGCTGTGATGCTGCCAGCTGGGAGCAGAAGCCACAATATGGGCAGAGCGCCACAGGACACTTACAGTCCATTGTAACTTCCTTCAACCCCAGACTGCACTGGCACCAAAGGTCTGCATCTGCTGATTTCCTTGCAGCAACACGACTTAACCTAAAGCAATAGTTCAATGCATTTTATTCGCCTACAAGTGGCATTTCTTCTCTTCAGCTTACAGAGGTGGTGTGTAGGTTTGGGTTTTTTCTTGGAACTCCTCAACAGGGCATTTTCTCTAGAGATCCCGATGTCATTTCACCTCTCTCTTGCTCTTCTTACTGCTTGATAAAGTGATCCATGGTGAAATCATCCTTCCTCCCTCTCCAATATGGTCTTCTTAGACTGCTACCATTGCTCCACAGCACAAGCTAAGCCAGCTCGTCCCCTAAACCAACTTTGTCAAGCAAGAAATTAAGATTATAGTCACAACTCCAAGAGCAATAGCTAGTTCCAGGTAGCATGAGAGAACTCGGATGTTACTGCAGTAGATAACAAGACACATGAACCAATTCTGACTATTAACTACAGGCCACATACTAAAGAATTTCTGTTCTTACAGAAATGGTTTTCCCATTTTGTCAGGGTTTACAAATGGGGTTTAAGGCTTTTTTTTAAAGTAGGTTTTTCAAAGTCAAGGAGCATTAAGAGCTGTAGCTTTTGTTACAAAGCTACACAACCCTTGTCCCATCTGCAAAAATAAACCTATAATAAAGCAATCTTGTTTTCACTCTTGCTCTCATCCATCTCCTGTCTTTTTGAGCAGCTCAAGTGGCTTTTTACACAGGAAGGTGCAAAGGGGCCATGAAATCCATGTAAGTGGGAGGCAATGGCACCACAGCATGTCCAGGTTGTGGAGCAAAACAACACCAGCTGGTGAGAGAGACCAAAGCACACACCTGGCCATGTGGCAAACTTTGAAGAAATCAGGGAGAAAAGGTACGGGCAGAAGGTCTGGAAAAGGGATTACACAGGTGAAGAACAGGAATAAAAGTTAAAATGTTTTAAAAAAAATAGTAACACCAAAGGCAAAACATATTAAAAAAGAGGCAGCAATAAATGTTTCTTAGAGACCTAAAGATTTGTATCAGAGTGGATTTTGTGCATCCTTGCTGAGAATATAGAAGGGGTTTTCTGCTACAAAACTATCAGTAAATTATGACAAGTCCCCACAGAAAAAGGCTGAGTCTTCAGCCATAAGAGATAAGAGATCAAAATGGCAAGTGAGAAACCACCACACGCAGACACCACCAAAAGCCTAAAATACTTATAGATAATAGTACTTATCACCCTTTTGAAAACAGATGCATAAACACATTACTGACATATTTATTAGTTCAGAAATCTGGCAGTAAAATAAATTCTAAAAAAAGCTATCAGAAGGAATCAGCAATGCATTCAGAAGCACTCATCACTGGAGTCTCTATACGACGTCAATGCGAAATGTAGAATGTGCACATGGACTTATCCAAGCCAGATACAAACTCCCGCTGACTCAAGTTTATCCAAGACTGGACTAGAAAGGTGCACAGAATAACCTTAGGGAGATGTCTGAAAGGAATGCCCTTGTGACATGGGACACATCTACTATTAACACAAACTTAGGAACTACTGTGGGCAGGATAGATCAGATTTCCATATGCCCATGGACTAAACCTACATAGTACAGAGCACAGCAGAACAATTATTCCCAAGCCCTTGATGTGACAACTCTAAGTTAGATCAGAAGCAAAGGTTTCCTGGAATAACACAAGGCCAGGTTTAAGCTGAGTGGGCTCTGTTACAACAGCGATTTCTTACTAGAAGTTAACTGCTCTACACAGAAAATTATGGCACTTCTGGATGGGCATTTCTGCCCCTCCTGCCCTACAGCTCCACTGTGCCTTTAACCATGACCATCTGTTGGATGAGAATGATGAACAACAAGCAGCTTTCAAGAAGGTTTTAGGAAAGGGAAAAACGTAGTCACTTCCAAAACAGAAAGCTTGTTTTACCAGGGTCTCCCCCAAACAGTTCAAAACCTTCAGAAATCCACTTTGAAAAAGTTACTTAAAAATTGTATATTTCAAAACAAGAGAATAAGTTTACTTGAATTTTGCAACGCCAAATAGCAATTTCAAAATATTTATTTTTAAAGCACAGAATGGAAACTTGGTCCTCTTCAAATATACAATGTACACTCATGAAGGAAGATCATGCATTTAGCACTAGCATTGTTCATTCAAAGAGCTGAATTTTAAGTCAGTTAAGAATGACAGCTAAAAGGGGGAGAAGAAAACATTTTAGATTTCTGAACACATTCTGGTTTCTACTGCTTAGCACTACATCATGCCTATAGCAATATATAAATTGCAAGTAACATGATTATTCTGAGAGTTGTGCATGACCTAAATCAGAATTAAAAAATATACTCTCTGTTGAAATTTTTCATTACAAAAATTTCCATATTAAGAAGACAGTCTTTTAGGAATAAATTAACAGAAACTAGGCAGGCTGAGATAGGCAAACATTTGACAAATCATGCACTGCAGACACACATTGCACTGAGGACTGAAGAACTGCATAGATTGAAATGCTGTGTTACCACCGACAGATGTTTTCCAAAGAGCTTTTAAAACTATGTATTTAATTAAGAGTTCCTAAAATTTTGTTGTGTAACTAGCCCTACACGGATTTGCAAACTTACATTTTGGTTCTACAGGAAATTTCATACCCATTACTAGAACACAAAGTCTGAGAAGCAAGAATTAGGCCCCAAGTTTTGTTGTTTTTATATACAACTTTATTTTATCTTTGTAACAGTATTCGGGACTGAACAGTCTAGCTACAAAAACTTCAGTTGGTATTTATTTTCCTCCTCACCTATTAAAAATGACAAATAGAAAAGCTTTCAAAGCTTTAGTTGGTACCAAACCATGTGCCAGACAAAAAAGAGTCAATAAAGGTACTCTAGAGCAGTCTTAGGTGAGAAGCAATACAACTTGATTCAGCTGCATGAGGAGGCATGGGATCCATCATCTCATCAGCCTTGAAGTCAGATTACTTTCTATCTAGTGAGATGACCTTTCAAATGTAACACTCCACATCACCCCCAGTCCCAGGGACAGCATTATTAACATCCCTGCTTTTATAGCAGCCAGGATGAGTTTGAACTTGCTTTTAGTATTTTCTGTTCATTCTTCAATACACAATTTCTTCGTGCCTGTCCTTTCCCTTTACTATTACCTTTACTATTACAGTTCAGTCCTGTCCCTTTACTATTACCAAAGCCTATTTCAAGGATCCAAACTTGTTTCATGTTCTTCAGTTTCATCAGGTAGTTCTTCAGCAGATGCATCACACACATTGTCCTGGCCATCTGCAGGCTGATTTGGCTCATCAGGTTCCCCAGCTGCAGTCTGAGTTGTTTCCTCTTCCTCTTCTTCCTCAACTTCCCCATCATCCTCTACATCCATCTCAAACACCCTGACGTGGCGGAGGTTTGAACTCAGCTATAGAGACAGTAAGAAGTTCTTGTTAATGACTAAATAAGTAAAAACATCAACAGCATTTTGTCAGCCAATAGCTTTGAAAATAACCTTTATCTTTGAAACGGAGGTTTCAAGGGAATTAGCAACTTTTTTATTGCACTACAGGCTGAGAAGTCAAGCAAGCAGATCTATTACCTTCTGTTAAAGTTTTTCCATCCTGTGATATTAGACACTTATTAGTGTCTAATCTGTACTTATTAGACAGGTATGACTGTATCCTGACACACTTATAGCAGATTATGAGAAAAGAATCTATTTGTTTTAAAAAAAATGGTAACTTTTAGGTTGGCACTTCAGTCAGCACATTTCCTTTAACAGACAGGCTTTTTCAGAGATAGTGCACTTACCACACAAGAAACTTTCCTAATGCCGTTTACAGAAACATACTGAGCTTTCATATTCTCCAGCACCCTCCACTGACTCTCCAAGCACACAGTACGTGTGGGTATCTCACTGCTTCGCTCATCCAGCCTGCACACAGCAAGGAAAAAAGCACAAAGCTGCTTCACAAGAAAAGAAAACTGCAGGTCTAGGAAAAACCTCCAGTTTCTTAAGTCTAAATTTTATCATATGCAACAAGCAGATAAGCCTCTGAAACCATCATAATGCCACTACAGATACTCTAGAGCAGGAGATCCAACTGTAGAGATGTTCCAACCAAGTTAAAAACATGACAGCAGGTGAGAAGGGAGTTGTAAAGTCTGATCTTCCCACAAGAAACAGCTATAGCAAGATGTGGGTGGCTTTCCTTCAAACCTCTGTACAAAGAGTTTCTGAACACAGTCCTGGATGCAGTGCCTCCCCTTACACAGAAGTTTGGCCTCCATGACCTTTCAAATATGCATCACTACCCCACTCACAGGGACTGTATGAAGACACTCCCTAGTTATTACAGCAGCCAGGATTAGTTTGAACTTGCTCTTAATATTTTATGTGTATTCTTCAACACACAGTATCTTTGTGGCATAAAAAAAATTAATTTACAGTTCAGCAATTAACTTACATTTCAGTGTGGCACTATATTTTGACATAAAAACGTGTCTTAAGCAAACCACTAGAGAAGAATGGGAGAAAAGTAAAAGCAAGGGACACACAGCAACTAAAAGACTGGATTCACTGCTTGAACTACATTGGCCTTTGTGTATGTGTTCACCAGATGCTCTCCTCTACCTGTGCCAATGCAGACAGTAGTACCAGTTCTGACGTGTTAAGGTTAAGCTGACCATGTTTGTAAGGGTGACTACCAGGGAAAGATGAAGAAATACCTGTGTATTCTTACTACAAGGCAGAGGTGTATGAGCAGATATCCTGAACACATCCTAAATGGAAGTATTCTGATCAGCAAAGTTAGCATCTTCTCAAGAAAGGAAGATTTCTGATTCTACGGGGTGTCTTCAGCTGATCTTTGCATTTCATGACAACCAGGAATACATTTAGTATCAGTATCAAAAAACAAACCCAACCTCCACAAAACAAACTATTTAGGAAGCTTCCATGCCCACCATCCTACTCTCCTGGCACAAAAAGAGTTAGTGTCTTGAAAATATTTACACACACACAAGGCATGAATAACTGTACACAATTACAGAACTTGCTTAATTTGCTTTTCAGTTCTACACTTTCAGATTTGCTCAAGGTTTTTCAATACCTTTCCATAGAATCCCAAATGAATTTCCTATCTTGGTCCTCATCCGTATATACTGAAGATAAAGGCAGCTGAGCCAAGACTCTCTCCTTCCCCTCTTGTTGCACACTCTCTTTCAGAACTACAGTTACAGTTTCATCATCATAGAAGTGAGCATCCAAACAACTGTAGCATCTACAGAAAAATAATTTAGAAAGCATCAAGTAATATAAGAGAATACAGAACTAAAATATCTTAAAGTTGCACAGCACTCATGTTAAAAAGTATTCAGTTCTTAACAATGAGCTATATTGTAAATAAAAAAGGTCAGTTGTGCTGCTATGACACTGAATGATAGCCATAACCTGGCAGACTTCTGTATCATGCAGGAAAAATTATTCTGAAGGGGAAAAAAAAAAGCAACTCACAAAAACCCCTTACTATCAACCTTCACATTTCAGATGAAACATAAGGAACAGTAAACATAAACACCAAAGAAAATCTAGAAACACAGCTGAAGGTACTGAGGGCAAATCACATCTGGCTTTTCTACATGAAAAGGACAAGCTTAGTCTATCATATGCCTTGTAAGATAGCTACATTCAGGCATACCAAGTGTTATCTTACTTAAAGAACATCACAGAGATACTTGTTTCCAGCTAGCTTTGTTTCTTACACATGTGTTAAAGCTTTAGTTTTCAACTGGAAAACTAAAATTTATTTGACCTTGAGATGAAGTGCCAAGTAAGATTCCCACAACCCTGCAGCTTCGTGCACCTGTGCCATTTCTTTCAACCTGATTCACCCAGGTGAGTTAACTTCAAAGATAACAACGCAAGAAAACCACCAGGAAATACGATTTTTAATTCAGCAATCTGCAATCTGGAAGAAAAATCAAACACACTGACCTGGAGTCTGAGATCTCATTTATACTGTTGTTCAAGAAGTTTCCAAACTCTACTGCAAGAATCCCATTACTGACAGACCTAGAACGACAGAGTTAATTATCTCAGTGACAAAAACCTTTCCCTTCACAGAGAATCCAAAATCTCTAATGGCAACTGTGGTATGAGATGGTGTAAGCCTATCTAAGCTTAGGACAATACATGGCTACATGCCAAAATTATGTGATTGGTGGATGGGAAACCTTTAAATTCTTCTGTTCCTTAGAAAAACGTGACTAATGGAGTCAAATGAAAAACTACATCTGGTTTATGGGATACAATTCTTTGCTGATTTCCTTGCTCAATAGTCCTAGTCTCAGGTTCATTACGTACAGCAAAAGAGGTTAGATTAAGTATCAATGAGGGCAGAAATTCTGTCATCAGCAGCTGTCAACAGGAAACACAAAACACACTTTCACCATGTGCTTTCCTTAGCAGTAAAAGTGCTTCACAAATTCCCACCCCATCACAGTTCATTGTCTCCTCAAATTAAATGACACAGATTATAAAAACCAGTATTTTACAGAAAGAAGGGGGTTTTGTTGTTTTTAAACACAGCTCATTTCAGCCATCCCACTGATAAAATGCAGCTTGAACAGTTTTATCAACACAACCATGCTGTGACAAATCACCTCAAGGTATACAGATCCACATCCCAAAGAGATGCAGTCTATTTGATGCACCTGTGAGTGCAGTCCCCATATTTCTAGAAGTATTAAATTACAGACTGCAAGACGTTAATCAAAGAATACTATTTACAGTAAGACAAAGCAACACTGGAAGCAGGATTCTGTGTAATTTTTCAGAAGTTTGCAAAAATAAGTAACTCTGTGAGCAGCAATCTAACAAAGTCTGATTTTCTCCTTATCCCAGAACCATCTTGGGTCTTGAGATTAGATTTTCTGTGTCTAATACAACACAAACTTCTCCTGCAGTTTCCTGCTGCACTTCTTAATGCACTCCTCATTTTCTCTAGTATCCAAGACAGACTGTATTCATGGTGCTCATTCCTTAATTTTACAAATAGATATAAATTGTAACTGTCTCTGTACAAACACGTCAAAGCTCACACATCACTTTTTCCCTCTTTTTGTCTTACCTGGAAGTATCAGTATGTCTCCTCAAAATGTGTATTTTAGAAATAGAATTTTCTAACATGGTGAAGAGAACATAATGTAAATTAGATGTTTTGTCGTTCCACCTGCAATGTGGGGGAAGAAATGAAAATTTAGATCAAGTTTTAATAATTCGTAAACTACATGGAACAAGGAATAGCAGCATACTTACAGAAAGGGTAATTTAAATAACTGAGGTGTGGAATCTTCACTGCAAAGGAAAAACAAAACAGTTTATAAAATGCTACTCATGCAGAAGTTTTAGTCACAGATTTCTTTCGTTGCTTTTAGTAAAGAAATACCTTTGAGAAATTTTGTAGAGAGACAGGCAGACTGCTTGATGCACTGACTTTCCAATTACATCCTAACAAACATAATAAAATAGGCCATAAAATACAGGCAGTTATTCATGATTATACATGTTTTTAAGACAAAAAAATCCCCAACCAACCAATCAACCACCTCTGTGTACATCTGAAAGAAAAATCCACCAATATTTATCCTGGAAAAAACATCCCTAATGCAAACACTATAGTCACTTCATACACTTGCTTCATGTTTCTTCATATTAGACTATGTATTGCCAACTAACACAGTTATCTGGTCCACAGCACATACATACACAAACCAGATCCCAAAATCACGTGAACAGAGCACGTTAAACAAAAAAAATCCCCCATTGTGCTGTCCCTGGACAAAGGCTTGAGATATCCCAGCAGTGAAGTTGGACTATACCCAAGTTGTAGGCACTCAAAGGCAAAGATTAAAGCTTCAGGCCTTGCTAAGCATGACTCTTACCTTCAGTTGACCACTATCCCTAAAATAAAGTTATAATTTATAAAAGCTGAACTTACTGCTGGCTTTTGTAAACACTGATCAATGACCCCTTCCATCTGCCTTTTGACAAAATGCAGTGATTTCTCAGGATAGTAGGGAAACAGAAGCGGGTTTTCTGTAAACACACAAAGTTAATTTAAAAATGCTTGTATCTCTATAAAAATATATTAGACCTTTTATTATCGCTAAAACCAGATTTTCTAAAGACTATTTTCCAAACAAAAATGCTACTTTTTCCCGCTTTTGATTGAATTAAATAGGCAGAAAAAGGCAACTCTGGCAAATTCTGTTATATAACAGCTTATGCTGTCAAGGTTTTACAGTCTATGGTTTCCAAAATTAAGCTAGAATCATTTTCACCATCTGCTCATTATAGTCTCTTACTTCTTTTTCACCACTAATCAACAAAATAGTCTCAGACTGCAGTGAAAGATAACAAGTTAGGATACTTCCCTCAGGTTTAACCTAAGGTATAACTATTCTTTTCTTGAACTGGAATGAAGATATCCTAAAATAGACATCTTCTGGGATTCCTCCCAAGCCAACACTTCTGAGACTGGTACAGAAAAGATGGGGAACTCCCAATATCCAGAAAATGGTAATTGACTGGGTAAGCAGCTATATAAACCCTGTGCAAAATAACAAGGCCCATTTATTTTATTCTACTCAGATGAAGACCAATGAGTAACACTACAGAAGTAATTCGTAAGCATGAAAAAAGATAACTCTTGTACATTTGTTACATTCTACATCTATCTTGTATACACTTTTTTTCATGAAAGCACGTTACCTTTAAGATGAGTACTATCTTTCAGAAAGTTAAACCACTGGTTTCCCTCTGTATTAGGTGGTGATACAAGGTCATCATCTTCATCTTTCAAGTACTAGAAAAGAAACACATATTTTTAAGATTGCAATTTAAGAACAGGAAACATTAGAATTCACCTTTGCTATTGCCGCTAGCAAGTGTATTATACATTTCTTGTTAAATTAACATGCCATAGCCTTAAAACTAAATATTCCACCCCATCTAGAAACAACAAGAAAAATCAACTATTGTTCAAGAGCACATGATGATATTTCCCTAAGAAACTGATTTTTAAATCAAGTCTGAGCACAAATGTTTTGAAATCCAGTGATTAATGCCATAAAGACAACAAATATATCAGTTTTACTGTAGCTGGCTTTTACAGTTTTACTATGGCAGCAAAATGATTTTGCCTTTTCCTAAAAATACATGTGTAAAGTGAACCTACAAGGTTTTAAACCCCCATTTTCCTAATAATAAATGGAAACAATTAAAATAGTCTCTTTTACCATTACTGGTATAGGCAACACAGAGCAAAAGGGCCAGAGAAGGAAAGTGGACATAGCTTTAAAAGCTTCTCTATCTAAGGATTTTCTCATTTATTCTTTTTGCATTTATTCCACAGCTCTTTACCTGGCCAACTCTCTCCACATTGAAGTATTTTCCTTTACGATTGTAAAGTTCTGGTGCCTAAAGAAATAATCCAAACAAACCCATTATTTAAACAGAAAAAATAATGAAAAAATATGATCAAATTATTTTATTCTAAGATTTTTCAGACTCAGTTATTGTCAGCAAAAATACAGCCAAATTATGTACTTGGAAAACCAGTATCACTGACCTCATTGAAGTGCTCAGTAAGAAAATCGGCAACAAATGTAATATCTTTCTGAGTCATCTAAAAGGAAAAAAAAAACAGCGAGAAAAGCAAAGGGTAAGAAATACATTTCAATGGCACAGAACAGACATTCTATAGACTGCACAAGCACAGCACCCTCAGCCTGTGCTCACAGGGCAAATGTTCCAGCCTCCAATATGCTTGGGAGTACTCAGCTGAACTCATCCCAGACCATTCCTGTCTTGTACAGGTCCCAAACCGGAGATGCAATCTGACAAATGCTAAATAAGGACAGTAGTTACTTCCCTTGACCTCCTGGCCATGCTCTCATTACTACAGCCCTGGCCACCCCTGCCCACCTTTGTCGGGGCACACTGCTGGCTCATGCCCAGACTGCATCCAGTGATTCCCACATCATCTCAGCAGAGCTGACATCTTCCCAGCCACATGGACTCTAGATGTGCAGGGGTTAACCCACCTCACAACACAACCCTGCATTTTGTCCTTCATGAACTGCAGGAGGTCCCTACCTGTCCATTCCTCCAGCTTATCTTTTTCTGGAAGGCACCTCTACCCTCAAGTGAGGGCAGTGTGATAGTGGCTGCAAAGCTGATGCAGGTATTATTATATAATATTGTTGTATTATTATATAATATTATTGTAATTTTATATCATTATATATTCCCTCTCCTCTACTAGGGCATTGATAAAGACATTAAAATCTCACTCTGGTTAACTTTGTCATTTAGGGCACATAAAGAGCTGCTACACAGAGGCCTTGCATACACACTGTACTAAATACAGTAGTCCTAACTATGAAAACAGAAAAAGTAATTCATGCATGACAGCATATTAGTGTGAATGTGCAGGCATCAGCTTTCTCAAAAAAAATGACACAGACACTATCCTTTAAGTTCTGTAACAAAAAGAAACCTTTAATTCTGCTTTCAAGTTGAGCAGAATATAGAGGATATCACCATTTATCAGAAAACGTTACTATTACCTTGTTCAGCTCTGGAAGCACATGATCTTCTGACATCCTCAACATGGCTGAGGGAAAAATTATATTTTTATTGCATTAATACTGTTTTCCTAATATTGTTAATTTTTCATGTCTATGTAATAAGAGACTGCTGTTAGAAAAGATTAATTCATCAGAAGCAAAAGAGTCTGGAATGAAGAATTACAAATCGAGACTGAAATTAAGTACCACTAGCTTACATTACAAATCTTGAAGGATTTTTCTCTTTACTCTTTTCCATCTGCATTCTAGCCTGTATGAGACTAAGATAAAGTTATTATAGAAAGAGTTCATAAGAATTTGTTCGTGTCTATACTAAGAGTAGTAAAATGAATATATGTGAAATAAACTGTCATGCTCAGAATAATGTGTTTTAAGGGAATTGCATATGAGTAATTTTAAATCCACAAGGCTTGGATAAAGTCCTCTGTTTAGTCTGAAACCAAACAAACATGGTGAACATAACATTATGACAGAGAATTATGATAGTTCTTTCTGCAATTTTTAAAATTAGAACTATTATATTCCTGCTAGTAAGTGCTAACACCGAATATCTGGTGCTTTTACAGTATCTGATAACACCACTTAAGTTTTGTAAAGTAGCTCTAAAAAGATCAAACAGAAGTTATAAACTTGTTCATAAACACAAAACAAGCAGGCTAAAATACAGCATTCTGCACTTCCTTCCAACATACTCTCTGCAGCTACCCAGACACAACTGAAGGTGCCCACTAACTGCATCTGGACATTCAGAGTCTGTTTACATCTGTGCAGAACCTCACAAGTAACTAGGCTGTCACAGGAGGAAACAGCAAGTAACAGACTAAAAGAGAATTAAGCTATACTTCAAATTTGGTGTAGACTAAAAAAAGTCCTTTTATTTTTCTCCAAATCAAGACCAGAAAACTGCTCATGAAGCAGAAAACAGTTTGGAGCAGCATTACAGGTCAAGTACAAACAATACCCACTCTACAGTAAACACTAAATTTGAGAACTACCAAATTTACAACCGTGTTTAATATTATATTTACTCTTGCCTCATCAACTGTAGCCCTCTACATGCCCAGAAATTTTCTATGATAGAAAAAAATACATGGTTATAACTAAGATTGGCCTAGTTACTTGCCTGCATTTCAATGCTTACAACATAAAACAGATACTGGATTATTATGTCATCAATCTTACCAACATAGAGCCATCGAAAAAATGCCTTGAAGTTTTTCATACTACTGTCGATCACTCTAAACAAGAAACAAGAAAAGAAATCACAAAATCTGAATATCACAAGCTGCTCCAGGCTTAAGTCCCATCTTTACCACAGGAAGGCCTGCAAGCACTATCAGTTTTTTTCAAAATGCCCAATGCAACATTTCAAGTAAGACTACTCTTGTGATATGAGTCTGACATGCAGTGAGACAAGATGAAAGCTCACCACCAACAGAGAAGTCTTGCTCTCCCAACGTCCTCTATTCCCAGCCACATCCCTTTTCCTCCAATACAAGACTAAATAGGAATGTTTTTTAAACTCTCCAGACTTTATACTTACTGAAGCAGCTCATTTGCCTTCAGGGTGAAAGAACCAACAGCAGTAACAGCCTCTGTAAAAAAAGCCTACCATTATTATTAAGCTTTCAAAAGTGAAATCAGACCAGGTAGGTAGCACACATGCAACTGTACCGTCAATTACAGATGCATCTAATCCCAGAGACTCATATTTTTGTTTCCATAAAGCCATTCCTTTCAAATCACTCAAGTGGTACAACAGTGCCTCAGAGCCGCTAGGAAAGCAGAGGAAAGAAGTACAATTTTTATTCACCGTCTGGAAATTCAGTGCTCTGCTGTATGCTACATTTTTGTCATTTAATGTGCAAGTGCAAAGCTTTACAAGGTGGTCTGACATGTACAAGAGGTAAGCTATCACTTCAGAGAAAAGCAAATGTTGTCCCAATGATTTTAACCACCACATAAAATTAGTGTGAATATTTTGCATAGATCCTATAAAACACACCAGGCAGCAATTTACAGGTGATGCATCATGGAGATTGTTCAAACTACTTCGATAGTTCTCTACTACACAAAAGTAAAATACATTTTGCCATGATCACCAGTCTCCATACCAGCACATCTACACAGAAAGCACCACCAATACAGCATATTGGCCTTCAGCAAAGCATATAATATGCCACTGAATCTATAATTCATTGGAAAGTCAGTGACTTACCTTTGTAAATGACTTATAACCAACTTTTGTATACTGGAATAGGAAGACTCTATGGACTGACCAAGTTTTTTTAAACCCTATTAACAAAGAAATACAATCATATAATAATGTTCTGTTAACATAAAAATGATTAAAATATATTAGTTTAGTATGTTTAAAAAATCGTTAACCTACCTTTACTGTCAGTTGGTTCATTAGTAATGCCTGAAGTTCCGGACTGAAGAAGGTGGGGAGAGAACCAAATAGGCATTTAATTTTGTGTTTCAACATCAAGTGCAAAGGCATACTCAGATAAAACAACAGTAACTACCTTGCTTTGCCCCATAACAACAGCTGCATAAACTCATCCTGAACAGAAGTGGTTGTATTCTTTTCCTGTCAGTCAAAATAATTGAAATAGATTGGTGAAGAGATTAAATCCAGTCTACCAAATTATCTCACAAACACTTCAAAGAAAGTATTTCAGAGAACGCACCTGTATCTTTGAATGTTGAAATCAGACTACTGACCACTGAAATTTTTTTGGTATTTCAAGTTATTTTCAACTGTATTACCCAATAAAAATTTTAAGCTGTTTGCCATCACCAAGAATCTATTTTTAAAAACAAATAGATTACATGATTCATTAACTTCTGGCTATGGGCAATAAACACAAAATTTAGGCAAATCCAACAGCATCTTAAACATGGATAATTACACGTGCTCTATTGAACTAGGCTGTGAGTGTTGTTACTCAACATTTACAGTAATCACTTTATCAATGACTTAACTACAAATGGCACAACACTGAATAGAAAGCAACTGATCAACAGCTAGGCAAGGTGAAAGCTATGATTTTTTTAAAAATTCAGAATAAATAGAAGTATCACAATATAATCATGCTTGATTGTACACAGGTAGCTTCAGCATGAGAGCACTTGACACACAATAGCTTCCAGGCTGTCTGTGAACTTAAGAGACTGTTACCTGGAGGTATCATGCTTAAACATTAAGATATGCAGTAGACTAACAACAGAATTACTGCAAAAAGTGTTTTTCCAAAAGGATGGTCAATCCTACAGTACCTGTACAAACTTTGTTAGTCGTGAGTCCATCTGCATCAGTATTTCTTCCCAGGCTTCACACATGCATGTCAACGACAGCTTTATATACTGTATTACAGAAACTGGCATTAGTATAATTTCCTTTCTCCCCTTCAACAACACATTGAAAAATTGGATGCTACAACACAAAGTGAAGAGATATGTAGATCTTATATAAAATTTATTATCAAATTCCAAGTTAGAGCTCTACATTTACTTAAAATCAACTCAAGCTTCCTACTAGGAAACATTTATTTCACTTGTATTAGAATATCAAAGCCTGCAGAACCATGAGACTAAAAGGATGGTGTAACAGAACTGTACCTGTAACAGAGTTGAAATGTGGGTAAACTTCCGGGCCATTCGAGTTACCTCAGGTAAGTAACTTGACAATAGACTAGTGTCCAACTGTAACAAATGAAACAAGCAACAGTTAACAGATGATTTGTCTTTTAACAATATATATTACAGAAATTAAAAGACAGACTGGAAAGACCCACAGAAAACCTCTCAGTTCCTTAAGGTTGATTTTAAGAGGAAAATACATTTAATTCCAAGAAGAAATAACTATTTTTAATACATCTATAAAAACCCCTGATAAGGTTCTACATTTTAGAGTTCTAACAGTAATAGTTTTAAGAATAACTGCTCTGGATAGATAGGATAATCAAAAGCATTACTGTTATGCCTTTGTGTGCAGAATGAAGAAAATCTGAATAATTGTAACTGTAGCTGAATAAAGTAATGTTATTCTAAAAGTAGTATTTTAAAAGAATGCCTCAGATCACCATTGTCAGTCTCATCAGTGAAACTGCATGTTAACATCACCAATTCAAAAGCTAAAGTGGGGTTAATTTCAGAAAGGCTGGAACTGGTAGTTTTTGTTTTTTCTGAAAATAATGGGAAAGTAATAAAGCTACCAGAACGCAATTTTAAAAGAAGTTTTATTTTTAAAAAAGATTTTAAAATTCATTTACTTGCCTGAAAATACGTTATCTCTGCTTCACTGTCTGAAGAGCTTTGTACCTCTGTAATAACTGACAGTGATTTCAAATCACTAGACAAACATAGTCCACGACAAGAACCTGCCACCTGAAGGATTCCAGTTTGCAAGTTAATAAAACATTTCATTTCCTCCAAGACATATTTACTGCTCTAACACATGGACATACAATGATGTGTTCAATGACATGTAAAAACAAAGTGTAATTTTCAGCTACTGCCTAGGAACAAACCCGCTCTTTTTATTGTGTATTAACAGTGAACTATGAAACAAGAAGTTAAATTTCCCAGTTATAATGTATTTCCATCAATAACCAACAACCCAATCCATTAGTTTCTTTAAATTCAGCAGCCTGCTTTCCCTTACATGTAAGCATATGTATGTTTTCATTCAACTCAGCTGCAGTTTGGTATATTATGAAGAAAAAATATGGAAAGGAACCAAACGTACCCCATTTACTGTAGCAATCTTGAACATTCCATAAGCATATATCTCAATAAATCCTGAGCTGCCACCAAGGACAAGAGCATTAAGTCTATAAAAATAGAAGAATGTGTTGATAAGCATACTGAAAAATTTTGAATGCACACAGATACAGTTCTTAATACTTAAATTCCATCCCTTTAATAATGTTCCTCTAAAGAATCACCGCACAAAAGGAAACATTGTGCCACCTTCCACGATCCAAGAAATTTAAAAACAAACAAACAAACTAGCTTGGATTTTACTGATAAAACCTGCCTCAAACATGTACATTAAGAGTAGCAATTACTACATTAACTGGGAGAATAGGGAAAAAATAGCAGAGTTCAGTCACAGAGTCCTTTTTCACTAAAAGTAACAGGTTTCTAGCAATAGCCCCCTTACCAATACAGGCTGCAAAGCATTACTGCAAAGCTACTTTGAGTTTACCCTGACTATATGCAGAGTAAGTCTGCCAGACTCACTCAGTAGCACTCCTCAGCATACCAAAGTCAATAAACATTTGAAATGGATGCAGCAGCAATAACAGCCACAGAAGTAACTACAGCATCAGAAACAGAAACACAGTTCAAAGAAGAGAGTCTGGGGCAGACAGATCTGTGTTTTGCTCATTTATTAACACCAGTATGCTTCACTGGCTTGGGAAAAAACCTTCAAACACAAGAATATTAACTGCAACTTCTGCCTGTTACATACCTAAATAAATATATGTTGAAGCAGAATGTTTCTGTTAAAGACAACACAGAACTTAGCAAAACAGTATCTTAAAAACTTTTGGTCTGCTTAATTGAGCAGATGAAGGGAGCAGAGAATTCACATAGCTCCTACACCACAGACAGCTCACTCTCTCTCAAGCAAGGAAATCCTACTGTAAGAAGAGCTACCAAGTTTTAAAAAGAAATAACTGGTGACAGACAGAGATGCAGATTTGAATTAAGAAGGATGGTTCTGAGTGGTGAGACTGTAAGGAACAATGAAATGGGAAAAAAAAAGGAACAGACATTAAGTGGCCTCCTCAAAAAAGTAGCACAAAGCACTGCACAAAGCCAGCCTCAGGCCACTAAATTACATTTACATTAGCTGCCCTTCCTGTGTTTCCTAATAACAGACGTTTATTTTAAAGTAACACTAAAACAGCTAGTTTCAGAGATACTTTTAAATTTAGATTTGTCACACTCATACAAACCCCCAGGAATCTCTGTATAGAACAAGCATTCACAAATGTCTTCAAGATCAGCTTAAGTAATACATAAATCAGCCTTCAAATGCACCCCAAGAAATCTACTAAGGAAAAGAAGATACGACACCAACAGCAGTGACTTACAATCCCTCTAAACTAAGTGGAAAAGGTGTAAACTGATGGAAACTTTCATATAGTCTTTGAACTTTATCTCTGTACATAAAAAAAGACATTTCATATAATTTCTCTGAGACTTTGAAAACAAGCACAAATAACTTAAAAGTAAACTCACTTATCCATTATCTTGTATCTTTAAAAAAGGAACCAAACAAAAAACCTCAACCAGCAACAACCCACAGCCAGAATTTACCTGACATCACCCAGAAGCTTCATAATCTCATCTGACTTTTCTTCACTGAAAATACAAAATACGTGATTAGGGCTTATACAGCTTGTCTCAACACCAGAAAATAAAATAAAATTAAAAAATAGAAAACTATAACATGACAATTTCTTACCTGAAAATTTTTGCAGTGGTACTGTAACTGAAAACAAAATAATTACTCTCAGTAACAATGAACAGACATCTGTAGTGCATTAAAGATGAATAACCAAAATAATGACAACAAATGGTATCTCCTCAAGCTTACTAGTATAACACTTACTTCTTTGGTAGTGCTGGTAATTTAGGCAAAAGGAGATTTGATTCATCCTCAGCATTGTAAAAGGAAGTGAGAACACTGAAAAAGAAGTAATACTGTCTTTATTATCCAAGCAGTAAAAATGAGAAGAGACTTTCTTTTAAACTCCAGAGTTAGGAGTATATATGCAATGCATTATGTCTATAGAAATTATAAATAACACAGGATAGTCCTTTATGGGACTGTTGATAAATATTGAAGTGATCAAATTAATAAGAAAACTGAATAAAATCTTTTTTATTTCCAGTGAATAAAGTTCATATCTGCTGGCTCAGAGACTTGTCACCAAATCCTTTATTACCTCTAATGCAGTTACTGCCAGAGACTTTCTGATTAAACCCTCTACAAACCTGAAGCAGAACCTACCCACTCCTGTAAAGACACATTGCAGTGAGAGGAAGATCAAAGCACAATGCTTACTATCACATCTTAGGTATGTCAGAAGGATGAGATTCCCCATACAAAGCTAAGCCTATCCCCACCATGAGAAGAACATTAAAGTAATTTAAGACACAGTTATTTTCTTGCTACTTTAAGACTGATGCTTACTGGAGGTGAGGGGGGAAATCCTCAAGTCAGGGGCTTACACCACCTGCCTCCTTTAAGAATAAATGTTTCATTTGTGTTTGTGCACTGCCATAAGGTGCATATCAGAGGTTTCTTTAAGACAACAGAAACAGGGACCATGATGTCCTCCAGGTCACAAGTGCTGCTGAGAATTGATCAAGCACACAGAGTTCACGGTCACTAGGGATAATCTGGCTTCCTGAACAACAGAATTGCCAATGGAATTGGATGTAACACCAAAGATACAATATGAAAGATGTGAACACCAAAATAAAGATCTTGGAAACACAGAAGAAAGATTTAAATATAATACTTATGTTGATTGACAAAATAGATGAACATAACATTGTTACAATTAGTTTAATAGATTGATTGGTATTGAAGTAAACTGGTTCAGAAGACAGGCTGTACATGTTAGTACTAGGTCAAGCAGCTCTTAAGAGGGAAAAGCACAAGATCATGCAGATATTTAATGTATCAACAACCACACGACTAAGGTATCAGCAATAAAAATAAGCATATGAAAAGTGTCTATTCTAAAAAAAGGAAAATTTTAGCCAGATGGTGAAAAAAACCCACACCCATGGAATACTGTATTATTTTATATGACTGCTTATAACATTTCAAGTATAAATTATCAGTAAGGTGGCATTACATAGCCCGTGATTTACCTCTTTTCAGACTCACCTGCTTTCCTCAGTTACTTCCATCCAGTGCATGTATGTAATAGATAAATCCACAGAGAAGGAGTGCAAGCTTTCAGGTTTTTCTACATCACACAGAATAATCCGCTTGGTATCAGCAAGGCCAAAAGCCAAAACTAGAGAAAGACAAGTAAAATGTATAAATAACCAATGTGCAAAATTCTGTATCTCACACTGATCTAGAAAACAATGTGCATTCAAAGCCAGCTACTGGACACTTTTCTTTGGCTGTTTACAGTCCTTCCAAACTCTCATTTGAAATCTACTTATTGTAGTGAGTTTGAACTCCTGTCATGTTTTAGGTGATAATTTAAGTCAAAGGCCTGATTTCACAATTACTTACCTGCATGTAGAACTGAACACACTTCTAACAATATTTTGATAGAGGCTTCCAATTTTGCAAACTTGAATCCAATATTATATGTAACACTGTCCACCAGAAAGGTTTGGTGGACAAAAAACATAAATTAGGAGTTGCCGAGCAACTTGTGCATCACTTTCTTCCTCACTTTCTTCATCCATAATAGCAAATAGTAGGCAGAGGTTTCTGGACTTACTTCCCTGTAATCACAGGTAATCAGCTTAAAAAGAAGTTTCTTAAACTCTTCAGATGCCATCATAAACAATATAGGTAGTTTTTATCCATGAAAGAAGATTGTTCCCATTCTTCCACCTCCAGTGAATCAAAAATTAACTGATTTCTGGTATAAGTTTATTAAGTTACTCATTTCAACATTATTTCTATTAATAAGGAAAAGGCTTTTTTTTCTTCTCTGGTCTATAATTAGAGCAATTTCAGCCAATGAAGTTTTGCCTTTGCTAAGTAAGCTAAGCTCTTCAATCAATCCTGATCAGACAAGCTTCTTTCTCTCCCAATAAACACTGCAGTTCATACAAAATATCCTGCTTAGTTAGGAGGCTGAAATTTTGGTATACCCTGAAAGGCAGTATTTGGGACATAAATGTGGCTTACAAATCTTTCTTGCAATTGCATTCAACAGTGTTAATCTCCCTAGTAATGTGAACGCATCTACAAAAATTATGTCACCCTTCTCTTCAAACACAGTTTACTTTAAAATTTCCCTCACAGATGAGAGGTATCATCATTCACGATTTCCCATGGGGTTTATTTGCACCATATCACCTTATATACTCGACATTACTTTTGCCATCTGGTCTCCAAGCAAGAGCAGTCACTTCTTTTCCTGTATTTTCATTTGGAGGCAAACTCCATACACGTTGAAAGTTTGCAAGTCGATGAAGTAAAACCTACAAAGCAAATGCATTAAAGACAAACTTAAACCACATTCTCCTGTTAATAAAAGTATGAAAAACAGTTCAAGATATATGGAGTTTTTTACCAGTTTTTGACACCCGAGTCTTAAACACCACCTGCTGCCCTAGCAGATGATTCATTGCTATGCTCTTTTAGAAGGCAGCACACAGTTTACAGCAATACAGAGAAATAAGCTGAAGCTTGCATGAGGATACAAGCTCCTTACCAACCGGGGGTTACCATCACCTCCCTAGCAGACAGCCCAAAAGCACAAGTCTTGTCTTCATGCATGATCACGTACTGCAGTTCCAGGGGGAAAAGTATTTTAAAGTAGATTTAATTTAAATAGGAACTTTATTGCACTTTAAAATCCCACAAACAAGCAACGAGCACATCACACGTAAATTTGTTTGGAAATTAGACTGCAAAAAATGAATGGGCAGTAAGTATTAAGAAGCTTGATTTTAAAAATTGCTATCCCTAAATGCTTGGCCAGGCTTACAAGAAACATGCCCCAAGTAACACCAAAGACATCTGGGCCTGCAGGGAGAAGCAGCGCCGGTCCCTCCCGTGCTCCTTGCCCGGCACCCGCACTCACCTCCCCCGCTCGGTTGGCCAGGGCGATGAGGTCCCTTTTGGGGGACCAGGACATGAACACGACCTCCTGCGGCAGCTGCTTCTCGCCCACCTGCCTGAAGGCG